>CAHIKZ030005425.1:1372500-1402500 GCA_903632075.3 Acanthosepion pharaonis | reverse complement strand
GCAGATTTTTTAAAAAATTTTGCCCGCAGAGGTTTGTCTATATATATATATATATATATATATATATATATATATATATATATATATATATACGGATAGAAATGTAAAAGGAAGACGGAAAACAGTCGCGCCTAAAAAGGTATAGACAACAAAAGTGCTTCCACTTGTTTGAGGAGACCAGGTTGCAGTTGAAACCCGGGTTGCGAGGTTGGTTGACATTTTAGCTTTTTTTATATATATATATATCATGTAGTGCACTAATATATATATATATATATATATATATATATATATATATATATATATATATATATAAGTGCATAGATGTTTTGCGAGTCAATATTTTCCCAATATAAAACTGATATGTGTAAATCTATGTTTAACCATTTCAGTGTATGTTCTTTATTATAAATATTTACAGTAACACACTTCTTGGTATAGTATATTGAAACGAATATGTATAATTGTACATTTATATGTATATATGTTGGGCACCTCGTCGTGGTGTAATGGTTAGCAAGCTTGTCTCGCTAGATCAGTTACGACTGAAAAGTGAGTTCGATCCTCACTAGGTGTCCCATACTTTCGGCCTTGTGCCACATCTAAGCTACGCTTAGGAAATAACTATATGTTTAATTTCAGTTATTTACATATTGTTATGTCATAAGAAAGATAACTTTAAAAATGCTCACAATATATTTTAAAATTGTACACTTGTGGAAGCGAAATTTTAGAAAATGCGGAAAACGTCAAAAATATTGGGAAAAGCTGATAGTACGAATAAAAATGTCACTGTTAGAGAAAATTAGGTATAGTAAGAAATTAAACTAGTTTAAAGAACAGGGAAATATTTGAAAAAATCTTGTGCAGTGAATGCAGGCGATATACAAATTGAAGAATTGGGTAAATGTTTTAAACGAACTAAACTACCACCTTAAATAAAAAGTAACATATGTCTAACCTGGACGAAGTAATTCATAACCTTTTTCTTCCTTGCATTAGTGATCAACGTAGAGCAACATTGGATGTGCTTGTTGGCTGGACTAGAGTTGAAGCGTTTCATGACAAAAGAAAAAAGACAACAGCAAGGAGGTGTACACATGTTTTCCGATTTCATTGTAGGCATAAAATTAACAGATTTTTTTTATCAGGTTCGATAATTGTGTGAAGATAAATGTATAAAATTATTATAATTCCTTGGACAATTTTATTTATTTATTTACTTATTGAGCAGATCAAGTTACAAACAAGTAATTTTAAGCTAAATAATATATTCATGCAATACAATTCTACAAATTTCGCATTCTGCAAATCTGCTAAAAAAATGTTTCAAAGACACCAAAATAATGTAATGACTTCCAGCCTCTCCGGTTAATACAAAAGAAAACTTGTGGATCATTGTTAAAAATGAAATATATGAGAATGGGAAATATTATTTAAACAAAGAATTTTAGAAAAGAAAATACTGCTGCAAGTCATATTAAAATCGAAACAGTAGCAAAGATAACAAAATCAATGAATCATCTTGTAATGAAAGATAACAAAATGATGAATGTTAATGAATGTAATATTAACATGTAAAATAATAAATTCATTCAGGTATATAGGATATATATCATTATATTTATTTAAATATATATTATTAAATATAACAGAAAAACAATGTCTATTATGTCTGATCATGTGCCTTTCTAAAGTCCTGATGCTTGTTTTAATTTCTGGCGAAAAGGAATGTCTGTATAACCATTCTGAAGAAGGTTCACGTGAGCCGAAAACTTACGACCAACTTAAAAAAAAAAATTCAAATGTTAATCAATTTTTGTCTTTATTTTCACCCGAAATTAAAGCAAACATTCAAACGGCTCATAATCAGACATAATAGACGATCATTGCCTGTTATATTTAATAATATATGTTTAAATAATGATTTTCTGTCCAGGTATTATATTTATATAGATTATTTAAAGCCGAAACCTACTTTTGGAAATCTACTTTTTTTTTTCGTTAGTAAATATTACATTAACAATATTTGATAATACCAATGATTATTACACATACAAGTCCCGCTATTGATCCTATACCTAGGCCGAGAGATGGATTCATAATTTTCCCAACGATATTTTAGTGTAAGTGAATGCAACAAACTCGAGTTGATTTCGAACTCGACTCTCCGATTTCTTATTCAGAGCACTGCACCCTTCGTGCATCCTTATGTCAGTGGAAACAAACGTTTAATAAATCTCTTTCAATTAATGCTAAGATTGTTTAAAGTCTCTCCATGACATGAAGCCAATTTCATATTTACATATGAATATTGTTAACGTATAGATTGTGCTTGATATTTTTGCTTGCATTTATAATTTGTACCCTAAGGATAATCCTTTACAAGACTTCAAAAGGCGTCCACTAAATAGGAACCAAATGAATGTTTACACCATTGTGCTTTAATTTCCTTTCTTTCAACATATGGTCAGTTTTAAACCCACTGGAGTGACAGGGTGTAATCGATTTCTAATCGTCAGATTAGGTCATTTGCAGTGGTATTCAGTAATATGAATTTATTTTCGGGGCGTATGATGAAATTTGTTTGACCTTGAAAAATATTGTGTCATCCATAATTGCATCAGATTTTTATCCCGCCCAGACACTATTGTTTCGACTGTCGATTATTTGTCCTACGGCGATTGTCTGCAATGGACGTTACTCAAATAAATCGTACGAAAATTGTAACGCCACACGAACACACTGGCAAGCGTTACCAGTGAGAAAATCAAATAACTATAGACTGGCCCGGAAACTTTCCTGATGTGAATCCAATCAAGAATCTGTGGTCAATGTGCAAGAGACGACTTCATGGAACGGACATATGATGTAGTAACTGGGTCATGTTTCATTGGAAAAAATACGAAAACAAGTAAATGATAACGAAATTGTTCGTTTTGTTTCAATTAATTTGCACGACGGTGTATATCTACGCATAGACTTATATATACCCAAGGATAATCATTTACAAGATTTCAAAAAGCGTCCACTAAATAGGAACCAAATGAATGTTTACATCTCTATCATCAGGTTGATAACCTATATATGGTCTTTGCTGATCTGCACTTGATATTTCTCTACTGCAAGTGAACTGCCTTCACCTACAGTCGGAGTAATCAGTTCTGATAGTGCAAATATATCATAAAAGTTTTTTGTAAAAAAAAAAAAAAAAACATACAAACGTAAAATTCATTAAGGTCCCATAATATTTAGTATATATTAATTGCCTTGGGATTCTTTCATTTTTCAATTATTTCTCCATATAAAGTAATACTTTTAATCAGTCAGTTTTTTAAACTTATCGCTGCAAGTGGAATAATGTTTATAGCTATAACTATTACGATTACTGTGGGACTGCGAAATTTGATGATAAATTTGGGGCTTGACGAAATGTGTTAATTTTCTTATCTTGTTTACTTCCTGAAATGAGGATTAAAATTTTAAAGAGTTAATAAATTTTTTGGTTTCAATCTAGTAAAGCATTAAAAGCTATTTTTTTTTTTTTTGATAAGAGGAAATAAATTTTCAAAGTGATAGACATGTATAAATAAATGCATTTGTGCAAATATATTGCAATCTATTCATTCGCATCCCTTGCTGCAATTGCAACTCCCAAAGAACACTTTTAAACATTTAGCACACCCTTATTCATAAAGTCACATATGTATACAAACATTTTATGCAAAAACCCACATACATCCATACATTCTATATTGATATGTATTTAGGCAGTAACCTTTGTTTGACGCACCTTTCATTGAAAACAGCCGAAAAGGACGATTGAATTAATTTTTTTTTTATTGAGTTTTTCCAGAAATCTACAATTTTTCCGTTTTTCAGGGGTTAAAGAATATAGGAATTTATTGACTGATAGTTTCCAAAAACCTTTAAGGAAAATTTTAGTTAATAATACAAGGATCATTTTCAGGTCACCAAATCGTACGCAGCTCATTATTAGGGACACTCTGCTTATTAAACTCTAATCTCAAACTATTTAGCTGAGAAGACAGCGTGTTAAATGTGTTCTACGAATAGAAGTCTTGCCCCGGTCAGCTGGCCGCGCATAGCACGTGACCACCAAGTAGCACACAAACCACTTGAACTGTAAAATTACTATGTAGCAGCCATACACAGAATATCATCACCCAAAGCACATACTTGATAATGGCTAGAGAAGTATCCGAATGCGCTTGGAACAATTTTAACTATGGACAATTACTATATTCCTTAACCTCTGAAGAACGAAAATATATTAGATTGTTGAAAAAGAAAATTAAAACATCCTTGTTGGCCGTTTTCAATGAAAGATACACTCATACGCGCGCACACACACACACACACACATATATATATATTTCCAAGTGGACATAATCTAGGTAAAGCTCTATGTACAAGACACAGCAAGAATATAATATAAGAGTAAAAGTCATAAGTGGCGGCGCAGACATATGAACAAGAAATGCTTTGCATAAGCAATACCCTACAACGTAACAACTACCCTGGGTACATGGCAGCATCTCCAACAAATTGGGATAGAATGGTGCAAGAGGATAACAACACTCAGAAAACATGTTCGGTCTGCCTACCCTATGTGAAGGGATTATCGGAAAAATACAAGATGGTCTGTGGTTCATTTGCCACGAGGACGCACTTCAAAACCTTCCGACACTTCGCAGACACATCTTCCGGGTAAGGCCCGCCCCCATTCTCCCATAGAGGAGAACAAGACTGTATGTAAACCATCTCGGGCAGCTGTGGTAAGAAATATAAAGGTTGTCCACTTAATGTAAGACAGCAAGAACATGGTAAAGCCGTAAAACGAGGGTAAATATGTTTAGTTGACCACATATATATGGAAAAAAAGAGAGATCACTGCCTACTGTGGAATGAGGTTGAAATAAAAGACAGAGAATGTCACAGTAAAATACGAAAATGTTAAGGAATCAGCACATATGCTAGGCCAAAAAAGTCGGACAAGCATAAAATTGAATACAATATGGGAACCAGTAATACGGAGTGCTACAGTAAAGCAACACAATTGCAATATGAGCTCTGGTAAGAAAATATAAACTGAAACATTAGATACTGCAGTGGTGAACAAGAACTTGGAGAGTTGAATAAAAGGGAGATAACTAAGACACTCTGAAGAGGCATGACACGTGGAACTAGAACATTCAAACCCGATGTTTGAAATAAAAGGTTCGATTCGAGATTCCAATCACTTGAAGAAGGTCGGAGCGTACAACGGCAGAAACGTGAATATTACAATAAAGATGAGGCCAACAGCCCGGACTATATACATATATTGATCAAGAAGTCTCTCTCTCTCTCTCCCTCATATATATATATATATATATATATATATATATATATATATTCAATCCCAGAGGTTACTGGTTATCATAGTCCGAATTACTGTTTATAAACACAATTTTGTTTTATAAACAGTAATTCGAACATTGCTAACCAGACACTTCTCTGTGTCTGAATCGTAATGGCACGTCAGCCTATATAACGTTTCCTCTCTCTCTCTCTATATATATATATATATATATATATATATATATATATAAATAGTTTTAAGGTGTGCTATATTTATGGAATAAAGTGATCAATATCAGAGATAGAGCGTATGTAAATATAAATATAAAAGTGAACATTGAAGTAAACACTCAGAGGCGACGATTGTTTCGAGCATGAAACCGACTGTCATCACTGAATGTTGATTTCAATGTTCACTTATATATATATATATATATATATATATATATATATATATATATATATATATATATATATATATATATATGCGCGGGGCGAGAGGTTAGAACGTTCGCTTTCTGATCATGCAACTTGGGTCCGAATCCCACCACGATTGATTTGTCAAGAAATAGACTTCCTGATGTTATCGGCCGGGAGGGGACAGCGTATGTCACCTTTGAAAATTGCCTGAAAATCATACCACGGTATGACCCAAGCCTTGTGAGTTAAATTGTGTAGACGGAACTCTTGGGGCGGTCGAGAGCTGTGCTAGCTCGAAGTCACAAGTCATCGTGACCGAGGGTTTGAGTGTGCTGGCTTTGTTCAGATTACTGGTCACTCTAGATAACACGTTCTTTCCCATAAACTAACTAATAGACGTGTATCCACGAACACGATTGGCCAGCTATTTATACATCATAAAACGATTTATAATTTTGTATCTACCTGCGTCTCTCGTTTCATCTGCATGTATCGACGTGGCAACGTCATCAAACGTCAGTCCGATGAAATCCGAATGGCTGAAACGCGTCACAAAAAAAACAAAAAACAAAAAAATTTTTGCAATTTGTCATTATATATTTCTTTTATGCATGCTTCGCTAATTTGATGGAAAAGAATATTTTGGAAGATTTTATTCATTTTTTTTTTATTGTTTCCTTACAATTTTTTCTCTGTTTCTCCCAAATACTCATTTTAAACGGTTGTAATTGTCGTGGTAACCAATAAGGTAAAGATAGTTTTATGTTGCTTTTTGTTATAGAATATACTAGCAGTCCTCGTTACCACGAAAATTACCTCGATCCTTAGAAAATGAGTACAGTATTAGGCCATATCGCTGTAGACAATACACATCCTAATGACAATTTCTCCCCATACTTAAAGCTCAAAAAAGAAAAAAAAATGTGAAGACACAAGAAAAGTTAACAAAAAACAAACAAACAAAAACTTAGAAGTAATTGTTCCTTGCCTGTCATATTAACGAAACATACTTGCATTTATATATGCACAAGCATTCTTAAACGAAAACATTTATAGTCATAATTTAAGGGAGAGCAAAAAAAAAAAAAAAAAAGGCATAAAAATACGAATCAATCCACCAATGTAATTATCAATGTAGCTTCTATTCTAAAAGTTTCTAATCTTTCACTTGTGGCTTGTGAAACTCCCTTTCACCCGCAAGTTTTCCAGTCAACTTTAATCTGCGAAAATTTAAATGCAATGTCAATCACTATGTACTATCCTCCAACCTCCTGATTACTTTTACTTTTCTCTCACTCCCTGTCTGTGTATATATATATATATATATATATTATATATTACAGCAACAAAAACAAAAATACAAATGGTCTGTTAAAATAAGAACACAGAGCTCTCTGCGGATCAGTTTTAATTAATATTACCAGTACCTGCCCGTGTTATATACCAACGAATCGATTACCTGTAATATATATATATATATATATGAGAGAGAGAGAGAGAGAGAGAGAGAGAGAGAGAGAGAGACAGAAGGGGCGTTTTACTGCCGAGCACGCAGTGGCTTATAGGTTGCCGAAGGATTAGAAACAGAACCATTAATAATGAGCTGGATGAGAAAAGAGTAATAACGAGGACAAGTAGATAGCCACTGTCAGATATACGAATGATTTTTATTCATTATATATATATATATATATATATATATATATATATATATATATGAATGAATGAATTTTTCAATCATTTTATATATATATATATATATATATATATATATATATATATATATATATATATATATATATATATATATATATATGAATGAATTTTTTCAATCATTTTATATATATATATACATATATATATATGCACATATATATATATGCACACACACACACATATATATATATATATATATATATATATATATATATATATATATATATATATATATATATATGGAAAAATGATCTTCTCCGTCATGAAGGGCATGTCAGTTTTTTTGTGGGTTTAGATTATATACTTTTTAAGCACTTTTCAGCCGGGAAAAATTATAACCTCTGTGGTCAAAATACACTTTCTATTACCCAGTGTGTTGTGGCAATAAAGCTTATAAGAATTTTAGAACGAACTTTAAACATCTAATAATTAATTTAATGGCGGCTTTGATATTGGTACAAATTATTTTGACGTGCAAAATCTGCTATTACATCTGCTCTTATAAATTTACCAAGCTTCATCTTTATAATGAATTTCTTCAATTTGTTGAAATTATGTTTTTATACGTTGATCATCTGAGCTGTTTGTTCTGTTATTTGAATTTCAATTTTCAAAATTATCCTCTACCTACCTTTTTTTTCATCTCCTGTGCGAAAACAAAATTACATTAACTTAAAAAAAAAATTAAATACTTTATTTTATCTTTCTCACCATCATTTACCCTAGTATTTTAGCGGTTGGGTGCGTTTGACAGAATTACTTAGAGGCGTTTTCTACTTTATGATAATGCATATCAAGGTTGATTTCACCTTTTTGACATTAACTGCTAATACAAACTTAAGTTTATCTTAAATTTTATTATCATGTACCTGTATAATTCTTTAAATATAATCATAATAAAATACTTAGTGCATACACCTAGTAACAAAAAAGCTCCAGCCTATCCTTTCTAGAACTTGATCTTTGGAGCATTCTTTATATATTTTTGTATAATGTTGAAAATTCTGGGTGGTATCTCCGAAAACAATGAGAATTTCTCCATGATTACTAACTTTCTACGGAGATTTTTTTGTTCCAAACACTTCGTTTCATGAATAACTAGTTATAATAATTACGTAAATTTATTCAGTTCTGTAATTTTGATAAATCCTTTTAAAATTAAGCATCGTTTTTCAACATGTGAAAATAATTCCTCTCTAATTAACAGTTATATTAAATGAATCGTGTGAAATAAACCCGAAAATATATCTTGAACCTTTTACACCAAACTGTTTTGGACCAAGTGTAACGAACTCAGTTTTAGAGACTGTCCAATATTCGTCTAGAATTTTCATCTAATGCATTAACCTATAAAATTCTTCAGATCAAATTTAACGAAGGCGAGTATAAAGTTTAATTTTTGCTTGCAAAAACATTTATATAAAACAGTACAAACGTAAGTGAAGGTCGTCACTCTAACTCCATTGTATATTCTGTAAAAAATCATTAATTCTCTACAGTCATATGTAGAATAATTTTTGTAAAATGTTTATCATTCACGCACATATACTGTTATGACGCTAAATTTAAAATTTTCTTATCTGTTTCAGGAGTTACAATTTATTAAAATTATATAAGTTATTAATATATTACAAAGAATGAACTTTAATTTTCAGAATAATTTTAACTATTTTTTCTCAATCATTAAATATTCAGATGGAATATTTGATGTATTTAAAACCGTATAGCATGTGCTACTGATAAGAATTACTTTTGGAAATGGAATATTGATTGTTGCTGTAGAAGGAGGAGTTTGCGAATGGAAAATCAGTTTTTTTTAGTTTTTATTTCTTTGTTTATGTAATGGTACATAGGTTATTTGTGAGAGAAAAATGGATTCTTTTGTTTGATCCTTGTAAACTCTTGATAGCCTAATCTTATAAACCTCATCAGGTGTCTCACTCTTTTCCGCCGTCTCAATCAATATTAAAATCTGATCGATCTAAACGAATTCCCGTGTTGTTTCAAACTAAATCATGTAAGAGAGTTTAAATCTTTATACTCCAAAACCCTTATTTAAGCAAAAAAAAAAAATATGATGTTAGGCAGGTCAAATTTCTTACACGATTTAGTATGAAAAATGTGAGGCGATGAATGTTTTTAAGACTAGACAGTTGTTTGGTATTAGATTATGAGGTGAATTAATTTGTTTTAAAATACTAAAGAATCTGATTTAGTTAAATAAATATGAGGGAAAATTAAAGTTCTAATCACGCACGTTTTATATTTCGTTTAATTTAGCAGTATTTAAGTATTTTAAATTTAAAAAAAAAACACATTATTTTTTTAATATTTATTAGGACAGCGAGAGGTGGCTCAAAAGATTAAAAATGGTCACCATATTACACTCTTTCATTTTTGCACGTGGTTATAAGTGATGATTTGCGACATCAAAACAGTTACCCTAATAAAGCATTTCATTTTTGATGTGCAGGTTTTGAATGGGATCAGTCATCAACAATCTAATAGTGATTGGTTAAATCAACATGCAGTATAAACCAATAGGAATTTAATTAAAGGATATACCTGAGATCATGGGGGTTTATTCTTTTCTTTTCTTTTTTTTTGTAATTCGTTTCAATACATATTAGTATACCTTCTAAGAATAAATATAATAAAATTATTATAAATAATATATATTCTTGAAACGTTTTTCCGTGTTTATGTCGTCCTGGGTAAGACAATAAACTATGTCCGCGTCCTGGGTAAGATGATAAACTACATCCAACAGCAAGGCCTCTGATCAGGAGGTTTTTATGAGCGTGGAACCACCTCTTAATTGCTGGTGTTCCCAGGTTCATCTAAACCCCGGTTGGCAGCACCTGTTAGGGTCCCAGCTATGGGCAATAGTTAACCCCGAAACTGGGGTCAAAACGCTATGAAAGTCTAAAAATTGGTTTTAATACCAGCAATAAATTTTTGAAGGAAAAAAGGGATTGCCAGAAATACATTTGTGGGAAAAAAAATATTATCAACAGTAAAAATCTTGTCGGCCTTAAATGACCCATTAAGGTGTTGATTTGCCGTAAAACAAACCAAACCAAACCAAAGCGTTTTTATGCTTCGTGTTGCTAGAAAAAAACGTTATACAGTCTGTTTGTTTGTTTTTTTATTTTATCATGGTTTCTTTTATCATAGGGAACCTACTATTTTAAGTCACTAAATAAAACCAATTTTAATCATTTTTTTTTAATTTATTATTTTCATGGTTATCTTTAAAAATGGACAAGATTAAGAAGTGAAATCTTTCAGACAATTTAGACCTAATTAAGAAATGAAAACATTTCAGATAATTAGCACCTAATTAAGAAATGAGTAACAAATATCAAGGAGCATGTCACCATTTTCTTTTATTACGTTTTACTTTCATCATAGTTTTTCTTTTAAAAGTTTGTATAAAATTATGTTTTTTATGTGATGTGTAATTATCTACTAGAAGAGGATACCTGTCACTTCGCTGATGGCCGGATGATCACACTTTCAATGTAAATTGTTTGTCCATTTAAAATACTACATTTATTAGAAAATATATTCAATTTCAATATAGACTGGGTTATAAAAGTGGTTCCCAAGTGCCGCAAATGTCGGCTTATACTATTTTCCTGTTAACCTTGGATTGTTGCCAAACAGAAAGGAAAATTTAGCCGTCACGATACAGTTACCTATTTCAAACAAATTCTGTGTATATTTACGTTTGCCTGTGCTCATGTATATCTTTATTCAGTGAGATAGCTAAAATATTTCTATAAAATAAATTTTCTTTCGATTTTTTTTTTTTTTAACAATAGACAAGATGCAACAAGAAGGGAGATAACTTTATTTCCCTTAAAGTAAAAGGACAGATTTGTCACGAAAAAAAAAACATGGTGTTTAATTTGTCTGCTTTCAAAAAATAATAATAATAATAATAATAATAATAATAATAAAATAAAAATCGTTCGGGTGTCTTAATTTGGTTACTATTTTGTTATCATATTTTGTGCTTTCTTAAAGAAAAAAAACTAATTGTAATAATAATTACTGTTGGGTTGACGTGAATATGTGAAAAACGCTTATGAGTTTATCATGTTGCCTTTAGTATGAATTTAATATCGCCTCACATTTGGTAAAGATGTGACCTATTTACCCATTTGTGTTATTACATGTAAAAATCTACCTCTAACGATTATATGCACTGAAAAAAAAAACAACAACATGCTTTTGTAGTAAGAGATTCGTATTTTTACCTTTCATTTACTTAGAAAAAAAAAATCTGCAGAGGCTCAGCTGGTAGAAGAGTCGATTTCATAACCAAGAATTAGGATAAAAAAAAACATTATTGGATTCGAACCTTGCAGAAAATCTAGACATCGATCAGAATATTTCTCTCCCAGTACACAACACTGCAGTTAACCAAGTAAAAAACCACGAGAGAAAAAAAAAAATAACACAAATATATGTACTCACACGGGCACGCACACACACACACACACACACACACACACACACACACACACACACACACACACACACACACACAAATACATTCCCACATAACTTTAAAATATAATAGAGAAAATATTTACATGTGTATATGTGTGAGCATATATATACGTGCATGTGTATATGGAAAAGAATTGAATGAGCAAAAAGAGGAAGAAAGTTTGATTTTTAAAATTTTTATTTTATTTATTGTCATTAATATACAGGTTGACATTATGGAACGGATAACCCTGCTTTGTTTATTTTTATTTTTTGGGGTGTAATTTTTTTTTTCTTCTGTATTTTCCAAATTTCTTTGTAAATTGTACCTTTCTTCATTCATCATGTAACTATTTTGTATAATGTACAACTGTTTTTTTAATCATCATCACCATTATCATCCAACCAGCCATACATCAACATTTTAATTATTTTTTATCAGAATGTTAAGGATATAGAAAGAATTTTTACATGAAAAAAAAAAAATGGATAGACTTTGTTGATGTCAAATGTTCTTTTCAATGAGATTGGTGTCATTATTTGTAAATTGCACACACACAAAAAAGAAGTTCATCAGGTGCATAACTGCGTCTTACAAAGTGTCAGAGCGTGCTTGTGCGTAACTGTACATTTTTTTTTATAGTATACAAGTCTGTTTATGTATACATTATAGATATGTGTATGTATTCTTTTTGATTGTACACTGTTTGCGTCGTAATGTTACTTCACATGTACATATATATGCATACACAAAGCGATATATACAAATTCATATATGTATGTAGGTATGATTTTAATGTTTTGAATTCCGTTTTAATTGTAGCTATGGAAGGGCTATGATACCTGAATGTGTTTTTTGTTAATTATGTACGTCACTTGAAAACGTTTTGTTGAAATTTAATGTTATGAAATAATTTTTAAATAATTTTAATAATTTTTTATGAGTAGAAACATGATTAAAAATAATATTTTAGTTTCGAAACCTGATTATTTTTCGAATTTGTCCTGATTTTGAAGTAAAACAATGACATCATCAGAAATGCATGGGAGAGAATATATACAATATGCATATGCGTACACCTATATATATATATATATATATATATATATATATATATATATATTGTGTGTTTGTGTATGTTTGAAATTTCTCGACCTGACACATTTTGCAAAATAATCTGATTTTGAGATAGTGTGTCAAGCTGAGAACTTTCAAAAATACCAAAATATATATATATATATATATATATATATATATATATGTGTGTGTGTGTGTGTGTGTGTGTACGTATGTATGTATATGTGTGTGCGTGTACGTGTGTGTAATGGTGCGTGTGTTTACATGATACACTTATCCTTTTTATACGAGTCATATCATCCACTTTTTCATCATTTGTTCAATCATTTACCTTTTTATTTACATATAAATATATCTTATTCCTTCCATATTGTTGGCGTGTCTCTTTTATGATATTTTAAATATATTTTCGCTTTCATGTGTTTTATTTAGCCATAAATCTCTTCACTTGGAGATTTCTTTTGTATCTGAAATCACTTTTTTGCTAGTATTTTTGTTCATTTATTTTTTTTTTTTTTTACAAAATTTCTTATTTAAGAATATAAGACAAAAAAAAAACTGAATTAAAATATTAGAATAAAAGAGTTATTACAATATTTTACATCCAAAATGAATAAATATTTTAATAGATTAATAACCACTTATTTATTTCAGTAAATAAGTACTTATCATTTATCAACCGATAATTAAAGGATAAAGAAGCTGTTTCCTCTCTTCGTAGAAATGAAAGACATTTTTCAAAGGAATCGACGGTCTGTATACATTTTTACAAAGAATGATACAACTGAAATAATTTAGAAATTGAAAATTTGAGGAATTCCGATGTTGCTTAATTTTTGCATATTAGTAGAAATTAATTACATAATTTTGAGGCATTTATCACTTTCTTCTAAGCAATTATATCACCCATATATCTATATTGATCCATATGTCTATATTGCTCTGAGAGAATGATATATATGCGGAAAAAACTTAGAATTTCATAGATATCGACGTCAGATTATAGATCCAAAACCGAATTCTATTTTTACTAACCATATTAGAAAGTTTACTTCGCTTTCTAAATATGAAATTTATAAAATTTAAATTCGACATTTATCAATGATGCAATATTTCATTTGTTTTACTATGTATGTCTCAGTTTCCTCCTGTGATGTGTATTTAATACTTTAGTCAGAAATTACTATTTTATAGTGATTGTTAAACTTGATTTTATGGAAATCCTATTTAAGGAGAATTTAAGTTCTAACTCGTTACAGCTTTATTGCAATGGCTATGAATAAATATAAGCTTTAAAAAAACGGAAAGATAGACTAATTTAAAATTGTATTGACAATCAGACGTCTACAACATGTATAACTCAAGTGTTAAAATACGCATCAGTATATTTAGTTTTGCATTTTAAAATTTTATTTATTCTCTTTTGAAAGGGGAAATTATAATCCGGAATATATAGTATCACTCCTATACTTTTTTTAAATACATTAAAATTAATATATCAATTTTACTTTGCACTAGAAGTTCAACTTTAATACAACAGATTTTCATATGGTTATCATACCTACATTAATAACGGTTGCTATATTTGCATAGATGTTCTAATTTGAGACTAGTGCAAAATTAAGCGTTGCGATGTATATTAATTTACACAGCGTTGATTCTTTACTCGGAAAATTTAAAATTAAAATTTCTATATCAGTTAAACATGCGAGGAACATTTTCCTAAAATTTTAACATATTGTATAAAACTATATATAAAAAAAACTAAGTATATTTACGAGGGTGGTGGACTGGGTTCATATCTTAACTCACTGATCAATCATCAGTTTTATTTGAACGGTCAACTTTTCAGCACCCATCATATATATATATATATATATATATATATATATATATATATATATATATATATATATATTTTAAGGTGTGCTATATTTATGGGAAAAAAATTGGTCAATACCAGAGAGAGCGTCTGTAAATATAAAAGTGAACATTGAAGTCAACACTCAGAGGCGACAGTCTGTTTCATGCAAGACGAAATCATCAATCCTGACGACTGCGTCTAGAATGAAACAGCCTTTCTCCTCTGAGTGTTGACTTCAATGTGCACTTATGTATATATGTATATATACATATATATATATATATATATATATATATATATATATTACAATAAACGTGCAATCAATTTACAAATACATGAATTATTCACACAAAATTAATGCAAAGGTTAATGATTTAAATGGCGAGACATCCATCATCGCAAACAATTCAAATAGTATACAAAAACCTCCAGATCCGTTATGAATGAATTGATCCTTGTTTATATAAATTTCTGCCGTATTAGTAAAAAAAATTGTTCATCACCATATTTGGTATAAACGCAAACACTTTAAAAATTTAAAATCAAACTCAGCGTTGCTTTGGCGCGTTCCAAAACCAATAACTCTTTTTCAATAGCATTTTCGGATACAACAACACATATATTTTCGTTGTCCTCTTATTACTAAGAGAAAAAAACAAGAACAACATCTATTCTATACCTGAAGATGTCTGTAGGAACAGACGAAAGCTTGTAGTAAAAATAACAACTAATACGGCAGAAATTTATATAAACAAGGATCAATTCATTCATAACGGATCTGGAGGTTTTTGTATACTATTTGAATTGTTTGCGATGGTGGATGTCTCGCCATTTAAATCATTAACCTTTGCATTAGTTTTGTGTGAATAATTCATGTATATATATATATATATATATATATATATATAACGCGAATGTCACACAAAAATACCAGTGTCGTTACTTTTTCCTATAAGTCATGTCGGGGGAATAGTTTCCATTTTTAAGAATCACAAGAAATTTTCTGTAAATTTTAGTGACGCTAGTGTTGAAAAAGTATTTCGTTACTTTTTACGAATAATATTCGTAAGTATAACGAATAAATCTGAATGAAAAATTTGATGAAACAAAAAAAAAAAACAAATAGAAATACGGCAAATAAATACTAAAATGTATGGAATTCCTCAAACTTTGTGTAAAACCTTATGCAAATTATATCAGTCCATTTTTCTAGTGCTTTGATTTATATCTTTTATTATATGTGACAATGGTCCTGGGAAAAATTAAAAAAAAATATTATAAATACCTAGCAAAGAAAAGAAAAGGAAAAAAAGAAAATTCACTTCCAAATAATTCGAACCTTATACATGTTTGGTGCAAGTAAATAGAAAGTGAAAATAACGATCTTTCCTTTCGGATCAGGTAAATCTATCGAGAATGAGCAGTGAAAATTGAATGTCATAAAAAAAGATGACAATGACGCTTCCTCGACAATTTTTTTTTTCATCTTTTTTTTTTTTTTTTTTACTAAGATTATTTAAATGCTTGTTGTTGTATGCATTATTATATTACAAATGAAATTTTGTCGCATTCCGGATTTTTTTTGTCATCCCACATTTTATATGCGAAAGAACAGAAAAATCACGTTTAAATGAGATATTCCTCATTATCTATGTGAAAAAGAAAGTTGGATTTGGGATTTCAGCCATAATAATAATGTCTTTAATTTTTTTTCATTATCAGATTTACTGTTTCCTTATTTTATTTTTGTTTCTTTTTTTGTTTCTTTTTTTTTTCTTTTTTTTTTTCTGTGGTCAAATGATTAGGCCGTAGGAGGATATGGGTGATTATGAATAAACATACCGCCGGGATGTAAGGTTTGTTCTAGACTAATTGGTGGGGTCCCCTGTGACGTTGGTGGAAGGAAGTTTATATTGCCCGGACCTTCTTGTCCCTGGCCGGGGAAGAATTCGTTGTACGTTTGGTACCCAGGGTAAAATTCCTGGCCGTTATCTACAAAAGAAGGGAAAATATCACATGAATGTTTTGAAACAGAATTTACATGGTACAAATAATGAAATAGAAATGGTTTCTCTGCTAAGAGAATTAAAAATGAAGGCTAAAGAATAATTGAAATCGAAGTACATGCATTTGCAATAAAAGATAATGTACTGTAATATTTCCAATCATAACACACACACACACATATATATATATATATATATAATACCTATACTCGACTCGATAGCATAATTTGTGAATAAAAATATATTTAAACAAACTGATATCTGGGAAAAAAAACCGGAAAAAAAAGAAAAGACTAAACAGAGTTGGTAAAAAACAAACTTGCCCCAAACCGCAATGGCTAGACAAACGAGAAAAAATAAATAAATAACAAAACCCAAAAAACAATCGAGTAAAATAAGAAAAGTACAGTAATTAGGGCAAAGTATAAAAAATCCTAATGAGCCAGAAACTACCTACCTAGGTTTCATCTAACGAATCTTCAGGGCGAACTGGCTGAAAATTGCTAGTTCGCCATGAAAATCCGTTAGGTGAAACAATGGTAGGTAGTTTCTGATCACTAGGATATATATATATATATATATATATATATATATATAGATAGATAGATAGATAGATAGATAGATTTTCTGTAGTTTACTGCTACCAGCAAGCAGAAATATTTCTCTTCCTGATTATGGCAATTTCGGCCGAAACTAGTCGAGGAATCTAAATGAAATAATAATAAAAAACGAAAGAATATTAATCTACAAACCCAGTGTGCCTGAAGATTTAATTTTTAATATTTTTTATTGTTCAATATATATATATATATATATATATATATATATATATATATATATATATATATATATATAAATGAAAACGTTAATATTCAATGAATAATCGGATTTGAAATAGATGCCCCATTATTATTTGAAACCGTTTGTATTACGTCTATCGGCTTATTGGTATTAAATAATTAGTATTTCTCGAATACGCTGACAGGGAAATACTCCGTTTTTATTTTAAATACTGTATTATGTCTATTTCAAATATAAGTATCCATTAAGAAATAACGTTCGAACTGATACAAATGTCGGATTAAAAATAAATCCAATAATCCTTTAATATATATATATATATATATATATTAACGGGTGTGTAAGCAGGACTGTCCAAATCGGGCAACAGCAAAACTGTTCAATTTTTAGATTAAGCTTTGAACTGTTTATCTTAGAAATGATTAAAGATATTTTACAGAAATTCTCAGAGGTTTTTTTTTTATAATACTATTGCACTATACTTTGAACAATAAGAATGTATTTAACTCTAAGTTGAAATGATGATTCCTCTTGCAGTTGTGACCTCCTTATCCAGTTTCCTCTTTCCAAAGAAAGTGCTATATGGACAAATACCATACTCCAAGCGTTCAGCTGGACATCCACTCTTACGCTACAAAAACAAATTGAAAGACAACTTGAAACGTCTCAAATTTGATCTGAAAACCTGGGAAGCCCAAGCATCAAACCGAAAGGAGTGGCATAAGACATGTTTCATTAGGTTAAAGGGTTTTGAAGACAGTAGACTGAAGCATCGTGATTAGGTTCGTCAAGCTCTGAAGCAGAGACGCCATCAAAATCCTGCTTTAAGCACAAATGAAATATGTTTTTCCCTTATCTGATTTCCCCCACAATAGCCCCTGCATAAGTATAAAACAAAAGGCACCACCCAATGTTGACCCACATTTATCGTTTACGATAGGAGAGTCCACCATAAATACATACATACACACACTAATATATATATATATATATATATATATATATATATATATATATATATATATATATATATTGTGTGGAATTGAGGATGGATTTCTTGGTCCAACTGAAACATTTCAGACACATCTGACCAGTTTTGGACAGGTAGATAGATCGCTTTCAGAAGTCCTTAAATGCTTTACTCTCTCTTTCTCTCTCAGTAATGTCCCCTTTCTATATTACAGGTGCGGCGCCTGGGCGACACAAAATGGCGCCGTCGAAGTGAAAAGAAAATGAAAGAAAAGAGTGGATAAATTAATGAGGGGTGGGGGATGAAAAGAGTAAAACAAAAGAGAAACAGAAGGAAAGAAGGAAGCAAAGAGAGGACTTTAAGAAAGAGAAAAAGGAAAAAGTGTTGAACGGTTAGAGATCGAAGAGAACGTTAAGAGAGGGATAATCAAGGACGTAAGGGGGGGGCGTTTAATGTGAACTATAGAAAGTGGAAAGTAAAGCAAGTAGAAAGATACTGTAAGGGAATCAGAAAGAGTGGGAATAAAGGTCAGATAGAGGATTAAATGTTAGATATTGATGGCTAAAGAGAAAAGTAATCAGAAAGGAAAATTTATAGAACCATGAATATTTAGAGGTGAGAGTTTTCCAACTTAATTTTAAACGCAATAAATATTACTTATTTATTTTTGTAATAACCTGGTTTGCTTCGAGTCTCCTTGCTTCCAGGCATTGTATAATCGGTTCAGTTTTATCTTAAACAAATAATTTTAGTAGATTTTATATTACGATTGACAGTTAAATTTTCTTTCTGCAGACCGGCACCTTCAATGAAAAGCAATGATTCTCTGCTCGACGAATAAACGATACCCGCAAGTGATTCTTCAATTAATGAGGACTGACAGTATCTCTTAGTACGTGCAGACTTTAAGGGTATTAATAGACGATTCGATAAACAAAAGCCTGCACTTCAAGATGAAAGGCTTACTTAAACGGTGCGCTGTGAACACATGCGCACGTGTGTTCGAGGTGAGTATTACTACTCATCGAATAGCTATTAGAGAATAAATGAGTATACACCTGCGTGTGTGTATTTTGCGTGAGTTCCTGTGTATACATTAAAAATAGGGGGAAAATTCAGATTAGCTTTCCATGATAAGCGTTTATATCCATTGCCCAATGCATAAAAACGGTAGTTGAGTAATCCAAAAAGGAACTTGACCTAAAGAAGTGTGAGTGCACTATCTAGCCACAGCAAAAGGAACAAAAACTTAAGGAGTTCAGCTACTAAAGGGGCCTAACTGATATTGAGAATTCCCCAAAAAGGCATTTTACTAAAACGGTTCATTTCGAAATTCCAAAGTATATCATCTGAAGAATTTCGGAGCGTACAACGACCGAAACATCGTGAATATGACATTAAAGATAAGCACAGCAGTTCAAACCATGTAAATAGTTACAATACCTCATCTCAGAAATATAGTTAGATATTACTTATGATCTAAAATATCAAATCCTGATTGATCAAATCGAACTTAGTTAAGTACAAGTAAATACAAAATAATGTTAATTGAATCTACAGCTCATCTGTGTTAATTAATCGATATATTTATCGATATATTTATCTCTCCTAATCTCTTCCTCCCACACTAGCACACACACGACAGATAGGTTATTTTCTACAACTTCTGTGTCGTGTATAGACACAAATTGTCAATAAGATTCAGATTCTACTTTTGTGCGACGACAAGATAATATCTGAAGCAAAACAAATGTTTTGGACAGTGAAAAACAGTCATTTGATATCGATATTCGCTAATCGATATATTATAATCTATTGTCTAGTCACTAGATAAATCAATGAACTTAATTCATCAGTTCGCTATGCGTGTGTAGAGAAATTTGCTATCTTCAAATCTTTAGGATTAAAAAAAAGACTCATATTTATTTGACAATATTTTTAATGTATAAATTGAAGAAAGTTTTCGAATATCTTCTGAAAGTGAAACTGTAACTGCATGTTAAATCTACTTTCATGTTTTTTAGAGACAATGTCCTGACTTTTAAATGTAAAAAATATTTTACAAAAGTGTCAGTATTGAGTGCTAATATACTTTTTTAGACTCAAAGTATACATATTTTTTTTTTACCTGGTCAATTATCATACATACCAATGTTTTTCTTTGTTTAACCCTTTGACTCCTGCGTTCCTGAACAAATTTAACCCTTCTGCCTGAGCTCCAGAGTCAAAATTCGCAAATAATTGGTATGTAGTGTTTCATGGTAGATATAGAAATAGTTACAAGTGTTTACCCACCGTTCAAATGGTGGCTGGGCATTACGTCATTTTTCTCTACCACTGTTCAACCGGTTGCTGACAATTACGTCATTTTTCTCTACCACCGTTCAACCGGTTGCTGGGCATTACGTCATTTTTCTCTACCACTGTTCAACCGGGTGCTGGACATTACGTCATTTTTCTCTACCACTGTTCAACCGGTTGCTGGGCATTACGTCATTTTCTCTACCACCGTTCAACCGGTTGTTGGGCATTACGTCATTTTTCTCTACCACCATTCAATCGGTGGCTTAGCATTACCACATTTCTCTCTACCACCGTTAAAGCGGTGGTCAGGGCTCAAACTTCTCTTTGTTATCGTATCGAAGGCCCATATTTATGTTAGTGTCTGTTTAAATATGTATATGTTGCATAGATACAGACATACACAAACGTTTACCACTTTAATAAGTGTTCCATTAATCCATATAAATGTGTTCACATCTCTGTAAAATGTAGATGAAGGTTATGTTACTTGGTAGGACCATATATTGGGCTACATCTGTACGGATTTTTTCTGAGGAATTGACTTGAATTTTTTCAATGGTTGTTCACCTCATTTTTATAATTAATTGTGAACTTTTGTTTTCTAACGCAACACGCAAACAGTTACGGAGATGTATCTGCTGCACAAAGGCAAATAGACGGGTCTAAAGTACAAATAATAGCATAAGGATATTTGAATTATTTATTTTAAAGATGTTAACAGGAAAGAGATCCCGAGAGGAAATATAAAAGAAAGGAAAATGTCATATGGCAAAAGAGTAACTTAATTCCCTGTGTATCATAAGCTTTTTTTTTTTTTTTTCAAAAAAAAAAAAAAAATAAGCAAAATCAGGGGTGCGTATTATGCACATCTACAAAAAAATCTTTAAAAATTGCCGTGAAATAAAATACGAATTATCACAATACTAAATTAGAATAATATTATTCTATCTTTAAAACCATTTAAAAAAAAATGATTAGGAAACACTGGACGTAATGAAACTGGACAGGTACAATTTATAGGATTTGATTACCAAGGAACGGATACGTATTATGCGTGAGTAGAAGCATTTCCTAACACATTCAGCACAATTTCAGGTGTGTGTGTGTGTATTATAGAAGAAGGCGTATTATACATGGGAATTACGGTAACTTGAGAAAGTTCAGTCAAATTGGTAGAAAAAAAGAAAAGTTTTGTTCAATAAAGAGAGCAATGAAACAAAAACACACATAAATAGAAAACGTGTTATTAATATATAAAAAATAAAGATATGTAAAAATAAAAAATATATAAAAATAAAAACAAAGAAATGTGTATAAAAGGACGAGAAAAAGAAGTAAAGGAATAAATAAAAAAAAAAGAAGGAACGAAGAAATGTCTGTAAAAGAAGGAGAAAAAGAAAAACATTTCAGAAAATAAAAAACAAGAATGGATCTGAATATAGAGAAATGAAACATCATTTACATATATTAAAAGAGAAATGAATGAGAAAATAACGATATATTTCAATATTAGATTGAAGAAAAACTGCAAAAGAAAGTACGTATGTGCGCGTGAGTACGACTGTTGCAGTTATAAATCCGAAACAAAACAAGTTAATACACTTTTCATCGTAATCAATAAAATATTAAAATAGCGAAAGTATTTTTTCTGGGGTAAAGAAAGAAGCTATAGACTCGTTTCATTTTGGTTTTCATGCTTGTGTTATTTAAACTCTTCAAGGGTTGTAAAAAGCTTTTGTTACTTGCTTGTTTTGTCCAGACAGTGTAATGGCGTTCATTACTTTCAGAAATTTCCCACGCAATTCCTTTGCGAAAAGTAGACAATATATTTATGAATATACGATATATATGTACATTATCATAATATATACATGAAGATATTTGTGGCCGTAAGGAAATGATATTTGGGCGTTATTAACTAGTTTCTACAATAAAACTGCAATTCCAGACATAAATGCTCGAGCATAGAATATAATTTAGACAATATTTTAAGGACATGAAATTAAATATAATTTGGGATATTCTACAGAAGAAATTATGTTTATATATATATATATATATATATATATATATATATATATATATATATATAATATATAATATATATATATATAATTCAAGAAAGACATTCGGATTATTAACACAAAACAGAGAATGTCTCATATCGAGAATATTTAACATTGAATTTCAACATAAGGAAAAAATTAATTTTTTTTAATAATATATGTGGGAAACTCCGCATTTTACCTGAAGACGGTCGCGAGACCAGAAACCCGTGTAGTAAAAATTATGGAAAATAAAAATATAATATTTTTTTTTTAAAACAATCCACATTACAACCAAAAAACGTTTGCGGCACCTCTCTTCTCTTTTTTAATATACACACTTTTCTCTCGTTGGAACCACTATAAGCTCTTTCTTTCATATATATATATATATATATATATATATATATATATATATATATATATCACATTAATTATCTTCTGCCAAAATAATAATAAAATAATAATAATAATAATAATAATCAATAATAATAATAATAATAATAATAATAATAATGCTAGGAATGACAATGAGCTGGAAGGTCTTCTGTAAAATGCTTCAGTGAAGACATTGAATGAAATTCAATTTGGATAAATGTGCAAAGCTAACGCTCAAACTTCCTCATTAGTTTAGACCCAACTGTAACAATAAAAGATTTAGAACAAGGAGAAGCTTATAAGTAAAAATGAGAGTGAAGGAATTCACCATAAGAAAATGAAAGAAATAGTGCGTAAAGAGTACTATAGAAGGGTACGACTGGTATTAAAACTGAATTGAATTCTCAGAACAGAATTATGGCTATTAAAACCTATATCCCAGTGGTCCAATATAGTTTCAACATCTTGAACTGGACTTAAATGACATCAGACAAATGATTCTAAAACAAGAAAGCTTCTTTCTAAGTATAAGATGCATCATCCAAAGGCTGATGTAGAATACATACCCTGCAAAGAAGGTGGAAGAGGTCTTATTCAGCTAGAATTGTCATACAAGACAACAACTATTGGCTTACTAACTTACATGGAAACAACAAAATGACTGGATGATAAAATTAGTGAAACAACATGAAAACAGAAAGAAAAAATATTCAATAATAAAAGAAGGCAGTAAATACAAACAACATTTACATTTAGTAGATTCTGTAGTAAATCAAAACAGAAGCCAAGAACCAACTATTGCAGCAAAAGATATGAAAAAGAAAGCCAAGGATAAAGCCCTTGAACAGATGAAACAACGCTGGCAAGACAAACCTCTGCATGGCCAATATCCAGAACGTGCAAATAAAACCAATGTTGATAAAGTTAATACTCATCGATGGTTACGAGCATCTGGATTAAAAATCTGAAACTGAAGGTTTTATTCTTGCAGCGCAAGACCAGAGTCTTTTCACTAGAATTTTCAGGCAAATATCATACATACAATGTGGATCCAAAATGCAGGTTCTGTGACAAATACCAAGAAACAATAGACCATCTAATCTCAGGATGTTCTATACTTGCCCCAAATGAATATAAAAATCGTCACGATAGAGTGGGGCAATACTTACACTGGACAATGTGCAAACACTTTGGAAAATGTGTAAGCAAACACTGGTATGAACATCGGCCAGCGCCGGTTACAGAAATAGAAGATGTCACCATTCTATGGGATTATACCATCCACACAGACAGAAAAAATGAAGCAAATAGGCCGGACATTATTGTCAAAACCAGAAAGAAAAAAACTTGCCTACTAATTGATACATGGCTTGTCCAGCGGATTGTAACATAGCAACCAAGGAATTTGAAAACTATCAAAATACAAAGACCTGGAAACAGAAATAGAAAAATGTGGAAATTGAAAAAAAGAATAATACCAGTGGTAATAGGTGCACTTGGAATTATAAAAAAATGGAACAAAACAACACACTGAAAGAATCCCTGAAACCCCAGCTTAAGAGACATACAGAAAATTGTCTTATTAAGTACAGCACACACACTAAGGAGAACTTTGCCTATGTAACGCTAGCAACTTTATCGGAGATAAAAAAAAAAAAAAAAAAAAAAAAATTAATATGAAATGTGGCCATAACAACACACCACGACCTGCCTTAGGTCTTTCCGCAGACTTGGTAGGTAGTGTGTCCATAGTAGAAATAATAATAATAATAATAATAATAATAATAATTACCTACTACAAAAATATTAAAAACCGCGAACCTTATCTTAAAAAATAACTGCGCACAAACAAATTCAGAATTACAACGAACGAACAATATCTATGAGTTCAAATGCCTATTAAGGAACTGTGTCTCTAATAAAACTGAATTTTTAAATAATTACATCGGTCACACGTCTACGTGCATAACCAGACACCTTACGTTACACCTATTTGACCACAGATCTATTAGAATTCATTTAAACACACATACAAACTTACCAGGCTCCATTCGAAACATATTAGTAGAAAATACAAACATAACCTCATCTACATGTAAAAAAATGATAAAAAATAGTGGAAGCCTTAATAATAAGAAAGAAAAAGATAAACCTTAATAATATTAACTACGAACACGGCCACAATGTGCTAACTGTGTTCGGAAATTAAAACATCCCTATAACACTAAAAACATACACAGAACCCATACATCCAATTAAAAAACAAAAATAAAGTGATCCTTGATAATGGCTAAAAGTATAGCCGAAAGCGCTCGGAATTAAAGAACATCTAGTCAGTTTCTACACACTCTGTGTCCAAAAAAGAAAACACATTTTCGAACACAAGGAAAATGAAATAAAAAGCTTAATCATAGTACCTTGTCTGTCGTCTTTAATGAAACATATATAAATAAAGGATTGTTGCTTAAATACACTATATATATATATATATATATATATATATATATATATATATATATAAGCGTTCAGGTAGATACGTCAGAAGGATAGAGTTAAAGTAGACATTAGAAGGAAGCGGAAACCCACGTCTAAACATGGATCTAGGAATAAAATACAATTTCTTTTCAAAAGATCGGAGAGGAGTCTGAACCGGACGGCAAGTGAATATAGATAGAAAGGGAAAGAAAAAGTGGTATGTGTGTGTTACCTGGCTGTTCTAGCTTGTTTCCGGAAACATCGGAAATTTCCATTTACTGGATATAAGCAATTATAAAGACGTTGACGGCGATTTCTCATGATTGCCGCCATTACAATATCGCACAAACGCCAGCGACTGACATATCAAGTTGTCTTCAAAACGTATATATACGTCGACAGCTGGCAATGTAAATTTCGTAAAGACATGTGTACATCCACATCAGCGGAAGTATTCGTTTGTTTCCCTTAAAAATGTTATTAGAAAATTCATAGTTAGAATAAATTCAAATTAAGATCCGTTAATGAGTTTCAAAGATATTGCATAATGAAGACTCTAGGGATTAGTTTAAGTTTAATAATCATGTAGCGAGGATTGAACTCATTACGCTCGACAAAATATCTGTTAGATATGCATTTTAAACAAAGCGCAAAATATTGTAGCAAACATGGTTCAACTGCATCGTATTAATGGGGCAACGAGTCACTTGAAGTGGCCTGAAGAAAATAACCGTCTCAACGGGTGCAATCCAACAGATTTTAAAATACAGCTTAAGACTTAAAACAGATCAGACGAAACTCACTAGACATGTGTATTTTTCAGCTGGACAATTTTAATGAACATCTCACGACACTTAATAAGGATGAATTGGATCGTATTTACGATTCCAATGGAATAAATTATGAGCATGGAATATTAGTGTTTAAGTCTTTTTCATTAAGTCCTTACTCTGTCCTGGACATTGAGTTCTACCTGGATTCTATCCTCTTGGAATTAATTTTTATACATATAGATATATATATATGTATGTATATATATAAATTTTTATGAGCAAAGCAATAATCTGACATTAAATTATCGTTAATTGCCATTATACCTGATGATTTCTTTTTGCATGAATACTTGGGTAGTAACATGTGGTAAAGAATAAAAGACATCATATATATATATATATATATATATATATATATATATAATTTATTTTAAAATACCCATGACAAAAACTATATATTATATACAAATAACTCGACTTTCACTTCTGTCATCACTAACCTCGCCACGCTAGATTTTTTCGTCTGATGACAGCCTTAAATTTTAAACTCGAGGGGTGGGCTAAATTGTGTATGAGAATGATAGAAGAATGTTGTGAGTCTGTTGAAGAATGACGTGTGATGATTTTATGGAATAAACAGAGAATAATAATAATAATAATAATAATAATAATAATAATAATAATAATAATAATAATAAATTGTACAAACAGAAGAAGAAAACAAATACAAAAGACAGTATGAAGAATTAACTAAAACAATGGAAGCTGAAATAATAGCTGAAAAATGACAGACCAAAAAATAAAGGAAGAGAACATAAGTTAGAGAATAAATTATGTAAACATATATCAGAAGAGGATATGTATATAGAAAACGCTAAGACGTCGTGCTGTTGGAGAGCTAATCCCAAATGTTAAAGTTTCTGAAGAATTTCTCTCTTCCAGAGACAACTCCAACCGAAAGTGTGCGTGTGGGTGTCTTTAAAAATTCTAAAATTATTAACAGCATTTGGCGTTCAAAATAAAGCGAAACGGTTAACTTGCTTCACCGGTTTCTGCTGAATTTTTATCTTATGATATTTCATCGAATTCGAAAATAGCGATGTCACCATAATTCATTGGGTGGAGAGAAGAGGGTGGAGGAGAGAAAAAGAGAAATGTAAAGGAGGAAAAAAAGAAGGAGGAGAGAAAGAAAGAAAGAAAGACAAAAGATAACGAGGAGAAAAAGAAAGACAAAAGATAACGTGGAGAGAAAGAAAGAGAAAGGAACAGGAGGAGAGAAAGAAAAAGAAGGAACAGAAGGAGAGAGAAAGACAGAGAAACGAAAAGAAGGCGAAGGAGGAGAGAGAAAGAAAGAAAGAAAGGCGAAGGAGGAGAGAGAAAGAAAGAAAGGCGAAGGAGGAGAGAGAAAGAAAGAAAGGCGAAGGAGGAGAGAGAAAGAAAGAAAGGCGAAGGAGGAGAGAGAAAGAAAGAAAGGCGAAGGAGGAGAGAGAGAAAGAAAGAAAGGCGAAGGAGGAGAGAGAGAAAGAAAGAAAGGCGAAGGGGGAGAGAGAGAAAGAGAAAGGCGAAGGAGGAGAGAGAGAAAGAGAAAGGCGAAGGAGGAGAGAGAGAAAGAGAAAGGCGGAGGAGGAGGAGGAGAGAGAGAGAAAGAGAAAGGAAATGTGGGAAAAAAATAGAAAGGAAAAGGGGAGAGAAAGAAAACGAAGCATAGAGGAGGAGAGAAAAAAAAAAAAAGAAACGGAGGAGAGAAAGAAAGAGAAAGACAGAGAAGAAAGAAAGAAAAAGTAAAAGGAAGAGACAAAGAAAGAGAAAAGTAAATGAAGAGAGAAAGAAAGAGAACGGAAGAGGAGAAGAGAAAGAAAGAAGAAGGAAACTGAGAAAAGAGAATTGGTAATTCGTGATAGGTTTAAATTCAGTCACGTGTTCCGTAACCCATGAGATATGCAGCTATAACGGCCTGAGAGAATCTATCCCTCTTCAGGCTGGATTTTAATTCAGTTTTCATTCTCCTAGACAGGTTGACACGGCAAGGCAAGAGAACCATTCAGCCCTGCTATTTAACCTATAGGGAGAAGAAGAGATTTATTTACAACTTTACCAAGTGTAATTTTTGTGAGTGTGCTGGTAACAAATTTTCTCTTTCCGAGTTGTTAACTGTTGGCCAATATATTTCACCTGCAAATCGTTCAAATCATGGCAAAAATCGAAACCTTCTAGTGAAACAGTAAACTTTGATTGCCCCAATTTTATAATTTTCTTTAACCTAGGACGAGCGCATGACAAGTGGGCAACGAAATGAATTCAATGAGTCGCGTGATATCAAGCAAACAAAAACAACCTTGTTAGGTCCGTTACGTTTCTTTACAGCCATTATTTGTCATACTTAACTCTAATTCTCTCTCACTCACATACATGAACATACGTGTATATGAATGCATGTATGTATGTATGTATGTATCTATAAAAGCAACGCGTCAACGTTATCGGCCATTTTAAAACTATTTTAAATTACGAACTTAGATGTTTATTTCGCTACGTCTTTTTTTACAGATAAACATTAGTTTTATTGTAAATATTCTCGCCTCTAATTATCATATTTTGTAGCCAGAGTTCTGAACGGAAGTGGTAGATTCAAGACGTCACCCTAAATATTTCATCTGTAGAAAGCGAAATGCGAAGCATTCACTTATAAGCTGACAGTTATTAGAAATGTACAATAATTTAAAATGACCCTTGCACAGTAATATATATTATATTTTCTGTTTATTTCAAATGGATAGATGCAAGTGAGTGGGCGCTGAAAATTTGTTAGATCGGCTTATTTCCCAAAAGGTGAATAAATGGTCAGACATCAGAATTTTATACGGATGAAGAGCTTATATATATATATATATAAGATACGACTTCGTTTCGGGGCATTTCAATTGCACCTCGGCTGGTGAGTAAACTGTTTTTGTCTATATGATAAAATTATAATATATATATATATATATATATATATATATGAGAGAATGAAAAGTGGTCACTGAGGTGAACATCAAGCAGCGACAGTCTGTTTCATGATTCAACGCAATCTTTAGGCCATTGTGTCACGTGTTTTGGTTCAGCTATTTATATAGGCTGGTTAAGTGTGCATAATGGATAGGAAAGTCTGTTGTATTCTACCATTAGGTGGTAACGGTTAGGTTTCAAATTATTCGAGAGGCTATCAAGTAGGAATATTTTTGGATACGTATGAAATTATTTGTAGCCATTTTATATGGGAGGATTTGATGGTACAATAACCTACTAACTTATAGGTTTAAATTT
>CAHIKZ030005425.1:1330000-1367500 GCA_903632075.3 Acanthosepion pharaonis | reverse complement strand
GTTCACGTTTGTAATTTATGGCGGTGTATTCTTGAATTCATTACCAAAAGATCAAAACGATCTTGAACCTGGTAAATTCTGGAGATTTTCCTAGCCATATTTCGAGACAAACTGTCAATGGAAGCACTGAGTAGCGAAGACAAGCAAAATATTTTTGTTGTTGGTATTCAGGTGCAACATAGATATAAAATCAAAATGTCAAGAAACTCACACTGATGTTTATAAGTATTTTTGTAGCCATAGTATTACTAATGATGATAATAATTTCATAATGACATATTTTTATAGGAATGATTAAAAACTGCTTCATTATTCATTCCCGATATAATAAATATTTTTAAGTAAATGTTATTTTAACCCTTTGAGCCTTGACCGCCGCTTTACCGGTGGTAGAGAAAAATGACGTAATACGCAGCCACCGGTTAAACGGTGGTAGAGAAAATGACGTAATACGCAGCCACCGGTTGAACAGTGGTAGAGAAAAATGACCTAATGCTCAGCTACCAGTTGAACGGTAGGCAAACAATTGTAACTATTTTCTGTATCTACCAGTTATTTGCTAATTTTAACTCAGGAGCTCAGGCAGAATGGTTAAAATTGTTCAGGAAAACAGATATCAAGGGGTTAATGGTCAGTATTGTTGTGTAACTATTGTACTGTATATATTGTTCAAAGTTTGATCATAGATCTTTTCGTATATGAACGAGAGTCTATCTAATGTGAAGAAAAAAAATTAGTCGAATATTAAATTAAGTGTGTGGATGCATATCAATTAATTTGTTGAAAATTATCGTAGTGAAGATTCGGTTATTGTGGTAAAAACTCATACGCGTTATCCTGCCATTACAAAATCAGTGAGTTAATCAAACAAACAAACAAAAAAAGATAGTATACATTGATCAGAAGAAATAGGGAGAAAATCAGATCTTCGTAAAGATGGTTTATGGCAAATATGATATTAATTCTGCGAGTTGAAAATATCAACGGTACAAAGAAATATCTTAAATAAACGTTCATCGTCCCTGCAGTGCAAAAAGAACACATATCATTTCCATTATATTTCACTTTAAGGGTCAATCCTATTAAAATACGTACATTTACAGTAAATGCTAATATAATCTTCATAAATCCACAGCCATCTACGTACGCGATGTAAATAAACAAATTGAATATAAATATTCGTAAATTTAACATCAATTATTTTATTTTCTACTATCGCAAAATAATTTTAATAAGTATATATTTGTTATTTAATCTTAAAAATCATTTTATTTTATAATGTCTTAGAGCAAACCACATTTACAAATAAAAATCCGCGATATACTGTAAACATCGCTAAATTGTAAACATCGATATTTACAAGTACGTACCTACATGTATTCGTAAATTTAGATTAATTTTTTTTGTACTATATTAAAAACTAAAATTTATTTGTTTGTAAGCTAAAAATAGATTCTTATTGACCATACATTATTAAAAACTCATTTATAAATTAAATAAAGACCTGAGAATTTGAGGTTTAGCCTAGTGACAAGTAAATTCGACTTAAGTCGTTTTCCGACTTAAGTCGCCTGGAACAAATTACCGATATAAGGTGAGATATACCTGTAATGTGAATTACACTTTTTTCTAGTATTTAACAATAATAAATTCTATAATTATTTCAGTTATTTTGATGCATATTAGAGCTAGAAAAGGTACCAGCAACAATAGCAATTGCTGTCTTGTTTTCAAACGAGAGTCGGCACTTTTCATGGTGGCCTAGAATGTGAATACGTGTGTCGTATTGTGAGAAAATTTTGACACTTGTCTGCAATGAGTTAATGCTAAGAATCTGGAAAAATCTAAGAGCTTTATGAAAGTAATCCAAGCAAAGGTGGGTTTAGGAAAGGATTAGCACACAGTGTTAAAAGCTAAACGTCCGAAGGGGATTATGTTCGATGCTTCTTGTTCTTCAACAAAATCCTCTTCCTTTTGGGCATATTGCTCTGGGGGGTCTTCGTCCTCACCGTGGGTGGCGTGGAGTGTTATGGCCAGACCTAGATTCTTAAATGCATGCTTAAGAGTTATCTCTGATGTATTCCTTTTATATGCTTCTGGTATTTCGTATATATATATATATATATATATATATATATATATATATATTTTGATACTTATACTCGAGCGATGTGAAAAAAAGCGCAGGTAATGCAATTTGTTAATAAGAATATATTTGAAAAAGCCGATGGGGGGGGGAATCAGTAAAAAAAGAAAAGACTAAAGACATCCGTGTTGGTCGAAAATAATCAATCAGCATCGCAATGCTTAGTGAAGAGCAAAACACCGACAGAATAAATTAAGTAAAAACGTAAATGTTCTCAATACACTAAGTAGAACAAAATCTAAAAAAAAAACCCAAAAAAATAATGAGCCAGATCTTATCTGCCAAGGTTTCACCTAACGGATGTTCAGGTTACTACTGGAGCCAGTAGTACCCCTGAAGATCCGTTAGTCTAAAAAATGGTCTGTAGTTTCTGGCTCACTATATATATATATATATATATATATATATATATATATATATATAATTATTTAAAAAATATGATTCCAACACGCTACATAAGAGTTCTCATGTTTCAAAACAAGAATAATTATTTGAATAAATTTGAATTAAAGTAATTAGTATTCTAATTCAATTTAATTCATATAATTATATTGAAGTTTTCGGCTCTTGTTTTGAAACATGAGAACTCTTATGTGGCGTGTTGGAATCATAGTTTTAAATAAATAATTATATTTATGCTCTACTTTTGTATCGAGCACTATTTTTAAAAAATAATAACAAAAATACTAATGAACTTTGGATTATATACTTAACGAGTTCTTTCCTATTTTCTATATATTTTTCACACACACACATATATATATATATATATATATATATATATATATATATATATATATATATATATATATGCACGCGCGATCGTATATTATTAACGTGTAAATGCAGAAACAGTTATGAATTCCTATATGATTGTTTATACGTGGATATTCGAATGATTGTCTTATGAAACGTAACGCACTTAAAATCTTATTTACATTTATCTGAAGTCACCAGGCGCTTTTAAACACCTGCACCGAAGTGTCAAATATATAATACTAAAAGCTTTGTTTATGATGAAGTCTTTTATTATAATATAGATTATATGATTTCGAATGTGTAAAGTGTAGCGAGAATGACTTGTATAGTTACAAATTAAAATTCTTCCTGGATACCGAACATAAATTTTCAAAGGCAGCTGACTGAAATCCAGTTAAGCGCATTGTAGATAAATAGAATTTCTGTTAATAACTTCACACTATATAAGACTTCATTTTTGTGCCATGTCCTTTCAAGACCTGGGTGATCGTGGATTTTCAGGACTTCCTATATTGTTATTCTGATTAACATTTGATTCATTACCATCCGTTTTTGTGCTAGTTTTGCCATCCACTCTTACTTTAAGTAGGTTACACGCTGCCTCCCAAGTTTGGCATTCAATATGCCATGTAAGTATTAAATTCTCCACGTCTTCTTTCCTTATAATGTGTCTGAGAATTATTAACTGTCTTTTAATGAATGTAAGTATTAGTTTCACTGGACTTCTTATTTTCCTTAACATGCGGACAAGAAAGAACTTTTATGTCCATTTTTATCTTTCGTAGACTTTAGTTAAAAAAAAATATGCAAGAACTGAGATTAAAGAAAATTTTTGTACCGGCTAAAAAAAATATTTCTATGTCTTCTAATAAGAGTAGCCGTAGGTTTATTGGTGGAGGAAGACAAATCGTCGACCTGAATTTAAATTCCCACCTCAGCTTTTGTATTCATTTTCACACTTTGGGAAGACATGTAAATCCATCTCTTTTCTCCCACCTATGGGTTGAATAGCAAGATTGGGATCAGGCTTAGGTGGCAGCTAATCTAGCAAAATAAATTTCTGAATTTAAAACCTTGGGGAAGACACCTTCAGTATAATTCCCAAGGGGTCATGGTAATTCCTAGACAATAAAGAAAAAAAGGCATGACTGATAATATCCTGTAGGGAAATGGCGTTAAAACTGCAGATAGAGAGAACTGGATATGAGATGTCAAATATACAGAAAACAATTCAAATTAATCTTTATTAATATATTGATGGGCAAACATTGATTGATCATTGCATCGATATTATTATATATAGTGCACCAGGTAATTGAGAACTAATGTAGCAAAACAAAACGTAATCAAGGGATATAATCAGTACATATTCTTAACCCTTTGAAGCCTAAGCCCCAGATGAGTATGGTATCATAAACTTGCACTCAGCGGCCGGTATACCGTCCTTTCGGGTTCAAGGGGTTAAAACTTGTATATATGATAAACATTAACATCATTTATATGGCATGACACTTCAAGATGACAACTTCCTCTCTTGTAAGTAAGCAACGTTTGACTTTTACCAGCTCTCCTTATCCCTGTTCTGACATGCATTCATACTGTCTCATTAGGTAATCCCGAAAAAAAAAACTGTTGCCATCCTGTGTTTATTCCTATGCCATGCTACATATACATTGTAATTGATTCTGAGCGTTTTCTCCCATAAATAGCATATACCATATATATCACTGTTGTTACAATTTTAAGCATTCATAAAATGTGTAAATGCTCTTGTAATGTGCATATTATAGTACGAACATACATATGTGTATTTATTATATGACGTAAGCCCATCTATGTGATGTGCAAAAATAGGCAAACACGCATCTGCACTTGTGTATGCACACACACACACACACACACACACACACACACACACACACACACACACACACAAAAGTTCAAATTCCGGTTGATCGGTTAAAATAGTACAGTAGACTGGGCTTCCTTGCCTTGAGTTGCAGTGAATCCAGAATGAAAACGCTGAACTCAAATCATATATATCCGTAGAAGGTCATGTTTAATAGACATGGGGGCATTGTCATTATCTGGATACATTAACCGTCCTGGGTAAGACGATAAACTACACCCGCGTCTCGGATAAGATGATAAACTACATCCGCGTCCCAGGTATGACGATAAATTACATCCGCGTCCCAGGTATGACGATAAACTGCATCCGCGTCCTGAGTAACACGATAAACTAAGTATGACATCAAGTCTTCTGATCAGGAGGTTTTAAGGAGCGTGGAATCACCCCTTAATTGCTGGTGTTCCCAGGTACACCCTGACCCGGGGTGGTAGCACCTGTTACGGTCTCAGCTATGGGCAAATAGTTAACCTCCCAAACTGGGGTCAAAACACTATGAAAGTGTAAAAATATGTTTTAATACCAGAAATACTTCGTAAAAAATTACCACTAATAACTATCTTGTCGGCGTTAAATAACCCATTGAATTTGACATGCCGTAAAACAAACCAAACCTAACCAAACCTGGATACATTAAATGTCGTGAAAACAAAGCATTTGGTTTTTTTTAAATACCGTAGCACTGAGAACCATTTCTTTGTTAACAGTTCTTCTGAAAAAGTGAACTGATTCTGCAGAAGACTTCATCGCTATTATTAAATCATTTGTCTCGATAGTTTAACACTTACGTTTTAAACTGTTGGACTTTCATTATGGGGTAATCCGGGGAGTGGAGAACATCATATGTACATATATATTTGACATACAGTCATTACTGGTCAGTATATATGGGAAATGCGTTAAAAACAGCAATTCATAGCATAATCACTTTTCGTCCGCTTTTACAGTCCCCGGCATTTATGAAACAACAATGAATGAATAACCACAAAATGGTTCCTGCATCTATAATTCTCCAATATGTGTATTTGACAAGAAAAGGTTCAAATCGGTCAAATATGGGCGAAGAAATCTTTGCATTGTTTGAAAAAATCTGTTGTCGTTTTGATCAAGATTTGGCGCGAGGAGCAAGAGGAATAGGAGGAGGAGGCAGCAATGGAGAGACAAGCAAAAATAATCCCCCCATTACGTGGTTTGTCAGCCACTTCATTTGGTTTTTTTTTTTCTGTCTTTCTCTTTTTCTTATTCTCTCACCTTTTTTTTTTTTTTTTTTTTGTTAGTGATTTTTTTTCGTGTTTTAATTCTGGTCAACTTCCTCCACTACACAACCAAACTGAATTGTTATTGCCACGCCTCCCCATAAGTTTCTTTTTTTTTCTTCTTCTTCTTTTTCAGCCTATTCACTAACTTTCTACAATTCAAGTACAAGAAAATGGTCATGCTCTCGACCAAGTTGAAGACCCCAATTGGCCCGTTGACAAAAGGATGAATAGATTCATTTTTATTCTTTATCTTTATTCTTACAGTTAGAAAGAGAAGAATCTCTGTACGTAAAATGTATGTTTACGTGCGCATGCGTGTGTGAGAAAAAATAGCAGCTGAAATAAGATAATCAGGTGGTTTTTTGTAAGGTGAAGTAACGAGGTTTTATTTATATTTATTCTCCTTAATTCATTTTTTTTTCATATTGCTTTCAACTTTATTTCATCTCCATCCCTTACATTTTGTTCAGTTCTCACGATTTATTTCCAATCATGACATCTTCTTTATCAATAATAATAATTTGATAACTGTTTGAAACATTATATCAGTTTTGGGTTTTTTACAGGACTCTCGTTTTATAGCATCATTCTCTTTTTAAATAGCACCGGAAGCAATCGAATGACTTAGAATTCGACCTAAATGCTTGCTTAGTGGTCTTTCTAGAGACGTTTACAATTAATTTAAGCTGAATTTGAAAACATTTCTATCTGAATTTATGAAGAGTTATTATACTATTTAGATTTGGAATATTGTCCTCATCTTTGTTGTTTTTGTCACAACGTTTCGGGCGTTGTACCCTCTGGTCTTTTTCAGGTGTATATCAATCTACGTAAATTAAGAATTCCCTGTAGGTTATATGGACTGGAGGGCACAGTTGTTGAAACTTTGTGAAAACAACGATATGGGGACAATAGTATAAATAAATATGAAACCGTTTGTCTGAGTTATTTATCGTCATATTCAAAAGATTAATCGAAATTTTATTATTTAGAAACAAACTTCCTTATTATTAAAGAGCTTTCTGCAATTTTTGAAATTAGTCATTATTTTAGTTTGACCTTTTTCTGTGTGCCGTGTCTCTTAAGGACGTAGGCGACCATGGCTCACCACAATTTCCTGTCCTTTTTAACTTTTAGTAAATGTTGTCTTTTCTGCCAACCATGTGCTCGCTAGGTATATTATACGCAGTTTATCTCTGTCATTTCACTATGTCCTGTGAGTGTCTAATTTTCCAAGCCCTCTTTCCTCATTATGTGCTCTACAAATTTCAACTGCTTCTTTCTGGTGTTAAGTATAAATTTCTTTAGTTTGAACTACTGAGGAAAAAGCATAATACAAAAAAAAATTCTTTTCTATGTGGATAGTACGAGAGGATCGAAGAAAAGGCCATCCATCAAAAAGTTTGATGGTTGACCAGAAGGTTTAGAATTCTCTGCCCAAAATATTGATAAAACAACACAATTAAAGCACTGGTGAAAACATAGACTCTTTTCAGAAACTAAAAATAATAAAGAAATGGTAAATTTCGTTGGAACGAAGATTCGAGCTCTCAACTGTTATATAATATCATTCCGCCTATATGACTGTGAAGTCTGGACAATTCCCTCAAAGATGAAGAGGAGGGTTGAGGCAACAGAAACTTTGTTCTATAAAAGGATGCTGGGAATTAAATGCACGGAACATGTGACGAACGCGGAATTATTTAGAACAATCTGAATAATAATAATAAAAAAAAACACTTTTGCTTAAAATCAGAAAATTCTGGGACACAATGAGGAAAGACGGTTTGGATAATTTAACATTCAGAGGATATGGTGAAGACAGAGGGACACATCGAGTAACGTAAATTAGGAGCTAGCGTAAATGGATGTCAGATTATAGACAAATATTGTTTAGACCTATATAGGATAAGAAGTTGAGGAGAGCCATGACATATTGAATGGACACGATATATAATTTAAAAAGGATGCGAGATATTATTGTCAGGACTAATATTAGAAATAAAGTTCTTAAGTGAAGAGATAAATATAAAGAGTCCAGTGGTTTAATCACATGAACAGCTAAAGTAATTCAAATATTTCCAAAATCTTTATTATCATAGATTTTTGAGAAAAAAAAAACGATTTTAGAAGATCAACTCTAATATTCATAAAGCTGTTTAAGAATATAAGAAAATGGCCGGTCAATCATATATAATCTGCCTGAATATTTTCTACGAAAAAAAAAAATGATTTGTTTGTGCCTTTAAATAGAGAGCCATATGCACTGATAACTATCAACCTGATTTGAAATCTTTATTTCTTACATCGCAAAAATAGAGAACATTATTGCTTCTGTTTATGGCAACAAAGCATCACGGTTATTTGTTCTTTTTGAAAGCTGTTTTCGCTGTTTCTTCCTTCTCCAAAATTAGTCCCTCTCTTTTCCTCTTGTCCAGACCAATAGAAAATGCATGTCTCTCTCTCTCTACTTCACCAGCCACCCAAAACGTATTGCTTCCATCCTTTCCTACCCTAAGCCTAACCTTCTTCGTCAAATCAACCCTTTAACAAATTTGACAACTTGGTCGCTCTAACTATTCAAGCAGCTTTTTGTGACTGGCAACAAAAGAAAGTGATAAAGAAACAAGGACGTTATGCCCACATTCTCTCTCTCTCTCTCTCTCTCTCTCTCTCTCTCTCTCTCTCTCTCTCTCTCTCATATGCGTTAAAAGGTAAGAAGTAGGTAAAAAGAATATATAATACACAGTTGACCCCACCCTAACTCTGATTCAGCTTATAGCCCGAGTAAATCCTTGAAAAACTGTGTGTAATGTTTTAGTGTCTATGACTGGTACAACGCATTTTCCGTCCTTTCTTAAGTCCTTCCCCCTCTTTTCCACAGTTTCCATGATCTTTTATTCAGTGATGCGCGACAGTACTTAATAATATATTGAGATGAAAAGTATCTAATTTCTATTCTTCACTGACTGACTGATCCACACACATTAAAACAGTTATTGATTAGTTTGTTGGTCAATTAGCGAACGAACTAATTGCCGCCCTTATTAGTTAACCATATTCCATAGGGAGGCACAGTGGAGTAATGGATAGCGACTTGGATTGAGGGATCGGAGAGCCGAGTTCGAATTCCAGTCGAGTCCGTATCTATTTGCACGTAAGTGAATGTAATGGATTTGAGGAAAGATATGAATCTACCTCTTTCCCCAACTATGGGTAAATAGCAGGACAGACCGGGTTCTATCTACCTTTGATGGCAACTGGTCTACCGCAGAAACAAATGGCAACCTACTCTAGGAAAAATCTGCCTCTCGTCAGTCATGTATTGAAGATACATGATCGCCTAAGCGTGTATCACGTATGGCACATAACTGACTGATATTCCTTTCGAATGTCCTCTTTTGGCTAATGAACAAAGTCAGCGATTTGTCTATCGATAAAAGTCCATAATATAGTTATCAAGCTATATTTTTAAGCATTGATAATCATTCTCAGTAAAATGTTTTTTTTTTTTTTTTTGTTTAGATTTGCCAACAAATTTGAATTATATATTTCGGAAGATGGTATTTTGTTAACGAACTGACAGGGCTAAGTGGAGGGAAACTACAATTATATTTGTCGATTCCACCTTCCTATGATTTCCTTTAAACAATGAGCATGCAGGCGAAAAGGAAAAGCCTCCTCTATCTCTGTATGCTCGTATACACACTCAGTGTATATATATATATATATATATATATATATATATATATATAGACAGAGAGAGAGAGAGAACACAAACACACGCCTGCATGAATACCCTCAACGCAAACACACATACGCTTTGTTCAAACAAGTGTAGAAAACCGCACAATCACAACGAACAGCAGTCAACAAGCTTCTGACTGAGCGTGAAAGGCAGGCGGGACGAGGAGAGGAAGAAAAAGTTCCAAAAGAAGTGGATAAAGTAGAGAGAAACAAGGGAAAAGAATAGCCGAAATGAATGAGGGTAGGGAACATATCTTAAGGCTTGAAATCTTAAGTCTAAACAACGGTAGTCCATTTGCTCAGGGACGAGAGAGCAAGAGACTGGAGCATTTTATTTTATTTATTTATCTTTCATTCTTTCTGCTGCGTCTTTTGTGTGTTGGCTGTACTGCTTTTTTTTTTTTATTCTTTGGAGTTAACTTGCCATACGCAGTCTTGTTTGGACAGAGAGATGAAAAATAAAAGATGCTAAGCTGAATGAAAAATAAGTGGAAGAGAAAGCAAGTTGGATTGTGAGAAGAAGAGAAACGGATTCTATTCAAGAGGAGAAAAAGAAGAAAAAAAAGGAAGAGTAAATGAAAAATAGAAAAGAACAATAAAGACGACGTCAAGCAAGAGCTTACAGCAGGGATTTTTAACCTTACCCTTAAGAGTGTCCAATGAGCAAGAAAATATATAAAGTATAGTCGATAGGGCAACATGGAGATAAAATCTGTCTATATCCCTGAGATGAGGTATTGCAATTGCTTACACGATTTACAGTGTTCCGAGTGTCGTCCTCATCTTCCTTGCCATATTCACGACATTTAGGCCGTTATACGCTCCGGCCCTCTTCAGTTGATTAGAATTTCGTACTGAAACCTTTATTTCGTTCACCGTGGTAGATTGTTCTAGTTCTACGTGCCTTGCCTCTTCCGGGTGTAACTGTATCAGTTCTATCTCCCTTTTAACTCAACTCTCTTCTAAGAACTGTGATATATATATATGTGTGTGTGTGTGTGTGTCAGGGTGATTCTTTTTAAGGATGTGTACGACATATTGGAGATAGCTTCTATAGATATCAGCATTTTGAAAACAGAAATTTATTCAGCATCGGTACAATCAATTTAACGCCTGAAGCAATAATCAGAACAAAAGATCAAATTTTTGCTCACCTCTCCTGTGGCCATTTATTAAACTCACAACTTTTTGGATCAAGTCACTGGATTCAACCAACGTTTTATATACTGGGCCATGTGTCCTTGAGAAATGTCATGATTATGGCAAAGAAGATGAGGACAACAGTGTAAATGGAGATAAAACACAAGCTTTATTATTTAAATTAAACTTCATCTTATCATCAGAAACTTTTGGCTGTTGTGCTCTCCGGCCTTCTTCAAGTGTAACGTTTACGGAATTTCAAACTGAACCCTTTATTTTAATCAACGGGGGTAGTTTGTCTAAGGATATCATGCTTTATTCCCTTCTTATTATCTCTTTTTATTACTACCCAGTTATTTTATGCTGTGTTTCCAGTAGGTTTGAGTTTGTACTACCCGGACTAGGGACTGAACTCATAATTCCTATGTCACCAAGTTTAATAAAAAATTTTTTAATCTACTGAAGTTTACGGATGAACAATTACCCGGTGGATTCGATGACCATTACATCAATAAATAACAACAAAGCTGAAGATATTAGACCGAATTTAAATAATGGTTACTCCTAATACCAGGAATTCTAACAGAAGTTATACAAAGTACAAATTCGCTCTCTAAAAATAAGAATATATGTTAGAGTCCAGGGGTCGGCCACCTACGCACGCGTGCCACACGTGACACGCCAAGCAATTTCCAATGGCGCACAGCCGCAAATGATATCACAAAATCCGAACAAATAACTACTACAACGCAAAAGAGATATTTAGCTGTTTCAGTTTTAATCTATACTAATGTATATATACTATATATTACTATATAAAATATATTGTAGAATAGGTATATTGACCTTGACTTGCATAAAAATACGTATGTTGTTGGCACACTGAATGATTTTAAAACCATAAGTCGGCATATAGTTAGGAAAAGGTTGCCAACCCTTGTTATAATCTGTATTGAACATTATTTGAAATAAGTATTTATGCTTATATTCAAGGCATTCTGTTGCATAATGAAGCAACGGCATAATTCCCATCGAGTGCCTTCATATAAGCATAAAGATCGTTGCATGAAAAACTAATATGATAGAAATATAAACCATTGTTAGTTTGAGACTGTGTTTTGCATTTTTCAATACTTGTAAAATCTTTTGCGTTTTACAATAATACAATGATTCGAAAAGGAAGACTAATGTTTTTGTTGCGAAAATGGGAGTCACGAATTTCGCAGGAAAAAAAAGGAAAGGAGATCGAGTTAAAAACTACAGCGAGTAGGAAGATGATCGATTCTCAAGTCAGACAACAAATATCAACAAGGAGAGATCTCTGAATAATACAGGGCACAGGATTGTTCAACAACAATATCTTCAGAGGATGGACATACTTGAAAAGATGGAATAAGGAGAGTAAGGAGAGTGTACGGTGTTGCCAGTGGTCGGGCGGGCGGGGGGGATTAGAGGTTCAACCGCAACGACAATAACAACGGCTTGTCGCGAAAGATCCCTGGTCTTCGGCGGTCATCGTTGGTCATTTATTTGTCCTGGCTAAAGGCTGGTCAGTCGTACCGGAAGCTAGATTAGTGAAGATCGAAATTAGCCAAAGGGGCCGTACGCTCGGGATATGATTCTGGATATGTGAACCAAGATGTATGAAAGAGAGAGAACCTGTGAATGGCTTGTCAGTTTTGAAGTGCAAGCCAATAAATCAATATTGGTATTGTGACTGTCTTAATGTACATATCCGCTGAATTTCGCATGATGGTCAGAGCACAAATTATATTACTGTGTTGATAACAGCGTTTTCTTTCTCTTTCTGCTATATAAAAACTGTAGACACAGAAATCAACACTACACAGTGATTGTCAGTTTTCTGCCTTAAGAGAACATCAAAACATATTTTAGCTATCTTTGTGTAGGCACTCTATATTGGACACTGGTGTCTTACGTTTTGTTTTGAGTGGATAGAGAAACCTGTTCTTTTCCAATTTTGCTTTTTTTGGGGGAGGGGGTGTTGTTTGTTTCTGTCTAAAATATTCGTTATTTTATTTTCAATACTTTGAATTTTTTTATTTTATTTCATTTACTATATTACAACGTTATTTATAGACCTTCAGTGGCCTATATAGAGAGCCTACACAAGGTCTGATTATTGCTTCAGGCGTTAAATTGATATTACCGATGCAGAGCAAATTTTCCATTTTCAAATTGCTGATATCTATAGAAGCTATCTCTGACATGTAGCACACATTCTTAAAAAGAACCACACACACACACACATATATATATATATATATATATATATATATATATATATATATATATATATATATATATATATTTCAGAGTTCTTATTGATCTGAAATTTAACTGTGCTTTTCATGTTGCAACTGATCTTTACCACTGAATTAAACACATTCAAAACAGACGCCATAGTTGGTGCTGTCTCCTTCTCTACAGTCTTAGCCTTTTCAAATCTATAGTCAACCGTTATCTATCCAATATATCGTCATAATGTGACCTAAGTAACAACCTCATTCACTGACCCTGTACCATTGTTTTCTGCTTTCGTTAAAGTAGCATTTTTATGCCACAACTTTGACATAATTCGCTACGATGTAAAAGTCTAGAGTGCCTTGATCGCAAGGTCATCAACAGTAAATTTGCGCCCCGGGCTCTTGAAGCATTTTACCATTCCTGGAAGAACTTCTATTATCAGTGTGGGATTTATACAAACAAACATCATAGAAAGAAAAAGAATCTAAATGAAATGGGCTAGAAAAAAAATGAATTTCCCATCACCCCTTGTTATTGCGCATGTATAGACTCACCAATAAAACAAATCTTATCCGATGATATCCTAAAGAACAAAACGCGTCACAAGAAAATGTTTTCCACGTTGTCAGACATTTTCTCTCTCTCGCTCTCTCTCATATATATATATATATATATATATATATATATATATATATAATTTTCCTGAGATAGTGAGGATAATTTTGTCTATATTTGTGGCCAATGAACTGTTCGATATTTCTTTTGCGTTTACGAGGGTCAAACAGGAATATTATTGAGAACTGAAGCCAGCATAATGTATTATGATAATGTTGCTCCTTCATTCTGGATCACAATGACGACGATACCATTGAAAACTAAAGAAGAATAATTCTTGATAGATTGTGACAAATTCAAAACAAAAACAGGGAATTGCTAAAAGTGGGAATGGTTGTCGACTGGGGCGGGGATTTTGAGTGGCGCAGGAGAGCAGTCGTGGTGGTGGTGGGGGGCTTTTGTGAGAGAAAGAATTAAGTCAAAGGCTGGACGTGGTCAAGATTGAATCGTAGTGGGAAGCGGCCAGTCTTTATAAGGTAGTGGGGGGACAACTGTGGATTCAGGGAGACTTTGAATGGTGCAGGATTCAAGAACAGTTGTGATGTAGTGAAAGCTGAGGAAGAGGAGAACGAAAGAAAGATAATATCGACGGTAGAAAGAAAGTGAGGAGGAGGAGGAGGAGGAGGACAAATGAGGTCGATGAAGTGTCTAGGAGGACGTAGAGTGAGGAAGCTAATGAAGGTAATAGTGTCAAAGAAGAGCAGAGGTTCGGGGTGACAAAGAAGAGACTGGCTTTGTTGATGAGGGCAGGAGGTCAGCAAAAGCAGGTGACAAATAGCAGTTTGTGAAAGAGAGGGTTTAAATGGTAACGGAAAGGCTGAGCGTATATCTGTGCTTTTAATCGCCTTAATTCATGTGTATGTTTAGTTGCTCGTTTTTTCAAGTTGCCTTTGCTTATGGTAAGAGCTATGTTGATGAACACTTTGCAAGCAGGTCGCACATTTCCGCATCTGTGTGTGTCTGAAAAGTTTGTGCATACAATTAAACGAGGAGCGATTGTTTGCGTGTGTTTATTTAATGTGCTGAAGATGCGTACATGTGTCCATATTGTTTAACGTCAAAATAAATTTCGGCTTGTAACATTTCAGTATGTGTTTCTTTTTTTTTTTTTTTTTACACATTTGTCCGTATGGTGCGGTACCTTTATAGAATAGACTTTTATATATTCGCGTTACTTTATTTCTGTACATTTATCTTGTAAAGGAATGAATATATATATATATATATATATATATATATAATTATTATTATTATTAATTTGTTTTATCCACAGAACCATTCTAGAAAATTTTACTGTATGTTCGACATGGAAAAAAAAAGAAGGAAAAACTCATGTATAAACGAAATTAGCCAGAAAGAGGCTTATATAGTTTTGCTTACTCGTATCGGCTATTTTTCTTTGGGCTTTGGACTTGCATGCTAGACGATTATTTTCGGTTAACGTACATGTTCTTGGTTCTTTCTTTTTTATATACTTTTTTTTCCTTTGGTATTGGTTTGATTATTTGAAAATCAAAACACCGAAGGTTTTCCGAACGAGTATAGTTTCTTATACTTATAAGATTACTACTATATATATATATATATATATATATATATATATATATATATATATATATATATATATTTTTACATGTGGACAAAAAGCAATTGTTTTTTATCCACATGTAAAAATCTATAATAAATAATTATTGCTCTACTATTGAACCCTTTTTTGAATTAATGCCGTGAAAGTTAGAATTTACATTATTCTCGTTCTCATTACATCTGAATATATATATATATATATATATATATATATATATATATATATATGTGTGTGTGTGTGTGTGCGTGTCTGATAGTGAATTTGTTTGCATTTTTTTATTATTGTATCGTAGTTATCTGCCAGAAAGTTAAACAATTCATCAAGAAAAATGTTGCTGCAAAATTTCTGTTCCATTAAGAGATTGTCACTTTTCTTAGTGAATTATTTAGCGCGGCATAATTGACTACTTTTCAAATTATAAAGCAAACATTAACTGTTTCTCATTTCGTAATTTTCTAATGAATAATTTAGATAATTTGTTAAGACAAACACTGTTTTTCTTCTTAGCTATCAGCAAAAAGAACCCGCAGATGAAAGAACTGAACGCAAAAAAGAAAATAAATTAAAAGTCTTGAATATTTGTCATCAATTGCATTTTCAAGCAATTTTAATACCTCAATTTTTTAAAAATTTTTGCATATTAAATGTTTTCAAATGTTTCCTTTGAAAAACTGTATACAGTCTCTTGTATTCAAAACCTTTATTGCCCAATTAATAAATAAGAGTAAAAAAAAAAACGAAGAATAGGAATAATTATAAGGTTTAAAATGTATGTTTAACATTGAAGATCATTGGAATATCAGAATTCCCTTTACAATAACTTTTTTCTTTTTCTGATAAACCAAAGTGGACTTCTATTTGTTGAATAGAAAAAGAAGACGTTTATATTCCGGATTTAAAGCCTTATAAGAAATATATTAAAATGGGTGAACAAGCAGACTGCAAAACTCCATTGAAGAGAAGAGAATCTGACAAGGAAAAGGGGAATTAAAACCAGAACCAAATTTAAAATGGAAAGAAAGAAGTAATTCCAGCTTAATGATAAGGGAGAAAAATCTGGAGAATAAGAAATTAAAAGAATGAAACCGGTGCAAAACAATGTATAAAATGCAGCTAAAAAAAAAGGAGGAGAAATGAAGGAGATAATTAAAATTAAAATTAAATTTCTCAACCTGACCCACTTCTCAAGAGCTGACCATATGAACAAAGATTAGACTTTTTGAAAAGGATTCTTGGTAAGGCCGAGAAATTTCCAGCAACCACTTGTGTTGAATGGGTAAATATCAATAACGGAGAAAAATAGAAAAAAGACAGAAGAAAAAATATGTGGAAGAAACGAAAATAGGATTAATGGGTTTTCAAAAAGAGTAAAACATCATTGCTACCATAAAAATAAAGAGAGAGGGAGAAACAAGAGCGTTACGAGATGGAATAAATAAAAAGAGGAAAACAGACTAAAAATGAACGTCAGTAAGTGCGTGAGAGAGAAAGAGAATGTAAGTTGCAAAGGCGGAAGTTGGAGGAGCCGGTAGGCGGAAGTGACGAAGTGTGCCGAAGTCATTTGTCCAAACTTGGCAAGCGTCTGCCAGTTTGAAGATTGACGACCAAAGGTGACTATCAATCAGAGCCAAATTACAGCCGACTGGCCGGCAACGGAACAACGATTCAGCGAATTCCGAGTCTTCGACTGGTAAACTCGAAGACAAATGATTATCAACGTAAATCCCCAAACACAATCCACTCAGCAGTTATCTTTGTGTTGCATTTAGCATAGTGCAAAGATGTCGACCATGGCAACCTTTTCCATACTGTTTCCACTAATAATACTGATGAATATAATAATAGTTTGAATATCTCTACATCTGAAGATTTTAAGACTACAAACATTTTCTTTAATTTTAAATGGCTTTTGTTTGATTTTATTCTCTGTGCGTGTGTTTGAATTGCATTCAGTAGTTTCAATACATGCGTGTACTTTGAGAAAAGAAAAGAGTTGACCCTATCAAACTTTCTGTTAATTCTCTGAAGTACTGAACGAATTATTGAACACTTTGATAAAGATATTAGTGCATTTAATTTTATACATCTCAAAATCCGTTGAAATATAACCATTACAACTTAATTTTATATGAAAGTAAATTGATTCTCAATTCTGATATAGTGCTCTTGTTATTACTGGTTATGAGACAAGGTTGTAAATTTTCGACATTTTTAGTTGATCACGTGACAAGTGTTAACACTGTGTACTGAAGAGTGCTACCCTACTAAAAGGACAATCGGAATGTAAGCGAGTGAAACTCAGTGCGCATTTTCGTTCTTTCAGAATATAAAGGTTAAGAAACAAGAAAAGGAAAATATATTTTTCAAATTCACATAAAAGGTGAGGTAAATTTATCTTGGATTTTGTTAATAACAGTGTTTTAAAAAACCTTTAAATTACTGTAATTCCCTATGTATAATAAACTTCATGCATAATACGTATCCTTAAAATTATGCTGAAAGTGTGGGAAAATGATTCTACTCACGCATAATACGCACCTCTTGTTTGATAATCAAACTTTATAAATTGTACCTATCCAATTTCATTACAGTTTGCGTTTCCTATTCTTATTTTAAAAAAATGGTTTTACACATAGAATAACATTATTCTAATTTAGTTTTATGATAATTCTTATTTTATTTTATATTTGTAAGTATTGTTAGGTACATATAATTGTATATGACATCTTTATGGTGTTGCAATCGTCGAATGTTAGTGTCAAATTTTCGTATGTTTGTGGGGAGTAGTCATTTCGTAACTGAAATCGACCTATGTAATGCAATTTTTTAAAGATTTTTTGCAGCTGTGTATAATACGCACCTATAATTTTGCTTATTATTTTTTTTTAGAGAAAATGGGTATCATACATCGGGAATTACGATCAGTATATCTAAAGCTCCTTCATATTTTAAGCGAAAATAGAAAAAATTCTAGGAAAAATATAAGTTTAAATATTCTAATGTTAAAAATATGTTTAGATATAGCCAATAACATTTTGTCTAATATATTGACAATATCCAATTCTTAATGAGAGAGTCGAAATTCATTAAATAAAGTAAGAGCAAAACATTAATTTTGTACAGTTTACCCGCAGTTTTAATTCAGATGAGCAACATCTTATTTGAAATATTGATAAAATATAATAAAAATATCAGACAACTTTGTCAGTTGGATATAATAAAACTTGTTTAAATCAATATTTGCTACCTAAATATATCTTATTTAAATTTTAATATATATATATATATATATATATATATATATGTGTGTGTGTGTGTGTGTGTTAAACACAGCATTATGAAAGGAAAATGTTATTTATTTACATTTATACGTAAGCAACAACATTTATACACATATGAGAATATTAAACACATATATGTCTCTATACTAATGCTAAAATGCATATGCAGATTGCACAACAGCCGAAAGGAGCAACAATCACCGTGAAAACTAATAGCTTATGAAATAATGTTTTCAAAGGGGTTATTTTTCTACGTTTATAGAAATAAATATCAATTAACCTGAGAAGTAGCCAAATCCACCACCGGCGATCATATCTCCTGCGTCATCCATATCTGGATGTCCCAAACCAGGCCTTAGGGCGCGCATGCGTCGTGGATTCCGGAAGAAGTGTCTTCGTGCTCCCAGTGCACTTAACTGTTTCATTCGCCGTTCTTTCGAACGTCGGTTCTGAAACCAAACCTGAAATTAGACAAAGAAAATAAAAATAAACTTTAAATTAGAAAATATTGTTTAGAAATAGCGACACATATTAACATTTTGATAGAAATTTATAATATATAGGAATATAATACATTATTATTATTATTTAATATTTATATAAATATATGAGTACAATTTATATAAATATAATACATTGTTATTATTATTGAAAGTCTATATAAACAGATGATTAAAATTTATTATAGAACACTGATATAATTTATAATGCTAAAATATGTAGAAATTTTTTTATAGAATTATTATAAAGTTATATCTTCTTATAAAGTCACGCGCGAAATAAACATCTGAATAAATTCTATTCAACTTCCATAATCTGTTTTATATATATATATATATATATATATATATATATATATAGAGAGAGAGAGAGAGAGAGAAAGAGAGAGAGAGAGATAACCAATTTTATCAATGCATTGGACATTTTCTTCTGATTGAAAGTATTTTGCAATAGAACTCAAAGAGACTGGTCTGTCTGGTTAGAGATTTTTTTTTTTTTAGACCAAGGCATATTTTAGAATTTTGATTCGAATTTCTTCTTTTCAAAGTCATTTGACTTATCACTTTTTACCTGTTGATAGGAAAGGAACATAAGAAAATTCACATTTTATCGATTTAAAATATGACTGAAAACATTCCATTATTAATGAAATGTACCGTACTGTTGATATCTTAGTTCTTTAGTATGTAAAATTACATATATTTATAAAGTCTTTTAGATCGAAAACTATTGAATAATGGCTGACTGCGTTTTGATGCAATGCAGCGCTACCTCGCAACATTTCTTGCTTATGAGTAGAAGTAATTCGTTCTGAAAAATCATACGTTATATTTCCACTTGTTCGCTGACCCATGTTAAACTCTGACAAAAAGTGACATAATTCTACTCATAAACTAAAAATGGAATGCTATCTGAACTTCTTCTGAATTCTATAATAGAAGGCTTTTTAGATTAAGTGGGTCGGAAATAATATTAAATAGGAAAATAAAATTTGCAAATCCTGTTCAAAAAATTAAAACAAAATGCCATACAAATAGACATCACATTAAATAGATAAGATTTTTTTTTAAGATAGAAAAGATACTTTAACAAATGCGCATGGTGTGACCGATATATATATATATATATATATATATATATATATATATATATATATATATATATATATATATATATGTATGTATATATATAGAGGTATGTTCCTTTTTATACGTTGGAAAATTAAAACAAAAAGATCGATTATTTTCTGGAAAAGGAATGTAATGATATTACTTTTCATGTAACATCTTTTGTCGATCTCTCTCCTTCTCAGAAAGTATTCATCTTCTCTGATTAGTTAGAGAATGAATACTTCCATCTTTATTAATTATAACAGTTTTTGTAATATATAATAAAAATTAATCCATTAAAGCCCACTGTAAAATCCGGCATTCATTATGAAAATGTAAAATAAAAAAAATCCAGTATAAATTATAGGTTGCAAGATGGCGAATATTGAGGTAGAAAGAACAAGACATACGCCGATGAACAATCTTACACATCGATTAAAACCATTCCTCTCGGAGAAAACATAGATTACAATGAGAATTGCAGAAGGTAACATTCAGTTGGAGGAAACGTTGAAGAATTTCGATGCACTGCCAGAACAATTATCAGAAACCAATGTTACTAAAATCTTTAGTTTGTGAGTAGAAAATAACTTCTGTCAAAAATACTGGAAACAGTCTCACATGCCTTGGTATCAACAGATTTATGCGAAGAGAAATCAGTTAACTAAAATAAGATGAAAAGGATTATAAGATTATTAGCAGGATGATAAGTTATTTGGGAATTTTGTGTGACTAGATTAGAGGGACTGGTATCGAAAGAAGAGAATTTAGAAATCAAAATAATACAGAAGTGATAATTAAAAAAGAGGATGGTAAAAGAGAACGAATAAATATTAAGAAGAAGAACAGCAACGATGACGGTGCCCTAAAGAATGAAACAAAGTTGCTTAGACTAAAAAAATAGAAAGAAGAAAAATAATGACAGAGAGTGAAAGAAGAAAAAGATGAGAAAAATAATTACTGAAAACAAAGGAATATATATATATATATATATATATATATATATATATATATAAAACAAAACAAAAAACCTTATACGGATTTCATCTTATATCATAAAGCGATCGTGCACACGTTCGAACACAAAAGCCGATACTTTGTGATATTCATTAAAATATCTTTTTGTACAGTGAAGAAATAAATTACAATTATAGCAAGAAATCGGGAGGGGGAATAAAATTGAAATGAAATAACAGCAACGACTATAATGCCATCAATAATCAGTTCCCCAAAATAACATATCCTGTCCGTTTTATATGAGAAGTTGCGTGCGCATGCGTAAACACTCGCACATTGCAGAAAATATTTCTGGGAGGCAATATCATTTGCCTGTATTATTTCTTCCTCACCTTCTCTCTATCTCATTGGGAAAACTGACGATCAGTGATCCTTTTTAGTGTTATCGTGTTATTTTCAAACAACTTTGGTATTTTCTTTCTTTTTTTTTTTATAGCACAGTTCTGTAAGGAGTGGTTAACTGAATGAGGAGACATCTTGTACGCATGCGTTTATGGAGATGATTTTTTTAAAGAATGTGTAAATTCACAGTTTTCACAACATTTCGTGTTAATAAGATAAATCTAAAAATAAAACCGATGAAAAATGAAATAAACACTCCGTACAAAAATATAAAACAAAAATCAAATAAATATTTTTTTTTCTTTTAAAAATCTTTTTAAAATGGCAATAAAAGTAAAGAAACAAGGCAACAGCTCGAGGTGGCATTACTTCAGACATTTTTTTTTATGTTTGTTGTTCTTTTTTTCCGCCGCTCTTCTAGGAACCGATTTTTCTTGCTTGAACCCTTGGAGTTTGGAAGCGCTTGGAGAATCTTTTTTTTTTTTTTAATACTTTGTTCCAAACTTTATATTCACGATTTGATCCGAGATTTTTCTCATTTTAACCTGTTTTTATTCGTTTGAAACAATTATTGCCAAGTTTCAATGAAACGTACAATAACGTCTTCGTTGTCACGGTAACTTTGCAATCAGGTTTTGAATCTTCGATTTTTTTTTTGTATCTGGTTAAATTTATCAATTTATCTCTTAATATATATCAAATTCGCGGTTTATTTATTAATTTTAATGTTATTTTCTTAGTACGTAAAAATATGATTTTCCTCCGAGAGACAACCTCTTCCTAGCACTTATCAAAAGAAAATATTCTCTCTAATGTTATCTTTCTGGCAAAGATCTACAGATCGGTGATATCAGTGAGCAGATTTCGAATTGCGGGCTAATCTGTTACGTTCACTTTTGCACAAATGCACTTAGATAAGGCATGAATCCATTTCCGCCCTCCCATCATAGGGATTCAATAGCAGATAAGACCGGACTCTGTCGACTAGGGTGGTAACCAATCTAAGAAAATGGAAAGTGAATTCCTAACAGTATAATTTACTCGGCCCCACCGACCACTACCACGGAGTAAGGTTGTGACACAAGGTCAGTTTAACGTGAGAAACCCGAGCGCGTACACTCGGGCCAAGGACAAAAATTCCCCGATCTCCAGCAACCGTCAGTTGCGTTGGAATCGGTGCGAGCACCAATCCCTCTCTCTGGTGCAATGAGAGGGATCAGCCTCGGGCATCTGTGTCCCCAGGGCTGGGCACCTCACAGTATGATTTTCCTCAGCTGCACCTCCGACGGAGCCGCCACTGAGACGCACTCTGCCCGAAGATAGAGACGCAGCTGAGAGATGATAAAATCCTACCCGACATGTGCCAGGGAAGAATAAACAAGGTAGAAGGGAACTGGAAAACATTCCAGCATATTTTCTAAGAATGCATAGCAATTCACAGATAACCCCCCAAAAAAAAAAAAAAATCTGTAGAGCGGCTTGTATACTTGGGGGAAATAATAATACTATTTTCTTCCAATTGAAAATTAAAACTATACATCTAGAATAAATTTTTAATCTAATAATCAGCAGTTGAATAACATTTGAAATAATTCAAATTGAGTGTCGAATTCCTCTATCCAGAATTTCAAATTGTTTCTAAAATTATATTTCAATTTATAATTAATAAGAAATAATTACATACAAGCCATCTTCTGTTGTATTTTAGGCTACGTTTTTAGTGTAATATACAGAAGTATATAGGGTGCGTCAGAAATACCTCCTAGGAAATCCTCCCACATAAAAGTAAAACATTAGCTTGATGAAGACACCGTTGCCATTAATGTCATAACATTATGTGAGAGTTATATACCCTGTATTTGTAAAACCTCAGAAGACCTATCATAAAATTAGAACAAATAAGATAAGCATACGTTTTGATATATTGCATCAAGGGTATCAAATCATTTCCCTGTTTATACTAATTCCTTCTTTACTATATCTTTAGCAAGCAAAAAAGGATATATATTTCTTAGATGAGGGATTGTAATCATTTACACTATTTACATTGTCCCGACTGTTGTCCTCATGTTCGTTGCCTTACTCACGATGTTTCAGACCTTCTTCAGGATGTGTCTATATTTCTCAGGTGAGACATTGTAATTATTTACACTATTTACATTGTTCGGATTGTTTTCCTCATCTTTGTTGCTATATTCCCCACGTTGAGGAAGTGGCATGACATGTAGAATACGAACAATCTACCCAGGTGGATTAAATAAAGGGTTCAGTTCGAGATTCCAATCACCTAAAGAAGTCTGGGACGTACAACGGAGAAAACGTCGTGGATATGACAACAAAGATGAGAATAACAGTCCGAACAATGAAAACGGTGTAAATAAGAAAGGCTAAGATTGAAAATGAAAAGAAAAGAATACAAATGAACGGGTTAAAAACAATTACCTAAAGTTAAATGACGAGATATCTAAAAAGAAAACTGTAGACAATTCCTGTGGATAAGAGTTTTAAAAGCGGCGAAATAAAGCAACTTTCAAAAATGGCGTATATAATTTCGAAAACGGAAAAATAAATAACAGGATGAACGAAAGAAAATGCAAATTGCGATAAAAGCTAATCAAATTTTAAAGTTTGAAATAAGAATAAAATAAAACAGCAATAATGAATAATAAAAAAAGGCGTGAAAATTCAAATAATTATTTGCTTGCTTAAAGTGTAAACTTGTTTGCACGGTGGAGAAATGGATAGCCGAATTCAGAGTTCGAATTTTAGTCGGATCCACTTACGTGTTAATACTATTCCTCTTCTTTTCACTCCAGATATGGATAAATAGCAGGACAGGTTTTCATTTATAGAGCTTTTCGATTTGGAATACAAACTGAAACCGCAAATCACATGTAAATTATTTACCTTTCGGTATATAATAGTAAATAATAATATTCTTTAGGTCAGATTTCTGTTAGTACTTTAAAGTATCGCGTTTTCCAAATCGAAAAGTAAAGAGGCAATGGACGCATAATTAAATTAACCTACGAATCCAAAACTTAAAAATGTTCCCAAATCGCCATAATTCCTTGTAAATGTACATGCTGAACTCGAATTAACAATTAAATTACGAAGAAACCTACCGTTTTGGAGTTATCGACAAGAAAAAATCGGACTTCTTGTTGGTCATTCGTCCGCCATTACTACCATAATATCCTCTAAACAGTGCGGGGTACTTCCGTTGGCGTAAGCATAAATTTTGACCTATTTACTTCTTTTAGAGCTACATCTCTTTTTGAAATCACTACGCATGATTGTAAAGCATTTTTTTTTAATAATTTGTAACAGAGAACTTTAAACAAAAAACAAATTCAATAATACAATAAAGCCTTTTTTTCTGTGTAGAATAGCAATGGCAAATTAAAAGAACGAATTAAATAATACAAGCATTTTTAATATTTTAAATGACTTGGGAAAGAAAATGGAGTCATTTTCTTTTTCTAACACTGGTTGCCAAGCAAGGCTTGAGATCTCCGTTTATCTTGCTATTAAATCAATAGCTAGATTGGATTCAGGTCTTTTCCAAGGAAAACAACAGACTAGACGAGATTTTGAATTCGGTTCGCGTATTTTATTTCCGCACTGATGACTTTCCTGGTAGATGGATAGAAAGCTAAGCTCTTTCTGGCATACAGACACTAGAAAAGGTCACCGAATAAATTCACGATTACGAGTTTTGTAACACAAAACGTGATAGAAGAACCACGTGTACTGCAGTCGAGCAACCAGTAAATATATCGATCTCAGGTTGTGTTTGAATTCACTTGTAGCAATAATGGAAAGCCTGCAATGCTATTTACACTATAGCCAAAGTCGTGCTCTTTCCAAGTGTGTTATTGAACAGGGTCGCCCAGAATTGGAACGCGGCCTACCGATTTCACTTTTTACATCGATAACCACACACACACATCACCCGAGCTAAGTAGTAACACTGAGCAGTAATATTTACACTAGGGATAACATTTCCTTTGAGGCAAGCTCTATAACAGGGATCATCAGATTATACGGATGCTTTCTTCTATATGCCTTGTCCCTTCAGGTAAAGGTGATCATGACTCGCCACATCCTATCCCTTGTATTTGTTACTAATCTTTGTCTTTTTTGTTCTGCCAACGATTTCATAAGCTCGTTAGGTAGGTTATACGCTGTTTTTCCTCCGTGCCTCTTGCCTTCAATATGACCCGTGATTCTCAAATTATCAAAAACCCTCTTTCCTCAATATACGGCCTAAAAATTTCAGCTGGCTCTAAGTATAAGTGGTGTGTTTGTTTCCATTTTCTGCAAAACTATCTCGTTACACATATGTTCTGTCTATTATTGTTGCCTTCAGTCTTCGGTGAAGAGATTGTCCAGCATCCACTGCCTTATAAGGAGGATCGATATGACATAATAGTTCAGCACTCGTTTCTGAGTTTCTAATGAAATCATCCAGTTTCATAAGACTTTACGTACGTAATTTTAATCCTGTCATCAAACTGAAGATTCAATTTCGATTCTAGACTCAAATTATAGAAAACGTTTTGCTATTGACGACTACGACAAAAATATGTTTGCTTATGAAAGCGGAAGTGTGGAATATTAAATTGCCAACAAATTGCATATATGTAAGTGAACATAGAAGTCAACACTTAGAGGCGACAGTCTGTTTTATGCTAGATGCAATCGTCAGGCCTCGAGTGCTGTTCAACTGTCGCCTCTAAGTGTTAATTTCTATGTTCACTTCAATTTTTACAGACGCTCTATCTCTGATATTGAGCACTTTATCCCACAAATAACGCACATCTTAAGACTATATTTCTTCCTATATATATATATATATATATATATATATATATATATATATATATAAATTCAGTTGTATGGAGATGAGTTTGTGATCCTAGGTTTCACACTTTTGCGATCATCAGACAAACAGTTTTTTTTTTGTTTTTTTTTTAAATTGGATCTGTTTATGCTTGATTATATTTAGTGGTGGAAGGGAGGACTTTTCTGTGTTTTTTTGAGATGACACCGAAGACAATTCATCCATCCCACGAACACACATAGTCAAAGACAAACAAGCATAAATAGATCCAATTTAAAAAATAAATAAATAAAGCAGTTTGTCTGATGATCACAAAAGCGTCAAACCCAGGATCACAAACTCATATCCATAGAACTGAATACCTTAGCTCTATCACTGATATTGAGCACTTTCCAATAAGTACTGCGCATATATATATATATATATATATATATATATATATATATATATGTGTGTGTGTGTGTGTGTGTGTGTGTGTGAAAAGAAAATAAATACTATTTATTTCACGTATACAGCTGGGTATACTGAATTCAACTGTTAAGACTATGTTACAGATATTTCAGTTGGTTGGCGTGTATGCGTGCATTTTTGAGCTTTATGGGAATTTTTGTTTCTTCTGTTTCGTGCGACTGTGTGTGCGTAAGTGAGAGTAAAAAAAAAGAGTCTGAGAGGCTTTAGTATAAATAGACGCGCGGAAAGGCGGAAATGTGCGACAGGAGTGGACTAATAAGATGCAATGAAATAGAAATGCCAAAAAGTTTGGAATAAATGAAATAAGGATCGGCTTCAATACAAATTTGCAAAATATAAACGATGAGGAGGAACTGAGGAAGAGATGAAGTTTGAAAAAGAAAGGAGGAGGAATTGAAACGAATAAGAAAGAAAAAAAAACCCATTTGGGCGGTGAAATTAGAAGAGAAAGTGTGGATGCTGACAAAATAAAATAAAAAGGAAACAAAGAAAAGAAGCGGAAAGAAAAAAAAAGGAGGTAAAAAAAGAAGAAGAATATCGGTATAAATAAAGAGAATTATGGGTAAAGAATAAAAATGGCGAATAAGTAAGGTTGAAAAAAGGATGTATTATGGGATTACTTTGAATGAAATAAGGAAATAAAGAAGAGAGTGAAAGACAAAATAACTACAGACCGGAAAAGTACAAGTTAACAAGCCTAAAAGAAATACAAGACAGATGGAGAGAAAAAGAAAAAGAAAAAAAAAATATTGAGGTAGTAAAAAAGGAGAAGCAGATGGCAGACTAGTTAAAGGTAATATGGATATGACAAAAACTAAAGATTGATAGAGAGAGACTAAAATGTATAGAGAAACGGAAGTCAAATAAAGAAATCAGAATTAATAGAGGAAATAATACACAAAACGAGAGAAACAAGACGATTGATCAGGATAAAACAAAATGGATGTGCACTTGATAAAGAACGAAAGGAATAAACTGATCTGCGAGAAAACCATGAAAAGACGAGGAGAAAACTACTTACGGGTGGAGAAAACGACGAAAGAAAAAGGAAATGCAATGAAAAAAAAAAAAGAAGAATAAATTAACAAGATGCAACATTTATAGAATTTTTTTATATGGAAACAGCATGAATATTATAAAAATGAATTATATAAAACGCGCCTCTGTTGCGTGTAATTCGCTTGATCAAATCAAGGCCGATATCTACAGAAATCCTGAAACCTTCGGAAATTCGTTTAACTCGGAATTCCATATGTAGAAAACTTCTTTTAAAAAAAATGGAGATTGCCCGCCAGTCAAGTGGCTAGAAAGCCACAAATGAAAAATGGCGGAAGAGAAGGTTCAAGGTGGGTTCTATTTTCTAATTGTCATTGGTTGTTTGGTTCGCTGAGTGAATTTTAGACTTAGTTTGACGGATAAATGCTTCGTTGTGTTTGTTGGCCAGTAAAGGAGAGAGAAAAACGCAACAGAGGACAGTTCTGAAAGCTAAGAAAGAAAAATGCTGCAATTACTGTTATATGTGGGAACATTTTAAGATGTTATCATTATTATCTTATTGTACTCATTGGTCAAGTTCAGTCGACAAGTTCATACCGCCGCTCTCTGTTATATTATATAATTATGTTTTTGCTTAGCGACTTCCCCAACTATTATTTCATGAACTGTGTGGTATGCACGTTCCAAATGAGATACAGAATATGGTATTTTCGTTTTGGGATTTACCAATATTATTAGTAGTTTGTGTTTTTCATTTCTGAATTGAGTAATTTTCAATATTCCTGGTATTTTGAACTATTGTTCTCACATTGATTGATATAGATATCATTATAGAAACAACGTTTCAATCAAGTACCCTCTGTTCATCATCAGGTATCCAGCGATTGGCTGATATGAGATACCTGTTGATTATTTTGATATTTTGTCTCTATTATGGTAGTTAGAGTTCCATCCTGATGAATTGTTGCTTCACTACCCTATCCACGGATTGAACACATAACTTCAGGACAGTGGAGTAGTAGATATAAGTGTTGGTTATACTGTTGGTGCTACTGTTATTTAGTGTTTATGAGATCAATTTTTGGTTTAGTTTGTTTTGCGGCATGTCAACCACAATGGATTATTTAATGCTGACGAGATTTTTATTGCTGGTAATATATTTTTTTCAAAAATGTATTGCTGGTAATATTTTTTTACAAAGTATTTCTGGTATTAAAACCTATTTTTACACTTTCATAGTGTTTTGACCCCAGTCTGGGTGTTAACTATTTGCCATAGCTGGGACCCTAACAGGTGCTACCACCTCGAGTCAGAGTGGATCCGAGAAAACCAGCAACTAAGAGGTGGTTCCACGCTCCTCAAAAACCTCCTGATCAGAAGACTTGCTGCTGGACGTAGTTTATCGTCACACCCAGGACGCTCAATCTTTGGATTAGGTAATCAGGAATCAATAACTACCATCATAGGGACACAATAATCAACATATATCCCAGATGAGCCAGTCATTGGATACGTGATGATAACCAGAGAGTATTTGGACAAAACTGTGTATCTATAACAAACATCTATATCACTCAAGATGAGAACAATAATTCGCAATAATACAAGAACATCAATATTTGTATTTATTAATTCCAACTACTACAATCTTTCTGGTGGCCAGCCCAACAATTTCATCGGGTAGCATAGGCAAAAAACATTTTACACAATTAAATTCTGTTTAACTATACGAAAATATTTTTGCATCGGGCTGATTATCTGAAGCAAATAAAGCTGAGTTCATGTGTCGGATGTAGCCGAATTTGTTTAAACCTCAAAATGTATCTTACTCCTGATACAAATGTACAATGTAACCATTTTTTTAAGCGTTTCACCCCAAGCAAGGCGAGAAGCCACTAGGACGCAAGGAGTTACAGAAAAATTTGAAGCAAGATCAGATAGGAGTGATAGAAGAAAGGATGAGCAGAAGTGTAGTGGATAGATCAAGGCAACTGGAATAACATTACATTTGAATAGCTGGAGATTATAGCTCTCAGGGAAACTGGAATAGGAAAGTGAGTTCCACAGGCGAGAGGTGCGAGACATGAAGTTACTGGAGTAGAAGAGACGGCTACATTTAGGAGTTTCGACAGTGAAAGTGTGAGAGCGAGATGCCAGCCTCGTATGGCGCTGGAACTCATGACGTCTGGGAACCATCGAATGCAGCTCCTCGGAGCAATTTCTATGAAAGTATTTATAAAACAGACAGAGAGAGGCGACGGCAGGTCTGTGGGAGAGTGACTGTAGACGAGATGCCAGAACAGGGCCAATTATATTGCATATCCGCCTCTGGAGCCTGTCAAGAACCCCGAGGCAAACAGAAGGGCCTCTAGACCATATATGGCAGCAATACTCCATGCAAGGGCGAATTGTTGATTTGTAGATCTGAAGGATCGATTCCGGGGAGAAAAATTTCCTGGCGCGGCACAGGGAGCCAACTTTCCTTGCGGTGGACGAGGCAATTGACTCAATGTATTTGTTCCATCTCAGGTCAGCAGTCAACGTGAGACCGAGCAGCCGCAGAGAGGTGCTCTCGAGCAGTTGAGCGTAGACTGTATACAGGATGAAAAGGGACATTTCTCAAGAATACTCAACAAGCAAGAGTTATTTTACTCTCAAGACTTCTTTAACACCTTACAAAATTAGCTAAGTAAAAAATTAATTGCAATTATATATATATATATATATATATATATATATATATCATAATGCTGGGCGTAATGGTTGTCGCTGCTGAAAGGAGAAATGGAGTACAGTGTTGGCTGTGTTCTTTTTCACACAAGCACCCTTCGTAAATGTATGAATCCTTCTCTTCTCGACATTAGCATCAGGGCAGATCGGGTTCTTTAGACTTGGTTGGCAACCAGTTTAGAAGAAAGACAACTCTAAATCGAAACCAGTTGGGCGTGGGGATGGAACTTCCCCTATAAAAAACACCCCAAAAACTACTTTTTTATAGAAAACACGGTAGTAAATATCTAGCATGACGAGGCTGTCACCATAGGGAAGTTTATAAAAATCAAAGTTAGATAGTTTAGTGGGAAGACCAATAAAACGATCAATTTCTTACAAAATAAATGTTCTCTGAGCAAATTCGTTATGTACAGTTACACTTGTTAAGATTTGGCAGTTATTTAAACCCAGCATGAAAAGTAGTAGTAGTAATAAGAAGAATAAGAATAAGAATAAGAATAGGAATAATATGAATAAAAAATAAGAATAAGATAGAATAAGAATAAGAATAAGAATAGGAATAATAAGAATAAGAATAGGAATAATATGAATAAGAATAAGAAGAATAAGAATAAGAATAGAATAATATGAATAAGAATAAGAAGAATAAGAATAAGAATAGGAATAATATGAATAAGAATAAGAATAAGAATAGGATTAATATGAATAAGAATAAGAATAAGAATAGGAATAATATGAATAAGAATAAGAAGAATAAGAATAGGAATAATATGAATAAGAATAAGAAGAATAAGAATAAGAATAGGAATAATATGAATAAGAATAAGAATAAGAATAGGAATAATATGAATAAGAATAAGAATAAGAATAATATGAATAAGAATAAGAATAAGAATATGAATAATATGAATAAGAATACGAAGAATAAGAATAAGAATAGGAATAATAAGAATAAGAATAAGAATAGGAATAATATGAATAAGAATAAGAAGAATAAGAATAAGAATAGGAATAATAAGAATAAGAATAGGAATAATAAGAATAAGAATAGGAATAATATGAATAAGAATAAGAATAGGAATAATATGAATAAGAATACGAAGAATAAGAATAAGAATAGGAATAATATGAATAAGAATAAGAATAGGAATAATATGAATAAGAATAAGAATAGGAATAATATGAATAAGAATAAGAAGAATAAGAATAGGAAAAATATGAATAAGAATAAGAATAGGAATAATATGAATAAGAATACGAAGAATAAGAATAAGAATAGGAATAATATAAATAAGAATAAGAAGAATAAGAATAAGAATAGGAATAATATGAATAAGAATAAGAAGAATAAGAATAAGAATAGGAATAATATGAATAAGAATAAGAAGAATAAGAATAAGAATAGGAATAATATGAATAAGAATAAGAAGAATAAGAATAAGAATAGGAATAATATGAATAAGAATAAGAAGAATAAGAATAGAATAATATGAATAAGAATAAGAAGAATAAGAATAAGAATAAGAATACGAATAAGAATAAGAATAAGAATAAGAATAGGAATAATATGAATAAGAAGAAAATAGGAATAATATGAATAAGAATAAGAAGAATAAGAATAAGAATAGGAATAATATGAATAAGAATAAGAAGAATAAGAATAAGAATAGGAATAATATGAATAAGAATAAGAAGAATAAGAATAAGAATAGGAATAATATGAATAAGAATAAGAAGAATAAGAATAGGAATAATATGAATAAGAATAAGAATAGGAATAATATGAATAGGAATAATATGAATAAGAATAAGAAGAATAAGAATAAGAATAGGAATAATATGAATAAGAATACGAAGAATAAGAATAAGAATAGGAATAATATGAAGAAGAATAAGAATAAGAATGAGAATAAGAAGAAGAAGGAGAATGAGAATAAGAATGAGAAGAAGGAGAAGAAGCCTTTAATATGGTAGATAAAAGAAGAAAAAAAGAATGTGTCAATGAACTTCCTTGTTCTATGACACCATAAAGTAAATCAGAACGGAAGAGAAAATATTTCAAGGAGGTGAGGAAGTTGGAAAATATGATGTTGACTGTTAGAATGTATGGAAATATCCCGAGGAGCCTAAAGAAAAAAAGCTGACTGAACTGAAAGTCTAAGTAAGAGATAGAGTTAACCAAACTAAAGTTTTACTGAAAGCGGCTATAATATTAACACAGAGGAATTCTAAGGTATTAAGAATATTTACAGTTTCCTTATCCTCAGTGTAAGCCATTCATCACTATTAATAAAATAATTTTTTCTGCGAAGAGGATTAAAACGTTGGTGGGTGAACTTTATGGCATAGTAATTGTAAGTTCAATCCTCGTGCTAGTCAGTACATACTCAGATTCAGTGGAAAGAGTAAAAACTGAACAGTAATAAAGAGAACAAGACGAGATATCGCTAGACATGGAGAGTGAGACAAGAACAACCTACCCTCGTCAGTTAAAAGGTACAGATAACCCGGATCGATAAACACTTGAAGAAGGCCGGGTGGATAAAACGGTCGAAACGTTCTTATGTTATCAACCAAGATAGGGATATTAGTCCGAAAGTGGTTGCTAATATTAATCAGTATAAAATTAGAATAATAACATTTTTGATCGTGTCCTACTGCCAATATTCGACAACCAATTTGAATCACCAACAACAAAAGCAAGGTCGCTTAAAGCAAGAAACAGTTTTATGGGAAAAAAACTTTCGCTAATGAAAAAAAAAAAAAAATGAAAGACTTGATCAAAAGAGTTTCATTTCAAAACATGTGGGATGTTACTCAACAGTTATCAAAGAGTTGTTTCGTAAGTAGCAACAAAGCATTTTAAGTAACGGTGAATATATAGCTAAGTAAAATATAATCGCACTTTACTTTTTAAATAATAAAACTGATAACCACAGTCGGAAATTATTTATGATTCAACGTAATAAAAAGGCAACGTGTCAGATGTTGCGAATCGAACACAAACTTATATATGTGGTCAAATTAATAGCAGAAGAGAGTCAGAATAGGTTTAACTTATGGACAGACGGACAACGATATAATCTGGCGAACTTGGTCGAAGAGACAGATGGTGGCAAAAGTTATTGAGCGTCATGCTGGGAGGAAGTGGAAAGTGAACAGAGAAAGTACGGTGACATCATGAAAAAAAAGAAAGAAAAGACTGATAGCTGAAACTGATTTCAGGAGGTCAGTGAGGAAGGTGGCTAAAATGGAGTGCTCTTAGGGTGAGGGGATAATACGACAATGAAAGAGAGTCTGGTACAGAAAATAAATCCTAGAAAAATGAGGATAATGAGACCCTTGTTATTGTCCAGTGATTAGACCATGAAATGTATGAAGGGAAAGTCAGTAGTTTAAACCTGCAAGGCGAGGCTGATGGAAATCTCAACCAAAAAAAAAAAAAAAAAAAAAGAAACTAGTGACCTCAACTTAAAAGACCATTTGAAAAGTAAAATTCTATAACTTCGAGAACAGTGATTACCTTTCGAAATTTTGTTAGAACTGAATACATCTGAGCTGTGGTCTCTTCGCCGCAAAATTTCAATCGTTCTGTTTCAGGTGTAATAAATTTTAAACGTCGGAAATACAACTGAAGTGAATATTAAAAACAAGGTGGAATTAATGTTCAAAGCTAGGCGTAATCGTTTTATGTGCATGCAAAGGTCAGCCCAAGTATCTGTCTCGCAGCACGGATTAAAGTATCGAAGTTAGTAGCAATATAAAATGAAAAGGAAGGACGACATAGCTGTATGAATTGCCACTATTGTTTACAATCGGTATAGCGAGTCCAAAAGAAGGATATTAATATTGAACGTTGATCCTCCATTCTGACAGCCTCTAGTCACTTGGCGCAGTACAATCATCCGACCCGTTATTTTATCCATTTTAAACACGCGTAAAAAACAAAATGAATTTATTGAAACAAAGCATCTATAAACAACAACAAAAAAAATGTCGTTAGTAACTAGAATAATTTAATTGCTAACGATATTTTGCATGTTGTTTATAGATACTTTGTTCAATAAAAATTTCAATTTTTCCCTTTTGTCAACATATTATATATATATATATCCTAATAATATATATATATATATAATATATATATAATATATATATATATAATATATATATAATATATATATATATATATAATATATATATATATATATATATAATATATATATATATATATATATATATATATATTATATATATATATATATATATATATATAATATATTTAATATATATATATATATATATTTTAATATATATATATAATATATATATTTAATATATATATATATAATATATATATAATATATATATATATATATATAATATATATATATATATATATATAATATATATATAATAATATATATATATATATATATATATATATATATATATATATATATATATATATATAAGAAATATAGAAACACTTAGAGGCGACAGTCTGTTTCGTGCTAGATGCAATCGTCAGGCCCCTGACGATTGCATCTACTATGAAAAAATGACCGTCGCCTCTGACTGCTGACTTCTATGTTCACTTTTATATTTACACACGCTCTATCTCTGATATTGAGCACTTTATCCCACAAATAACGCACATCTTAAGACTATATTTCTTCCTATATATATATATATATATATATATATATATATATATATATATATATAATATGTGTGTTTGTGTGAGATAGTTGGCCTGTAGCATTCCTCTGTAAATAATGACTCCATTCTTGCAGATTAAAAGTGTAAGTATGAATTCTATTCTTTCAGCAAAGTAGAACTAACAAATGTTTACACAAACCTCGTATATTTTGTAATTCATTGCATTTATTTCATTCAGTTGCTTTTTTTTTAATGTACACTTTCTTTTCGCCCCATATTCATTCTCCTTTTTGTTTTTCTATCTACTGCTCTCATTCCCAAATTCTCTTTAAATGATTTGATTTCCTTTCTTTCCTTGACTCTTATTCCTTTTCCTTTTTTTTGAGCATGGCTTTCGACCGAACCATTTTCCTGCGATGTTTTGTCGCAGTCTTCTAACGCATTGTCTTTTCTCTCTTGCTTCTATTCTGTGCTCTCTCTCTAAAATTTTATTTAATCGCTATTATATATCTTTGCCGTCTTATCATTTAATTGTATCTAACCAGCATTACATTTCCTTACTTTCATTTCCTTCTTTCTGTTAATTCTTTCCTTCAATTTATTTCTTTTTTTTTTTTTTGGTGTTTTCTTCTTTTGACTTCCCCTCCCCCACCTAATCTTTATCTGCCTCTTACCATCTCCCAGCTTCTTGCTTTCATTTGGTTTCTTCTATCCCTCCCACCACCAAATGTGCTAATGATGAAAGACAAGTACAACTGCCCGACTCGGCGGGGCGATGTCCAAAACCATAGACACATCCCAAATGCAATCATAGCCGCATGAGCAGGCAACTACGGTCCAACTGTTTCCAAGAGAGAACCTGATTCGCAGCAGATGTGAATGGAGAGACGCGAGCCTGCTGCCTCTTGAGCGGACGAGAGACTTCAAGAGAAATAGATCGTCAATACCAAAGTAACACCAAAAAAGAAAAGAAAAAAAGAAAAAAAAAAGAATGTTACCGAGAAATAAAAGAAAAATAGCTGTAAAAAAAAAAAACAAAAAAAAAAAATAAAAACACGCATCTAAAAGAGGTGAGTAAAAGGGTTAAAGAGATTTCGAATGCACTTTGATATAAACAGGTGAAGAAGGAAAAGAAATAAATGTCAAAAGAGAAGATAAAGAGAGAGAGAGATGGACAGTAAATAGAATCTGAGGCGGGAGGAAAGAGAGGAGAAATTGTGTAAGTAAACAGAAGCGAGGTTAATAGAGATGTGATTTTTTTTTCACAATTTAAACAAGAAAATGACAAGGAAAACTGAAATTAAAACGTGAAAACTGCAGAGCTCGAAAACTAACACCTAAGAATGGAAGACAATCGAAAAACAAAACAAGATGAATTATAAATTTAAAAAAAAAATAATAGGCCAATGACGATTTAATTAATAATTAACACTAATTTTAAACAAAAAAAAAACTAGCAAAAGCATTTATCTTTTTCAGCTTGAATATTTCCGTCAATTCGCCGCCATAAAATCGTCAGTCATAGTTGCGATTGGCTAATCAATATCTAGAATAGGTAGATGATTGGTTAGTCAAAGAATCATTGATTTGGATATCGTGAATTTGCTGGCTGTAAACTCTGACCATAATACCTTATTTTTTTAATCTTATTATCTAGGGGTTCGAAAATATTGTAAAGTTGAAAGGACACAGAAATACTATCCACGATTTATCGATTTTTTCATATCATAGGCTATGATGGAGCGCCACAGAGTTTTCCTAATACGACTTCTTGAAAAAAACATTGATTTCTCGCTAGTTTTTAATTTAAAGCCGCTCTTTCCCTAGATTGGCTGCCATCTAAGATTATTGAGTGAATTCTACCCATAACTAGATTGGGAGGAAATACCTTTTGGAAGGGAGGAAATGCCTGTCAGAAGTGAAAACGTATATGTCAGAACTTGAAATCGGCTCTACGATTGCATTTTCTCTGGTTCCATTTTACATTTTTTGAAATTTACTGTCTTCTGGAAGTATGCGATCATGGCGTTTCATAGATTCATTTTAATATCTGTCAATTGTCAAGATTTCTTGTGAAACTGTCTTCGTGTTGTCTTTTTTTTCTGGTTGCC
>CAHIKZ030005425.1:1285000-1325000 GCA_903632075.3 Acanthosepion pharaonis | reverse complement strand
TAACTCATGATTATAGCAGAAGTATGAATTCAGAAGTCTACAGAAACATTTTGTCTGGCAATTTACAGAGAAATGAACCCAAACTAATCGGAAGGATGTATATCAATCAGCAGGACTGTTATAGAGTAGTTTCACGGTGGAGGCTTGTATTTCACTAAGTCGGTCCTAAAAAGGATCGACGTATAAAAAACGTTAGGAACTTGATATAATAGTTAATGACGCAGCAATCTAGTTGTGGTAACTGATACTTTAATGTCCGACATCGACTGACTGACCAACTCACTGAGCGACTCGCGACTGCTACTACTCCTATTTATTATAGGTGGGAGAGTCTATTAACAATAGAATAGGCGTGTTCCAGTATAACAAGGACAATGGCCAAAAAAACATACAGCCAACACAACAAAGGAGTTTATCATCAGGGGAATAAAGTGGACAGTTTTAGACTGGCAAAGGCAATGACCAGACATTAACCCATCAGAGAATGCATTTCATCTTCTGAAGAAGAGACTGAAGGAAGAAACCCCCCGAAATTGAGAAGAACTGAAAATGCATCACAAAGGAAGAAAGCAACAGTTTGGTGATGTTAATGACTCACAATGTTGATGCTGTATTACAAGTAAGGATTATGCAACCAAATATTAAATTATTATTTATTTTAAGACTAGTTGTTCCTTTACTTTTGCTGGCCTAAAAACGGTGTGAGGTGATACAAAAAGTCGTATATTCTAAGCCGTTTAACACATCTAAATGTAAATACCAGGGAATAAATGCTGAAATTCTGAACACCTGTCTCATATTCATCTTTTGATCTTAACCCCAATTGTCTTCAGTAAACAACTAATATATATATATATATATATATATATATATATATATATATATATGTTGAAGCAAACGTGCGTGCAAACAATTGTTAACTGATGTATTCAGTTTACTTCGCATGATTCGATGTAATATATACCGGTTAAAAAGGAAAGCTACCTGAATATATATACATATATATATATATATATATATATATATATATATATATATATATATATAAAAAACTTAATGTCCAAACAAGTAGGCACAGACAGTTTAAATGAGTGTACCTTGTAAATGTGTTTATTCAAAGGAGAGGAAAACTGAGAGAAACCAAATATTTGTGCTGAGCTTAAAAGCAGGGAAAGAAATATAAGAAATCTGTGTACAACGCTTTGCAACTCTGCGTACGCAGGTGCGAATTGGGATTACATTTTTATGCATGCATGAACGAAATTTTAATGGCAGCCTGTGTTCAGCATTATAGATGGCGGGAAACAAAGCTGGGAGATGTGGCCGGAAAGGTGGGGATTGAAGAAAATGGCGGGAAACAGTAGAAATACCGTTAAAATATTCATCTATGTTGTAAGCATTCATGTTAATCGGAAGCAGTTATTGTATAACTCCTACAATCTGTAGTTTTCTATTTCCTTATCTTTCATTCTTTTTTTTTTTTATATATTCTTAAACGCATAATGCATATATGCGACTGTTTCGCTTTAGCTGAGTGCATTTTGCATCCATGCATCTGTAACCTTCTTTATTTGGATAAGCAGACGGAGAGGAATGCACCCGAGTGAAGCTTAGAAAGTATTTCTCGTTGGCATGTGTTTATGTGTCATTGCTACCTTTTCATGAAACAATTCTTTTGATTTTGACATAGATTAGACGGTGCTTGAATTGAAACCCAAGACTATATGTCTTTGTCTACCGACTTTGATATCGGCAAGTTAAAATATATGTTGAAGAACGTTAATTGAAGGATATAAACTTACATACAATTACACACAATTACAGAGCGATTAACCCATTTTTACTGCCAGTAAATTCACAGGTCTTTTTTTTTCCCCCAAATATATGCGACGACATACAAAGCGGGTATTAAAAAAAGTATTGACATGACCTGCTTTACAGAATATCATCAAATAAGAAAAACATCAGATTTTTACAGACGGTCTTCGAGCCGGGATCAAAGCGTAGTATCTGTTGTTTTCATTTTAAAAGGAAGAAGGTGCCCGGTCCTGGTGATTCTAACCCTGCGACAGCGTCTTCCTCATTGCACTAAGAGAGGCGGGGTCAATGTAATATTGACGTTAGCATTACAGTGGTCACGGGGACTGAGTAATTTTTGTACTTAGTACATATGTACTCATATTACACCCCACATAATAAAAACTTGTGTCACATCTTAACTTAGCGGAAAAGTCAGATAAATAAAATCAGATTTTTACGGAAGGGCATCTTGGTCGGGACAGAACTTTTCATTACCTTCTCGTATGTGTGCGTGTGTCTCTGTGTGTGTAAAACATGCATAATTAAATACACATTCTGATCTTTGCCTTAAGGGAGCATAGAATAGTTGCTATCTAATATTAATTTATATTTAGAAACGCTCTATGCTCTATATTAAACTTTCCACCATCTTAAATATAGCGAATTTTGTGCAATAAAATTGAACAACTGTCATACTACAAAATAAAATTATACGAAGATATGTACACAGAAAGCTCTAAATGATTTCATTTTCATCACAAATGTAATTAAAATGAGACATACCTGGTAGATTTAAAAATCTACCAGGTATTTTGAAAACAAACTGAAAAAGTGCTCCTTTTATATTACTCTCAATGCACATACCTAGATCTGACCACTTGGCTTCGGGGACGATAATTTAATAATATTTTGAATGTCTATTTGAGGTAGTGAGAGTTATTAGATTTTTTTTTATTTTTATTTTTTTTTGCATCGACTGCAGGAGAAGGCCTGGCAGCCGGCGAGAAGTTCGTCTTTACGTAATGTCTTTTATCCTTTTAGAGAGTTTGCTTGATAAATTTATCTCATTCTGCCACTTCCCGCTAAATAGTGGCTGTTGCTTTTTATGTCCAGTGTTAGATACTGACAATCACGACGCTCCACAACTTCCTATCTTTTGGATCTCTAAGCAATATTTGTCCCCTTACTGTATCTCACAGTTCATGTTTTGCTATCCATTTACAAAAACTCAGTAGGTTATTCGAGTCTTCCCATGCCTTTCTTGAAGTCTATATGTTACGTTAGTCTTAAACTCTTCAAACACTTTATTCATTATTATGAGTCTCATAATGTTCCACTGTCTCTTTCTATAGCCTCTATTACATAAGAGTTGCTTACTAGCTAGTCTTTCGAATGAGTGTCTTTGGAAGTCGATAGCTCTCCGTCACAACCGACCAGCCGGTCGCAGCAGAGCTTCAAATCTTTTGAATATGTATGAGTTGTAAGCAACTCTTTACTCTTGAATTTGTATGAGTTTATCCACTGTGCCAGGTGTCCTTAAGAATAAAGGTGTTGGTTAGATCCAGTGACAGGACCCAAAGAGATTTGAGTTCAATACCTGGGTAAGGCAGTGGAGAACTATAGTGAATTATCAAGATATAATTCATAACTGACATCCATTAGACATGGTACGTGGAACTAGAACAGTCTACCCCAGCGAGCGAAATAAAGGGTTCAAACGACATTCCAACCACCTGAAGAAGGCCGGAGCGTACAACAGCTGAAACGTTGATAAATATGGTAACAAAGATGAGGACAATAGTCCAAATAATGTAAATAGTGTACATAATTCCTCATTTCAGAAATATAGACAGATATTGTATGAGTTTATCATGGAATCAATCCAATGAACTTTTAGAATTGGAATTGTCCGAGGGCAATGATGATATAAGCGCTCGAGTAGGCGTAGATGGCGCCGGTATATAATTCAGCTTTCAGCATTCAGCAACAACAAACCGGTGGGCAGTTTTATTGTTTATAGACACTAGACTTCGTGCCATCGTTGAGGTTATTGTTGCCCTTGACATGTTTGTGCAGTTTATCAAAGGCTTGATTAGTCTTTGTGAGCGTGTTGGCTATTTTTCTTCCCAGTTTAGTGTCGAATGATATAACACTTTCAAACCAAGGTAGATGGAATCCTTTGGCAGGTTGGAGACAGAAGGCGTTTTTTTTATTTGTTTGCTGGTCAGTGAAGCATGACCATCGTCTTTGCATTAATCACCGTGCCAAAGATTTGTGCGCCGAAGACGTCACTTGTTGGTAGACCGCTTATGACCGAGCGATCAGAGTTGCGTCGACAGGAAATTCATGAGTAGCTGAACTAATATTTAGGAGTGTGTTTGCAGGCGTTTTGCGATGACCACGTTATCATTTTGGCATTTGCACATGTGCACGTTGCACTCTTATCCGCTGTCATTTTCAATGCACATAGGGGTAAATCAAGAAATCCGGAGCAAGACAGCTATTACTTGATTTCTGATCTGATTTTTCACTGTATACTGTTCACTCTACTGAATTAATTCCAATAACAATAAAGATTTTTAGAAAAACTATATTTTTCATACAATAATTTTAACCATTAACTGATTTTTCACTGTATACTGTTCACTCTACTGAATTAATTCCAATAACAATAAAGATTTTTAGAAAAACTATATTTTTCATACAATAATTTTAACCATTCGGTTATATATTTATTGATTTACAATTGTAATACATATATACATTATTTAAGTTTATAATGCAACCATTTGGCTTAGATTTGTTTTCATGCCTCTTTTTATTTATGTATCCCCAAAGTGGATTAATGTCAATGTAAGAGATAAAATATAATGAGAAAAGGAGCATGCATAAAAGAAATTTGGCAAAAAATTTTTTGGCTCTAACACACATACCTATATATATATATATATATATATATATATATATATATATATATATATATATATTATATTGTGAGATAGAAAGCAGAGAAGCAGAGACAAATGCCTTAAGCCAATCTAAAGCAAAAATCTACGCAAGAAGAGGTTATGTTCTGTGTGAGAGTGCACGGAGCTTATCTCAAATGTGTTTGTCAATGAAAAAGAAGCACAGAGGGCCACTACAAGGGGGGAAAACGCAAGATACTGGGGAAATTCGACTAGCAATCTTTTCTGACATAACTGCGATGGGGCAAGACCTCCCATGAGCTGAGAATCTGCTTACTGTTCTATCAGTTTAAGCTTGATCCAAAGATGGCGATCATTGCAAATATGTCAGAAGAAGACGGAGTGATAACACGAGAGAGAGAGAGAGAGAGAGAGAGAGAGAGAGAGAATTGCGGAAGAAAAGAAAGGACGGAGAAGAGAAACGGAAAATAGGAAACAAGAACAGGGGCGAAGAACGGAAAGAGGGAAGCAAGGAGTGGGCGAGGGACGGAGAGATTGGGTGAGGAAGGGAGAGAGGGAACAATGGAAGGGGGTGAGGAACGCAGAGGGGGAACTGTGGACAGGGAAGAGCAACGGAGAGAGGGAAGCGAGGACGGGGGAGAGGAACGAAGAGGGGGAAGCGATTACGGGGAAGAGGAACGGAAAGAGGGAAGGAGGAGGAGAAGTGGCAGAAAGGGTGGGTAAAATAAAAGGAGAGACGGCCAGGTAGGGAATGGGGAGGGAAAAAAGCAGATTGAAAAACGGAGAAGGGAGCAAGCGAGAAAGGAAACGGACAGAGGTGTGTAAGCGAAAAAGAAACGAAAAGAAGGGAGCAAGCGAAAAAGAAACGAAAAGAAAAAGAAAAGAAAACGAAAAGGAGAAAAGCGAAAAAGAAACGAAAAAGGGGAGAAAGCGAAAAGAAACGAAAAGGGGGAGAAAGCGAAAAAGAAACGAAAAGAGGGGAGAAAGCGAAAAAGAAACGAAAAGGGGGGAGAAAGCGAAAAAGAAACGAAAAGAGGGGAGAAAGCGAAAAAGAAACGAAAAGAGGGGAGCAAGCGAAAAAAAAAAGGAACAGGGGTACAAAAAAAAAGAAAATAAAAAAGGAGCGAAGAAAAGAAACAAAAAGAAATTAAAGGGTGGTGAGAAGGAGAGAGAGAAAGAAAGAGAGAAAGAGAAAAGTGGATGAGAAACAGAGAAAGACAGAAGAAAGACTTGTTCCTTAAAGAGGACGTGAGTATTTGCAGTTGTAAATGTGGATTCGCTGTTCATATTAGGTTGGTGCATAATTATCAGTCGTTTTTGTAGGCGACTTATTTGTTAATAAAAATCGTTGTTTTGTTTTATTTTTTAATAAAAATATTTTATTTTCATGTTATTAAAATGTCTGTCGTTGATAATCATTTAAAAATGTTATTGAATTGTTTTAAAAAACTCCTGATAATTATGCTCCAACCCAATATCTATGTTTTTAAATATCTTGAAAAGACACAAGTTTGTATGGCTGCACATTGTAATATTGGTGTGACACATCTGTAAGAATGCCGAAGTTGATATACGTATTTGTATAAGAAAATGTCTGCATACAGAAATACAAAACCTTGCATATGCATGTAGATAGGAAGATTTAACGTCCCATAAATAAGATTTTACACACACATGTAACAATGTAACAATGAAACAATGTAACAATGTAACAATGACTTATAACGCAAAAATCATTTGAAAAAAAAATGGCTAAAAATGTTAGCGAGAAAGAAAAGGGTCCAAGTCAAGACAACATCAAGGGGGAAAAAAATCTCCGTTCTCATCCACAAAAGCCGATGATGTGTAGATTTACTGAAAGTTGAGGATGAAGAAGTCGAAAGGTGATGGCGGTCGGGTCGGCAGAATTAACCGCCAGAAAGAATGCAGCATCATTTTTTTTCTTTCCTTTTGTCTTAAAAAAATATTTCTTCAGGGTAGAAACAGAGATAAACATACAAAAATATTTCTAAGCAAGATGTTAAGTTACAACAAAGAAACAATACGACTTCACTGTTTTCTCCATGAAAAAAAACAAAAAAACAAAAAAACTTCAGGCCGACATATTTTGGGGGTTACGGCGAGTCCTCGAGTTAATGACACTTTAGAAAACATCTTGTTCATTTGAATTCTTCTGATTTTGTTTTTTTTTTTTTTTGTCAGTTACCTCTCATTATAAACTGAACTTGTTTTTTTCATATCTTTCTTAATTTATATTCTCTCTAACAACCTACAAAAAATACATTTGCTTTGATTTCAGTGTATATGACATTCTTTCTTTATTTCTTTTTCACACACTAAAACACAAATATCAATTTATATATAAAAACACTGACCTGCAAAGTCTGTCTGCTTGCTCACTTATTCAAATATCTATTAGTCGATCATCGTTTTGTTGTGCCTATTTTTTTTTATTATAATCCATATGAATTGAAATCCAATAGCAAAGACAATCAAACTATTCAACTACGATCTACCTTTTGAAGCAATGAGGAATCTACTGCATTTTTGAAGTATAAGATACACTTAAACAAAAATCCGCCCACATCATAAACATCGAAAATATGATTAATATATTGGGAAAAAATGATGCTTGCTTAGGTTTACGCGTAGAATTCGTGGGGAAAAAGAAATAATGTAATAATTTAGTAAATATGTTATCAGTAACGCATTGGATAGGGCTGAAGATGGCATTTCTTTGATCCTAATATTCGACCTAGTCAAGAAATGTCTGATTCTTTCCAAGTGATAGTAAAAGTAATGAGGATTTTTAAGGTTTTGAGGTAAACTAAATGTTGGAATTTTTTTACGGGTATTTACTTGTTTTAATTCTTTGTGTTCTTTTGTCTTTAGAACAATATATATATTTATTAGTGAAGAATCAGATTCAGTTTTTGTTCGATAAAAATCAATCAAATACGACTGTAGCCATTTTTTTCTTTTTCAAAAACACTCATTTCAAAATAATTCCGCATTTCATAGACCGTTGAATCTTATATAAATAATATGCTATTTACATTATAAAAAAATCGGATCAACTATATATCATATATATATATATATATATATATATATATATATATATATATATATATATATATGTGTGTGTGTGTGTGTGTGTGTGTGTGTGTGTGTGTGTCTGTTGAGAGAGAGAGACAGACAGAGATTGTGTGCGTGTGTGTTAAAGATCAAATACGTGTCGGAATCCGAGAGGATGATAAGATAAAGATATGTTTCCTATTTGTATTTTTCCTTACACACAAACACATGCATATATATATATATATATATATATATATATATATATATATATATATATATATATATATATATATATATATAACGAAATATAGTTTTAAGGTATATTTATGGGGTAAAGTACTCAATATCTGAGATATAACGTATGTAAAATATATAAAAGTATATATAAAAAGTGAACATTGAAGTCAACACTCAGAGGCGACTCGCTGTTTTATGGTAGGTGCTGTCGTCTCTAAGTGCTGACTTCAATGATCACTATATATATATATATATATATATATATATATATATATATATATATTTGGTTGGATAGATGTGAGTTTGTGACCCTGGGTTTCACGGTTTGTCTGACGATCGCTAAAACGTGAAACCCAGGGTCACAAACTCACATCTATCCAACCAAATATGTTAGCTCTATCTCTGATACTTTTTTAATAAACCATATATAATATATATAAATAATTATACATATATATATTTATTTATATTTATATACACTTTTTCACACACACACACACACACATATATATATATATATATATATATATATATATATATATATATATATACGATGTGGCTGTGTGTGTGTCTGATTCTTTGCCCTTTTGTAAAATAATTAGGAATTTTGAGATACGTATAGAGATATCATTAAAAATATAACAGTACAAACTCTTAATTGTATATGTGATCGTATGATGTCACTAATCATAATGTTCATGCTTTAAAATCAGGCCAATTACCTGCTTTAGGGATAGGGATTGAAACCTCTAAACAAAATACATCTTATAAAATAGCCACGGATGCATCTTTACAATGTTTTTCTATCTAACTAGAATAAATATCTACAACTGTTTCTTCTACAAGCTTTGATATATTCTTATGTATTGAAAACAGATATTCCTTAATGAAAAGAAATATAGAACAATTCAGGTGAAAGCCTCTGATTTGTCTAAAAACATATAAATACTGGTGGCGAATTATCTGATTCTGCAACTATTATTTCCACTGACCAATCGTAAAACCATGCACGGTATGTGTTAACAGAAACGAGCCCAAAGAGAGCAAAAGACGGTGGAGTATTGAGGATTATAACGACTTGGTTGGCTTGGAAATTTCTCGGCATCCATTCTCAAGGGGGATATTTTGAGCCATATTTTGCTACGCTTGACTGTTCGCAAATTTGGGGTCGCTGTCTGGCTGGAATTCCGACAGTATCACACCTCGCTCAATTTATGTCTCTTGGAAAGGAAAGTAACTAAGCTATTTCCCTGGCAAGCCGAAGTAATGTTTCAGTCTGGTTTGCCCAACTCAGACGTTTACAGATTCGGATTACTAACCACTCAAGACATTTAGGCAGCATATAAAACAACCGACTAAGACAACTATGGGCAGCACAGTAGTCAAAAGAAACACTGACAAAAGAAATCGTGTAGATATTAAAGGGAGATAAATATGCAATACGGAAAGTGAAAAAAAGATAAGATGTTGCAAAGAAAATAAATGTTTGTATTTTTTTGGTCTTCTTTTTCCATGTGACGCTTCTTTAGAAACACAATACCAAGATTCTAACACCAGCAAGGAATTTCAACTCTACGGTTAGGATAAACAGAATTTTTTTCATTTATTGATTCATTTATTTTATTTATTCCAGTTGTAGATATTTAGTTACATGTATTGATGTACCTAACGTTTTACATCAATGTATAATGTACTCGGGTGGAAATTCTTCGAAAACACACTAAATACTGATTTTAAAATAAGCAATCTACCCCCACCCGCAAAAAAAAACAATGTAGCAGAAATATAAATTCATATACTTTGACCATAAAGAATAATATCTTTATAAAAACTGTAGATAGCAATTTATAATTCAAACCATTTTTTATAATACAACGTTTTACATGTGAAGCGAGGTAAAAATATCTTTGAATGTCACAAAAGGCATGAATACAACATTTAAACGCTTTAAAATGTTATCCGATAAATGAAAGAAATAAATAAAATTAAAAATTAAAAGAAATATAATTGAATAAATAATTTTTTTTAAATAATTATGATTAATAAAATATATACAAGCAAATTTAATTTATTTACTTTACAGAAAGCAGCTGAGCGGTAGTCTATCAAAATAACATCTGACATGAATATGGGTATGAAGGGAGAGGTGTGTCACTAACTTTCCCCGTGCAGGAAAATAACACCCTTCGACATTCATCGACATTTGCCTTATGGAGACCAATTAATAGAAGTGGACACAGTTAAGTGTTTGGTAATTCATTTCTGTAATTGTGACTGTTATATATGTGACAAGTAATGTTCCGGGTGGCTGTGCAGAGGTGTCAATCTATGAAATGCATCTTGTTGGCAAAAATGCATAACCAATTGTGTTTGGCTATACCAGTGGGTTATTTTCTTTTTTTTATGAGTGTAGCATTTTTAAAATCAAAATTGTGGTTGAATTTATTTCTATGTATGACCAGTGCATTAGCTAAGTTGTTTTTTGTGAGGTCTCTTTTGTGCAAATAAATGCGATTTTTTTAGATTTCTACTTGTTCCTCCAATATATTGGGAGAAACAGTTTTGGCAATTTATTTTATAAATACCTGCTTCAGAAATATTATTGCTATTAGTGTTTGAGGATCTGAGTATATCCATAAGGGTTTTGGAAGTGTTTGTGACTATTTTAAGATTATTTAGATGGGATAGCTTGTTCTGGATAGGCTTTTTCTACAGGTTAACTATTTTCTATCTGTGAACCTGATCTATTCAATAATATCTGTTTATAGCTTCCGGGAAAAATGGGGACATAAATATCGGATCATCGTATATCGTTTATAAACGGTTCTAACATTCGTCTATCATACAGGGTGTGGCAGAAACAATTGCCAGAAATACCTCTCACATAATTGTAAAACATTAGTGATAATAATGTCTTCAGCTAGCTAATGTCATACCATTATGTGGGAAGTATTTCTAGGAGCTATTAATGACAGGTATTTCTGCCGCTACGTGTATTTGTTCTAATGCTGAAATTCGTGATGATTGTTCCATATAAGATGAACAAAAAGTAGGAAACGTTTATAAAAATAACAGGTTCAGCTTTTATTAAAGTTTCGTCGAACAATCGAAATATGGATAAAGAAAGAAATTTTATTTTTATTTTTGCATTTAATTTTCATTGGCTATCCAGGTTTCACGTGCATTTGACTTGTTAAACAGCGTTATATAAGTTATGGCATTCTGAACTGAAAGAGAAATTCATATACCTTTCCTTTTTGTTCATTATCCTATCATTCTGTCGGATTCCGATATGTTTTGCTCCATATATATATATATATATATATATATATATATATGTGTGTGTGTGTGTGTGTGTGTGTGTGTAATGATGATGAAAGCCGAGGCTTTAGAAACCCACGGTAATATTTTATTTCGCAAGACTAAAATGGTAATATTTTTATTTCGAAATAAAAATATTACCATGAGTTTCTAAAGTCTCCCATATCACGATCATTATTATTTGCTCTGTTCTTACATTGAGCTCTCTTTGAATTTATAGCCTCTTTGGAATTATCCACACAAATTATCAAATAATATATATATATATATATATATATATATATATATATATATATATATATATATATATTTTATATAGTGTTCGATGTCATCCTCTCATTAAAAGCGATCTATTTTCGTATGAGCAAATTATTCATAAGATACTTTATTCATCTAATTTACTTATAGCTTGATAAAAATGAATTGCCATTTCATTCTTTATAAGTATTTTCTATTTACTCAATTGGATGTGTAACTATCACGTATAAATAAAACTGATAACTAATCCATCAGTTATTTATAATTCTGGATCAAGGAAAATTAAACTAATCCCAATTCTTCACGTAAACATAAATATGTATACATTTGAAATTAATAAATATGCAGATAAAACAAAACCAATATCTATTTTTCAACATAATCTCATTCATTTTAAATGCATTGAACTCATTATTTCATTTTTTAAACTAAAAGAAAATCTAATGTTTTCATTGAATCCTCCATCAAATCATTTAATACAGTGAACATTTCTGCTACTGTTTCAGTTTTAACTGTAGCAAAAAACGGACTTATTGCAAAAGTATATAGCATATGCACCCTCACAAATGCAACTTTATAATTATTTCGATATACGACACCTATGTATGTATGTATGTACGTACATATAAAAGATATATAAAATAGGACATAACGGCTCTTTATTACACATAGTTCCTTGCTCTCATATACATTCACACACACACACACACACACACACACACACACATGTATAAGAGGAAGAACAGATGGAGTAAAAGTCCACAGTTCGCACCATTTACTTTTTAAAAAGTCCTCAATACAAGAAGAGCAGAATATTATTATAACATTTTTATTATAATATATTATAATAAAAAAAAACTACATCGATACACAAAAATTTTCATGTTTCAATACTATGATAGTACTTCCTCAGGCGATGGTAGATAATTTGTGATTAAAAACTAATCGTTACTTTTAAATTCCAAAAAGAGGTAACGATTTGTATTTAAATTTCTCTAATAAATCATATTCATCACAAGTTATCCACCATTGCCAGAGGAAGTACTATCATAGTATTGAAACATGAAAGCTTTTGTGTAGCGATATAAAATGTTTTTATCATAATATATATATATATATATATATATATATATATATATATATATATATATATATGCAGGAATTTTGCGGGGATGTAAATTAAAAAGCGAAAACGATAATGATCTATATGGTAAATAGGATGTTTTGTCTGTTGCAAAGAAGCACACAAATATTTCTATCCATGCAAATAACAACCTCGGCTTCCTTAAATCCCGTTATCTGTGCGTGTTCCCGACCCGGGAAACCCCGTCTTTACTTGATCGAAATAACAACGAACAATAACAATAGCATCCTAATCTGATACAACCGCCAACATCCAAAACCTGTCCTACCCCATCTATCTGGAGCGATAACCTTACCCACCCTTCATGAGTGCATTCAGCGGGGAGAGAAGAGCAAGTCGGTGCAGAGATGATCGCCAGTGATTCAACGTAACGACGATAATCTTCTCCTATAAACTTTACATGAAGGTCGGTTTTATTGCGTCTCAACGTGCCTCTTATAATGCTCATTGATTCGAAACCCGAAAGTTTTCGAGCTGCGCGATTCGAGCTTTCTATTCAAAAGAACGCAAATGTATCGCTTGCTGATAGAAGATACATTGATGCCAGTGAGGTTTCGAAGTGTAGTTAGAGGTACTGGTGTAGGATTATGGATTAGTAAAGTTCCAAGTGAAGCTGGGAATTTTTGGTTATAACCAAGGAATTGTTGGCGCTTACAGCTTTGGCTCAAGTGATAGAGAACGGTTTTGAATGACAAGAGGTCTTAGTTTCCATCTTAAGCTTCCGATTACAACAAACGCTTCTAAATAGAGAATCCCAATCATTTAGTTTATCCGTCATGGATTTTAAAAGAGAGTATATGTAAGTGAAATCTGATAATATAAGAATGTGAGTTTCGGTTGCAGAGAGAGCTTTCTTGTAGTACAGGTTTGGATTCCTCTGCGCCTGAAAACCAATTTTATTTAGAGTTTCAAAAAACGGAAGTTTTTGATATAGAGCTTTTCCAATCGTAGGAGAGGATTATTGAGAGTAAACACAGCAAAGGAGTTAATAAATGGAGTTAGTGAAGTTCTGTGGGCAATAGAATTCGATGCGTTTTTACGTTAGGACACTAAAAGAGTTTTTCTCACGAAGGATTATGACCATCTGTGAATGGAATTCTTAGGCTAAAACAAGGGAACAGATATGAAAAAAACAAAGATGAATAAATAGAAAGAAAAGATGTTTACAAAATGTCTAGAATATAGAATTTTCTTTTATGTGCCGTATTCTTTCAGCACGTGGGCGATCAAGGCTCTCGACATCTTCCTATCTTTTGTACTTCTTAGCAATATATTCCCTTCTCCTTGTCACTAAGAATTCTTTCTTTATTATGTGTCAACTATTGTTTTCTGATCCGAAGGAAATGCGTCCATTTTGTTTCCATTTTCCTTAAAACCGCTAACATATTCCAAAGATGGTATATTCAGCATCCTACTGTACAGCCATATCTATTTTCTCATGTCTCTTATCAGTGCGAAATTTCCAGCATTCCCTATTATATAGGGGGGGTTGAAATTACATAACAGATTAGCACTATTTACTTTGTTTCTAACAAAATTTTCCTGTTTCTTAATAATTTGCTTAGCTTTTGCAAGTCATCTTTCGCCATTCTAATGTGATTCGTGTTTCTGTGTCGTATTTCCTGTAGTTAGTGTTATGGTCTAGGTTAGGACCAAGGAAGGACAACACGAACACAAGAGTAGAAATAACGAAAGTGTATTACACGAAATAATAATACAAGATGTGGAAAGGTGTTAGTATGACTGTCAGTCTAGTTTGGAATGAACTACTATCGGCTTGGCTTGATTTGGTATCTACCCCCAACGAGGGTTGCATGTGGCACAAGGCCGAGTTTAACGTGGGTTTCCCGATCCCGTAGACTCGGCCAAAAAATGACCGTAAAACCCGTATAAACGGGATCGGGTTGGTCAACCTCCCCGAACGAGACACTGCCCTTCGGCGGTGCCTCGTCCGGGTGCCTCTCTGCTCAGAGGCAGAGAGTTCGACCGTCAAGCCGAGCTTGATTCGTCCCTCTCTCTTGAGAGGCGTAGTATACATAGTGTTAGAAAGAGTACATTCTGTAGTTATAGGTCATGACCCATGGCAGTTAGAAATATAACAAGCTGTTTTTTATAAGTTTACTATGTTTGAAATTTAGTTTTTTTATGATAAAAAATTTAATGGACATAAGGCAGCAGAATATTTCGTCCTACTGTTTCTTAACAGTAGGACGAAACATTCTGTAAGATTTCAAGAAAATGGCCAGACGGAATCCGAATAGGCGGTCGGATAATGACAAAGAAAAACCGGTTGGGAGCGGAAGGTTTATTTATGATACACATCCTGTCACAGAATAAGGAACTGGTGTGTGTTTTGGCGGGAGAGTTAGATGGAGTTTCATAGCCGTGCATGAACATCGTCTTCCCAGATGACGAATAGGTGCGTCCTTTATCGGAACATTGTGCCTTCTGGTATTGGTCATAAACAAGACGAGAAAATGAGATTTGAAAGTAAGTCTTTGGAAATGGCGCTACACACTGATAATTGAAAATATTCACTATGTTTAGCTTGATCAAAAACAAACAAAATATATGAAAATGAAAGACTATTATGAAGGCAAAAAAGAGACTATCAAACGAAAGCAAAGGATAATGAAAATGAAATTAAAAATAATTGGTACTTATATATATATATATATATATATATGTGTGTGTGTGTGTGTGTGTGTAAAAAATATATAGAAACTAGGATAGAACTCGTTAGATAAATAATCCAAAGTTCTTTAGTATTTTTGTTATTATTTTTAAAAAATAGTGCTCGATAAAAAAGTAGAGCATAAATATAATTATTTATTTAAAAATATGATTCCAACACGCTACATAAAAGTTCTCATGTTTCAAAACAAGAGCCGAAAACTTCAATATAATTATTTGAATTAAATTGAATTAAAGTAAGCTCTGTTCCATCTTCAAGCGAAATTTTTTTTGGAATAACTTATTTCTGAAATTTACGTGTTTTAATAGCATACTATATATATATATATATATATATATATATATATATATATATATATATATATATAAATTAGTACAGACGATTCTTAAAAATCGATTCAGTTATAATTTATTTCATGAAAGGATTGATGCCTTTTTCTAAATACCTACATTCAATTTCATAGGGGATGTATCTACCCGTGTGGCGCCATGATGTTAAAAGGGAATTTATTTTCTTAGGCAAAAAAAATTATATTTTACTATAAAATCCCCTGATTTTGCGATTTCCGTAAAAATCTGAACCGTGACAGATGAATAAATAGTTGATGTTTTGCTATTAATACCTTATCTCTCGATATCAAACACTATAATTACAAAGGCAGATTACCTAAAAAGCATTATCATCCAGATCACCTTGATCGAGGATTTTTTCTTTTTTTAGGCGAAACATTATCTTCTTCCTGTACAGCACACACACACACACACACACGCACACACACACACACACACACACACACACACACACACAATAAATAAATAAATAAATAAATAAATAAATAACACCCAGAAGTTTCTGTCTTATCTACTTCCTAAAAATCAGTACTGGGACGTTTTATCATTGACATTACTCAGACTGAGAACTTTTCAGCACATTTCAGGTATGGCGTAAGATACTCTTACGCCATACCTGAAATGTGCTGAAAAGTTCTCAGAAACTTTCTGTTTCAACGTATAAATTAAAGGGAGGGGGACAACCGAGAAGAAGACAAAACAATGGAGGAAAGTGAATAATACTAAAAACGAAAGATAAAAATGCCAGACCAGAAAACTCAGAAGTTTTTCTACAAGTGAAACCGAAAAGAGATGCAAGAAAAGAGAAATTAAAAAGCCTAGCTTCTCGGCTTGATTCGTCCCTCTCTCTTGAGAGGCGTAGTATACATAGTGTTAGAAAGAGTACATTCTGTAGTTATAGGTCATGACCCATGGCAGTTAGAAATATAACAAGCTGTTTTTTATAAGTTTACTATGTTTGAAATTTAGTTTTTTTATGATAAAAAAATTTAATGGACATAAGGCAGCAGAATATTTCGTCCTACTGTTTCTCTTAATTCGTTTATTTTCCATTCTTGTGTTCTGATATTTTTACACTTTCGAAACGACTGATTTCTGAGATATATTAATGAAAGAAAAAAAGATTTAGAAATTACAAAGTTGTGAAAAAAAAAAGAGAAAAGAAAACGAAAATTCGGAAAATGAACAACTTCAGTCTTTTTAAAAAAATAATTCCCTTAAATATTATGATGACGAAATTCAAACGTATATTAAAAAAATACTAACCGTATACAAAATTATAGCACTTCTTGTTTGCACAATATACTTTAAACACTAAATTACATACATTGCTAGATAAGGAATTAAATGCGAGAGAAATTGAGATTTGATGTCGAAACCTTTCGTTGTTTATTTGCAAAGAAGGATAGGAAACAGATCAGTAAAGAATACAGAGAAAAATCAAACAATAAGCAAGCAAAATATGGAGATACACATTTTAAAATATTTGTTGTTTTCTCTTTAGAAGAAAGCTTTAAGTATTTGACATACGATCCTTGCTTCTTTTACATCCATTCTAACTTATTTCTTTGGCATTTTTCTCTTCTTTTTCTTCTTCCAAATACAGTCATTGCTTTCACTTACGACAGCAGCTTAAGAGTTTTTCTTTTGTCTTTATTTTTGTCTTTACGTCGTCAAACTTTGTTTCCAATGAAAAAGAAGATCGTGCTGCAAAGAAAGAGAGGTCTGCCAACAACAAGAGTTGTGGTGAATAGTCTATATGACAAGTAGGGAAATTCTAGCGTTGGCTCAGAGCGACCGACCGACAACAAACATCTCATGCATTATGCAGGAGGCGAAAAGAAAAAAAAATGTTATGGGATTTCAAAGCCTTTTCATTGGTGGGATCTTGTCTCTTCACATAGGAAAATAAAAAAATAAAAAAGATCGAGAAAGAAAGAAATAGAGTAAAACGTATAAATTAAAGGGAGAGGGACAACCGAGAAGAAGACAAAACAATGGAGGAAAGTGAATAATACTAAAAACGAAAGATAAAAATGCCAGACCAGAAAACTCAGAAGTTTTTCTACAAGTGAAACCGAAAAGAGATGCAAGAAAAGAGAAATTAAAAAGAAAAGACATAGAAGCGAAATGCGAGCTAAAATGAAAGGTGGGAGTTAAAAGTTGGCACATTAGGAATGATAGATTGGAGAATTACATATGCCAAAGTTTGTATTGAATCCTCATCAAAACAATAACACGAGCGTTACAAATGCCTGTTCACATTTTCTATATCACTAAACCAAACAAAATATCAATAAACATGCCTGTATAGATATCATGTAGTTATAGACAGTCTTTCGTAAAATAAAATATTTCAAATAATCGCTATTTTTAGCGTAAACGTCAGTTTAAACAAGGATTGATTATTCTTGATTTTTAAAGATATATAGACTACAGAGTCTGTCTATATTTCTGAGATGAGGTGTTATGTACATTATTTACATTATTCGGACTATTGTCCTCATCTTTGTTGCCATATTTATCACAGTGACAGGACCCAAAGAGATTTGTGTTCAGTACCTGAGTAAGGCAGTGGAGAACTTGGAGAGGTGAATTATCAAGAGATAATTCATAACTGACATCCATTAGACATGGGACGTGGAACTAGAACAGTCTACCCCAGCGAGCGAAATAAAGGGTTCAAACGACATTCCAACCACCTGAAGAAGGCCGGAGCGTACAACGGCCGAAACGTTGTGATAAATATGGCGACAAAGATGAGGACAATAGTCCGAATAATGTAAATAATGTATATAGACTACAGTTGAAAAGTTTTAAGCCAGTTCCAGAATTAGCATGGAATGAACTTGACAAAAGAGTGTAGGTGATGAATTATTTTCAACTTTACAACCCCTTACCCTACAGACAAAACACTGCAAACCTTTTGCTACTATGTCACTATTTCCATAGCAAGTTTTACTACAATTCTTCGTTCTACCAGTCCTGACTTTCACAGCTGGGACCTGCGTTGCCACATACATGGGGATGGATAATCCTTATCCCCTTCGTATTCCATTAGTAAAAAAGAACTTCAACTCGAACAGCGTCTTCCCAAGAACTACTGCTATTTGAAACAGCTGCCCAACAGGATGCTTTCCTGATCGCTACAAACTTAACAGAATTCAAGAACGTGTACTTGGCCTTTTGGGTGATGAATTATTTTCCACTTTACAACCTTACAGACAAAACATTGCAAACGTTTCGCTACTATATTACTATTTCCATAGCAAGTGTTTAAAAAGAGTTCTTAGAATCATTGAAAAAAAAAAAGAATGGAATCAATTATCAAACTTATACTTTGAGAAACTTTTGCAATGAATGCCAATCATTTTTGCTGCAGTAATCAGGTCTAAAGGAGCCTGTTTTGTAGAGAGCGAAATGTAATCATAAAATGCTCTTTTTCTTTTTGTCATAATAAAATTTCTAGCAAAAACACAACTTTTTTTTTTAAACATGCATAATAATTTTCTCTTATTTAAATTAAAAACACAATTACTTTTTGAGCCAATTTAAAATGTTACCAGGGGTGGCCTCAAATATTTTAACATTAGTCTATATCACAGTAAATAATTTAGATACAAAGAGATCAGATAACTATTTATTCATTGTTAGTTTGTGCATTAACAATTAAATAATTGGTCTTTAATTAATATTATTATTTCTTGATTAAGAAAAATAAAAAATAATGTAAAATAAAAACAAAAAGTAAGGTAAACATGGGACATACTTGGAAATTGAATGACCCGATAAAGTTTGAAATGTTATCAAATATATTAACGTAACCTAATAAAATGGCGCTAAAGAATATGGGTAAGAAAATATATATATATATATATATATATATATATATATATATATATATATATATATATACTTTCGCTTAACCAGTTCCTATTGATCAACCATCAAATTTCCTGTAAGCATTTTTTTTCTTTTTATTTAACTCATAGGCAACAATGATTACGACTCTCTATATGCGAGTAAGTCAGAACAACGAAATACCGATTATGTATATAGCACCAGTGTCTTCCTTTAATCACTGGCTGACAGTAACGGCAAAAAGGGAGAAAGTTGTTTGAAAGACTGAGAGAATCGACAGAATTTATTTAAGGGACGATAAATGAGAAATGGCTTATGAGTTTGGCAATTTCTTATTTAATAAATGATGAGAAAATTATTTTTATTTAAAGCACAACGATAAAAAATCAGATCAGGGAATACAAATACAGTGATAGCTTCGCTTAAGACATTTTAGAAGATACTTCCGCTTTTCTTAAATGTTATATGGAAAAATAAATCTTGGCTTAGATCGTTTTACCCGAGTTTACGTTGGCTGTTATAAATATTGGAAACTTCAAAACACTAAAATAACAATAAACATATATAAAATCATATTTAAAGAAATTTATAAATAATATTATATATCATAAAATCATCAAAAACAAATAATTAGAATAATAAAGTATATTCAGCAGATGTTCTTATTTCGAACCGATTTTTAATTCACACTTGTTTACATCTGTGCTCTCCCGTTGACATTCTTTCAATTACATTTTAATTGTGATTTAGAATACATTTTTGCCCATGGCTCTGAAGAAACGTCCCAGTGCAAGTGCTAATGCTAAACATAAGGCTATGTCGCTGGAAGATAAGGTGGAAATTATATTATTCAGAATACTGTACGTACATATAATAATTACAGAAATAGGCAATAGGGAATGTTTATTTGCGGTTTATATTGTGATTATTTCTACTTAAGCCATTTTTCTACCTAAGTTATGACCTCTGGAAGTAATTAACGACGTAGGTTGAGGTATATCTGTATATGGAATCTGTGAGCATTTAAGATGTTTTGTGCAAGTATCTTTCTAAAGAATTATAGAAAATCGAAGGAAAGAATTACCTTCGAAACTTGCTCCCCATTTACTGATCTCGGTATCGACAAAGAAGGATGATAACAGTTTATTTTTTCAAGGAATAGTGTAAGAAGAGTTTTGGTCAGAGTTCAGAGTTGCACAGGTTCAGATTCATCTTTTCTCTTTCTGGACCCTGTGATAAAGTTGGGTCCAAGAGGGCTGTTGGAGATTTAGTTGCAATGAATTGAGCCTTCTTTGATTGGAATGATGGTGATTGGAAATTCGAACCGAACCCTTTATTTAATCCACCGGGGTAGATTGTTCTAGTTTCATATGCCATGCCTCTTCCAGATGTCTCAGTTATTTCCCTTTAACTCAACTCTACAGGTTTGGTTCACCACTGCTGGGGCCTGGAATTGAACAAACAACTCCTTGGGTCGAGTCACTAGATCTAACCAACGTCATTATCCACTGGGACATGTATCCTTGAGGAAGTGGCATGGCACGTGGAACTAGAACAATCTACCCGGGTGGAGGAAATAAAAGGTTCGGTTCGAAATTCCAGTCACCTGAAGAATGGCTATTCCGTGTTTCAGTAGCTCCTAAACGATTGCGTATTGCATTTTCGAACTAGGAAGAAATGCAAGGAATTCTGTGAATAGAATCATGATTGTGATGTTGGCACTCGTTTCTCATTTTGTGCAGACAAATTTGTAGTTTTTCGTTCATATGCAAAACCCATTCTTCATCACCTGTAACAATGCGCTAAGAAAATGAAAGGTTGGCATTACTAGTTAAGACCTTTGTTTATTGTGGAACGTTGTGTCCAGTTCTCAAGTGAAATCTACTGAGGAAACTAATTTTCTACTTTATAATTTTTTACCAATTATATTCTCTGATATGCAAATGCAGTGTAAACGATACTGTCGGATAGAAGATATGATTAATTAATTCTAGACGCAGATTAAACCTTGGTTCTGCTTTGATTGGTTGATTCATATTTCAGAACGGGATAATACGTAATTACTTTCCGAACAACCTTATATATTTGATTCATCTAATTGTCTTCAATATCTGTTTATACTTTTTACACTTTTTTATAACGATATGATTATCATTTCCTCTTTTGATAGACTTGTTTTTTTTTAAAGTTTTATTTCGTCTGTTTGAGGCTTATATTCATAAACGATGTTACGTTTCTTTGTGTTCCGTTTCCTTTTTTTCATTACCACCAATCCTTGCATCTCAAATTTAAAACTAAGTTATTTTCTCACCTCTATTATTTCTCTTTCATCTTATTTATACTTCCCTTCATCTCATCCTGATTTATGTCTCACAGCATCATTCTTATTGTTTCCCTGGTGATCGAGAACTTCTCTATTGTCCTTATTGTCAAACAAACGAGAGGCGGCCACCCCCCCCCCCATCGCCCACCGATACCAAAATTTCTATTTGTTCTCAACCAACAAAACAGCTTTTATGAAAAGCAATCCAATGTTAAATACACTTGACATCCAATTTACTTAATCGGAAATGATTGCAATTACATAAAGAACTATTATATTTTTGCTCTATGTTTTCAGGCAATTTGTGTTGTTCTTCATTGTATTCTTGCCTCTTGTTCTGTCGCATGTCAGTAAAGCCGTCGCCACCCGAACAAACAGCGGTCTCTTTTGGACCACAATTTCAAATAACATATCCCGAGTTAAAAATCATTATTACAATTGCAAAATCACTTCACTACCGACATCTCTGTTTTTAGTGGTGTAAATCCAGTTATGATTAAACAAAGAATTATAGCAACATGTTCAATAGAGAGGATTGATTCATGAGGCAGATTAGAGGTGTGCTGCCCGCGAGGTTACAGTGTATCATAAAGTGAAATGTTTATTTTTATGTTGCAAAATATACGCGGGTAAACAGTTCTATCATAAAAGAAAATTGCCTAAAAACTATAATTTCATATAGAAAAAAATTTGGAAGTCTGTTCGCCAAGTTAATATTTTATTAACATTTAAAGCGCCAAATTATAGTTACACAGTTTTATATATGCTTTTCAACATATATGCGGACAAACAGGCATACAGAAGATAGTAACTTCATTAGCACTCATTGAGTAATATTTAGTAATACATTAAAATATTATACTATTAAGATGTCGAACAGGTCGTGTATTTCTTTATTTTTTTTCCGATGCTAGCAGGCAGAATTTGAATTTTGGCAACAATCTAAAATGTCAAATTTTATTAAAAAAAATAAAAATACATGCTCTGGAAATTAGCGAAAGTTAGCTATGTGAATCGCAGATTTGTGGCATTCTTAATTAAGCGAAATGAATGCCTGTGGTTAGGTTTTGTTTTAAGGGTGGCTATGACGTTAAAATGTTGGTAATTATTTTAATAGATTTACATTTGTTCAGTGCATCGCTAAAAATGTCACCAATCCTTAATCCCATTAAAAAGTGAAAGAAAATATGTTAGCGAGCCGATTTGAGCTGTGAACGTATAAAAGATGAATTTTCGGCACAAAAAGCTCAATTTTTACACTGGACTATTGTTGTCGAATATAGATCTACATTTGATGAGAGAAAAATCTTTTATGAGCAGGAAATTTTCTTTAAATGATTTTGAGATGGAAGATGGAGTTTGAAAGTCTAATTTTACATCGGATAATGAAACATCTAATAGGAAATAGGAAACAACGAGGCTGACTAGAAGGAAAATTCTCTTGCCGAATAAATTATTGTGCTTATACGCAAATACATAGACGCACATAAAAAAAAAACACGCGCACAAACACGTACATACGCATGAACGAAGACGCAAACAAGCGGAAATATATGCACATTCAGAATCTGCGTTTGATGGAAGCTACGTGAAGAGAGAAAATCTCCACTCAACCCCTTCACATTCATTTCCTCTTCCCATCCCTCTGTTCAATTTTTTCTTTCCCGTCTCTTTAGCTCATTCATCCCAATTCTCTCTCTCTCTCTCTCACCATTTTTTAAATAAAAAAGACAATAAAATTTTAAATACAAAACCAGGACAAGAGCGAAGGAAACGTAAAGTACAGTTTGAAAATAAAACAAATATTTTAGTGAAAAAAATAATATTTTGAAAAAAAAATACACCTTGAAATAATGAGTTTTTTTTTAAACAGATGTTGGCTGACTGCTTGGTGACGTCACAGTTTCTCAACCAAGATGGCGACGCGACAGTAAGAAAAATAAACAAAAAATACAAAGGAACTGAAAAGCAAAGAATAAAATAAACAAGAAATGTGTCTTGGTTTGCAAAAATTTAACTAATGTATTCCTGGTGCGTATAGATGGTGTGAAACTTGATTGGTTTTCCATGAAAAGGATAATTCACTAAATCGCATCTTGATGGAAGAGTTGCTGCGCACGAACTTCGGATGAGGATCTTGGTCAGTGGCTTGTACTTGTGTAAAAAGCTAGTCTTTTGATGCGTGAGCTGAAGAAAAAATTATGTTTAAGCTCTTTTGTTTGTCCAGTTTGGCTTTCTTGCTATAGAAAGAAGGAAATAGTTGGTTTGCATTCTCATTCAACTATCTTGGGTATGAATAACCTTTACTCTAGATGTAAGTAAGCAATATATAAATGCGTAATTTCTCTTTTCTTATATTTTAATTTCTGATACGTATTTCCATGCTTTGTAGATATAGGTATACTTGAATATTTCCCTAGGTATTTCAATTCGATTCTCTTAATTTTTCTAAAGAGAATGCATCTGATAATTAGTGTTGTTAATAATGTATGTAATTTACGCCTGGAAATAGCTTATGGTCCGAATCAATACAATGTCGATAAGAAATCTTTGTTCTAAGAGGATTTGATCTATGGTAACCCCAATATGGCTCACCCAAAATGATGACCAAAGTAGACTTTCAAAATCATTTGGAATAAAGCTTCCTTAATGACATTAAATCTGGTTCAGTGTCACACAGGTACGTCATAGGGGTGACCTAGACGTTGAAATCATAGCCACCAGGTGCAGATTCACGCTTCACAGGCTGATGCCTGACATATAAGCCCATCTGCATTTCGGGTGTCCGCACGTGGAACAGTGAAAGATATATAAGTAGAGCAGTGAGAAAACATTCGACAAACGTCTCCCAGGTCCACACATTGATATTAAATGGCGAAATTGGAAGGTGAATCAACTAGAACTATACATACAGGAGGTTTAGTTTCGTGCTCTTATTAATCTGTACAAAAATTACTTCACAATAACATGGAATATCATACAGCATGATCATACTGACTGCTAACGGATAGTCTTTTATGCGCTAAAAATCCATAACTGATTTCCTGGCTTTTAATCTGATTGTTCATTTATCGAGCGGTTAGCTATACAGATGCCAGTAAATTGAAAGAAAACTACCTGCCCAATTATTGATGTTTCTCTTGTTACATTATTATTATTATTATTATTATTATAAACGCCGTAGTGAAGCTTCCCTGGGCATTTTCTATAAATATGTTCATGGTAATTGTTCTGATTAGGTTTCCACTTTGGTAATATGGGAAAATTAAATAAAACTAATAAATAAAATAATAAAGAATTAAAAAAAAAATGAATTCACTTTCCCATGAAAGAAACCGGAAAGTGTTTCTGGTCACATGTACAATTTTATGACGCCACTTCCGGAAAGGAATTTATTCGGCAACTTCGATTGCTTTTTAAAACTAAAAATGGAAACTTAAATACTTTAAATGCTGTGAAAAAGCTTTCGTCTTGAAACTGTAACATAAATTACCAAAGAAAGTGTAAAAAAAAACCGTTTCCCGCTGAGGTTAGTTAACATAACAATAAAACATTAACATTCCATTGCTTCAGTTCTGAGTTCGATCTTTACTAGGCGCTTCTGATCTGCTACCTTGTGTTGTACTAAGAAAGTGGTAACAGAATCTATCGTATTTTATATGAATGTCAAAGGATTTAATTGTTAGTAACTTCTTTGGAAGAATAGCTGATTTTTATAGTGAAAAGTCTGAGAAATATCTTGTTACGTGATGTAAAGCCTTGGCTCTGTAATTAGTTTAGAGCAGCGCCGCCTTTGAACAGAATTAGGTTAAAGGAGAAGATAATGACTTGAAAGGAGGAAAAGAAGTGAAAAGTAATACAATTCTAAATGATAACATAAGAGAGAAACCATTGTTCGTCCCTATTCTATATAAATCTGTATATTCTACAGGTCTCCTATACACAAAGGTTTGAGGCGACTAGATATGACCAGTTAGTCTCAAAAAGATGTCTACACCCAATTATAGCTACAACAGCATCAGCACTGGGCTATTTTAAAAGGATTTTCCAAAAGTTAACCTGTTTTCCTTATTAGTTTCCTGACTTTCAAAATAGCTGTAATCCTTCGACACCTCAGCAATTGGTCTCTTCTCAAAGACTATTAAGGATAAAGCGTTAAATTTAAAATATATACAGACGTTTTATGAACGCAATAGTATTATTCGCCTTTTTAAAACAAACATCTCTCAAAGAGTTGAAGCCGTCTCACATCAGGATGCAGAATTTTCGTTCGGTCTTAAAACAAAAACAAAAAAAAATAGCAAGCTTTCCGGAGATTTCTATTTGTTCCGAAAGTGCACCAGTAAAACCATTGTTTTTCTTACAATAATTATTTCTATTTTGTAAAAAGAATTAAGATAAAACTATTATGCTCTCTATTATTTCAAATATTGACTTTAATAGATTACAACAATAATAATTATATCTAATGATATCATAATGATATATTGCTCATGTGGTGTAGTATTATCACTATAAAAAAAAAATATGAAAAAATAATAATTTATTAATAATCCTCTCCATCATTTATATAGTTAGCGCATTTTACACTACTATGATAACCAGCCCCTTCCATCTCACAACTGTAGTTCATCGTGACATTCAAATAATAATAAAATATTTTTTTTTGCGGTCTCTAATAAGATATTGTTATTAGAGACCGCAAAAAAGTGCCTCCTTATTGATATGGCAGTCTCTGCAGACTACAATGTATCTTTGAAGATCTTCAAAAAACTATCAAAATACAAGGACCTTGAAATCGAAATCTCAAAAATGTGGCATATGGGAACATCAACATTCCTTTTTGTAGTTGGAGCCCTCGGATTGGTTGGAAAATATTACAGTAGACTAATTGAAAGGATTACTTGACCCATGTCTTAAAGAAATACAAAAAATTGTTCTCACGAGTACAGCCCACACCATAAGAAGGGCTTTATCTATGTAAAATATGTTGTTTTTTTTAATTGATCTGTGGAAAATGTCATGATGCCATTTCTAACCTTAGTTCTCTGGGCGGGACCCGGAATGAAATGTGTACACACCAGAAATCAAAGGAAATAAAATAATAATAATTTTATAAGATTTCAGTTATTATCACATTAATACCATTCGTCAAAAGAATCTACATTATTATTATCGTTGTTGAACGTATCAGATCTCTTAGACCAGTTTAGAAAATAGCAATACAGTTCGTAGTACAATTTGAAAAAATTAGTAAAATGATTATTCAAAATGTGTTTGAAAACTTATTTATGTTATACAGAATGAAAACAGGAATATAAGGTAAACATATATTGGACGCGATCGATTAAATAAAATACAGTATTTACATTAGTCGGACTATTGTCCTCATCTTTGTCGCCATATTTGTCACAACGTTTCGGCCGTTGTACGCTCCGGCCTTCTTCAGGTGGTTGGAATTTCGAACTGAACAAATATGGCGACAAAGATGAGGACAATAGTCCGACTAATGTAAATACTGTACATAATACCTCATCTCAGAAATATAGACAGACTCTAAATAAAATACGTTTGACAAATATATTTATGTTATGGCTGCCTTTTTTTTTGTTCTTTATTTTTTTGCCAACTCCTAAAATAATAAATAATGGTCTCGTTTGATCTCTTAGAATGTGAATCGTTTATCTCATAACACAAAAACGGGGTTATTTAAAACTTTGCTCCTAAAACCAAAACGTAACTAATGTAAACACAACAAGGTAATTTTTTATTGTACATATGATTAATGATTTTTTTTTACATTTACTAATTAGAAATATATTTCGAAACTGAATACAATATAACCTTTCTTATACTGAAGCTGGATTAGTACATCTCTCTACTTAATAAAATCTAGAATATTTTAAAATGAATTATATTCTTATTTCGTAATCAGGGTGTCTTAAAGATGCAAATTCGTCCTTTGTGTTAGTAAATATTATTGAATTTATACGTTTGGGGAAATATTTATCTATCTTATTTAATTTCAATTTGTCAGGTCAGATCAACATAAAAAAAGAAAATATCCGTGTAATGGTTACTAAACAAATTTCTTTTTCTTTTCTCTCGTGTAGAAATAACTAGCACGGTCTCTATCCGCATTTAGAAGTGTAATGGTGAAAAGGAAGATATTTTTCAATAAAACATGCTACTAAAGACCTATTTTAGGTACTGAAACTGTTCTGATGTTAAAATCTAGAATGCAGAATGACATCAAATATGACATCCAAATGATTCTACGACCCTCACTGGCCAGCGATTTTATTATTAGAGTAGGCTTGTCAACCAATCAGGCGGAAGATGGCCGATCAGTTCTTGATCTCGTGTAATCACGAGATGAGGGACTTATACCAAACATCCCATAAGCCTAGATCGTACGATTTCTCTCTACACAGGAGCATCGCTTCTTATTTTCTAACACAAATCTGAATGGTCAACTTAGGCAAAACAGCTAATCTAAGGGATTTTGTCATTAAGAATCCAGTCAGAGATTTGAGCTAGTCATTAAAGCAAGTACGAGGCCTTACCTACACTTAAAAAGTGTCACTTTCTGTTAAGCACATACACAGGATATATATATATATATATATATATATATATATATATATATATATATACATATTATCCCTCATTGATAGCACGACTCGTGGTTTCATGCATAACAGGCGGTGAGTATAGATTGGCGTTACGTAATTAAAATTTAGAAAATATATCTTATTATCGTAGTATATATATATATATATATATATATATATATATATATATATATATATATATATATATATATTATGCCGAGATTAAAAAGCTTTTATTTTTAAAAATATTATATTTGGTATTTAAAATAAACGGAATTTGTATAATATATATATATATATATATATATATATATATATATATATCTGTAAGAGAAAAATATTAAACAATTTCAGATATATATATATAAACAAAACGTAATATACCTAAAAATAAACTGTAATATATAGAAAAATTAATCTGGATCAACGTATTTAAGCAGATATTTATTTTTATGCCTACAAGAAATATATTCAATAGCCCTGTTGTTATTACATCAAGTTATGTTTTATTAAAAGCAGCACTACACACACATTATATATATATATATATATATATATATATATATATATATATATATGTGTGTGTGTGTGTGTGTGTGTGTGTATGTATGTATGTATGTATGTACATTCGGTTTTCATGGTAAGAAAGCAAAATTTCTAACCACTTGGCCACCTGACCATTACTATGATCGGTTTTTCGGGAAGTTGACTACTTGATTATATCAACTTATAGATTCTATCCTAGCATGCGGCACCTTTAGAGAAGTTCGGGAAAACCGTGCCACGGGTTGTCGGTGTGAGTGAAATTGAGTAGACGGAACTATTCGGGCCCCGCCGTCGATGGTTGAGCTATGACCCGGTCGCAAGTCATCGTAGCCTCAGGTTTGAGCGTACTCTCTTTTTTTTAGACCGTTGATCACGTAACATAATGCATTCTCACACCGAAACTGTAACTAAGGCCCACTCAGAATAACTGCAGTATAAACCGCAGGTCTGCACTGCGTGCGTTGAACACAAATATGCCTGAGCAGGCGTCTACAATAGAGATTTGCTAGCCGCCCTAGTAGAGAGGCATACATGAATAAGTATGTCCATCTGTATATATATATATATATATATGAGGCACGGATTGAGAAATCGGAGAGCCGAGTTCGAATTCCAGTCGAATCCATTACATTCACTTATGTGCTTTGAGAAAAAGGTATTAATCCTCTTCTTCTCCCTCCAGCTATGGGTAAATAACAGGATAGACTGGGTTCTATAGCCTTGGATGGCAACTGGTCTAGGAGAAGGACAACTCTGAATTCAAAAACTGCGGAGGTTTGTTTGGGGACTATGTATTCGGCCATTCAAAATGTGTGGTTGGTTCTGCGCAAAAAACTTCATCACTATAATCATATCATCTGGCTGTCGGTTCCTAAGAACTGAGATGCTTGACCCGCATACGTTGAATACGACGGAGAGTCCATCATATATATATATATATATATATATATATATATATATATATATATATATATATATATATATATATATAAATATAAAAATATATAGATCAAATAATTAGATATTAGCAGCTGTATATACGTGTGTTAGCGTGCATGCACAGGTAAGCGAAGAAATAATTTAATATAAAGGCGTAAACAAAGCAGTGCTTAATGCGGCTATACAAAACCAAAAAGTATATTTCAATAAATATACATATAATTACGTTCGTAGTGCAACTTAAAGTTTCGTGGTTTTACCAATTCATCAGGCACTAATTTTAAAATGAAATATGATCATATATATATATATATATATATATATATATATATAATACAATTTGGTGACAACTTCTCGGTCCAAAGACGAAAACTATTCAACATTCCTTAATAGTGCGGTGCATGTGTGTGTTTGCAAGGCTTTTAATGAGATATGGGAATTTTAGATCCTTTTATGTTGAGATTTAAATTTCTAGGTAATTTCTATATATAAATTTCTTTCAGTCGTTTGTCTATGCATTTTAATCATACAAAAATTCAGATTAAATCCCATTCATGCATTTTTAAGATGTAGACGATTTTACATATCTATTGAGAAGATAAGTGTGATATACAGATCGAAATTCATACTTTTCAAGTTCTCGTTTCGTGATGTATAGAAATCTAAAGATCTTTGCAAATATCTCAGCTGCATTTACAAGAAACTTCATCTTTCTAAGAACTTAAATTTAAAAAACGGGGGAAGAAATAAAAATAGTGGAAATATATTGCGTTTTTGTCCTTCTTGCTGTAATTAAAAGTAAGTCGGTTCGTTTCTTTTTCACAAGAGAATTTCAACATTTTCATCTAAAATTCTTATCAAATTAGAAGTTTAAGGTTTTAGTTCTGAATAACATTCCTTCTAATCTTTCGTAAATTCTTCCAAAATGGATTGAGACTACTGAGCTTATAATTTTACAAAAGAAGTTAAAGACTTTAATGGAATTTACTATATGTGAATATGTTTTCAACGTATTTCAGTTTTACTATTAAAATGAAACATCTCCCACTTTTTCTAAAAGGAATATTTTTTTAAATATATGCAAGAGAAACCAGATCAAGAAATGTTTACCACATCTGAATCCAAACAGAAACTACTGGATAAAAGGAAAAGATTTGTTGTGTTCAGTAAAATTTAAATGGAGTTCTTTATTGCAAGGACCTAAGAAAATGTATACTGAAGAGCTGGCTCGTTTGTATGTTGAACTGAAACAAACCATCAGTAAGTTCTACGTTAAAAATAAGAAAACAAAAATAAAAAATATTTTAATTGTGTCAAATAAGAACACTGGCAATGATCAGAACACAAGATAATAGTTATTTACACATGTAACGCAATCTAGGAACCTGCCAATGTGAGATAACCGCATTGTTGGGGAGCATTTCAAATACGTTTCAGGTGATGGGATGATCCCCTAAACGATTCCTCGAATCCAATAGCGACATAACTTTTCTAAAATGTCTGAATATACTTGAATGCGGCGTCATGTCAAAGAAGTCGGTAAATAATTTGATTGACTAATGATGCGATAACTTTATAGGAAGTGAATTTGACAAAACCGATAAAGTCTTGACATAAAACACACAAACACATTATATATATATATATATATATATATATATATATATATATGTATGTATGTATTGACAACTGACAAGTTGCTCTTCAGCTTGTCTTTGTATCTTAGTCAGCTGTCGATATACCTCATAACACTTTCGAGCACTTAGCCTTAGAGCGGGAATGGTGGAGATCAACGTGTTTTAGTGGACTCAGCCGTGTTCAATCGGCTTGTTTGAATCGTTTTTAGAGAAAGATCTAAAAGGTCAGCCAATCTAAAAGTGACCTCATCCCACAATCCTTACTCTTGCTCCATAAGCGGGCTCTTTTGTAAATCATTAGCAGGTTTTAAGTGCCACTTAAGATTATCGCACAAAATTTCATAACTGAATCAATTGATTAAGTTGTCAAATCCTCATACGTCGAAACCGACGGGAGAGTCCATTATATATATATATATATATATATATATATATATATATATATATATATGTGTGTGTGTGTGTGTGTGTGTGTGTGTGTGAAATATCAAAAGTCTTCATATGAGCGGCTATGATAGATGGTATGGATTCTACGTTGTGCCAGAATTGTTTTATGGGTATAACTGTCTAGTTTTGTCTATAATTACCTGCCTGCAAGGCTTTTAATGAGATTTGTATCATAACCCATATATGGTCAGTGGGGTTTCAATTTGGTGCGTACGCGGACCAATGAAATATCTGGAAGTTTCCAGAGTTTGTCTGGAGTCAGTCACTTGATTCACGCCTAAGACAAGATATATCTTGTCGAAATAAACCATCTGCGTCGTAATACATATTAAATATAGACGGGTGCTGATGGTCAAACAAATAGCCATGTATATCCCACCTATCAAGAATATTATAGTTTCAATATTTGTCTTCATAAAATAATAAAAAAAAAACAACAGAACGCCACTCCAATCACAATTACAGGTCTACATTCATCAGGCACAATATTTACTGCTACATCCAGTTACTTCCACAATATTTGTCTGTACAAATGAGCTGGAAGTGTGGCCCGTCTCAGCATGTGATGTGATGACAATCTTCCATAGTCCAATGGGCTCTAGCCCAGGTGAGGAGAGTTAACCGATGCCGTGGAGTCAGCAATGGTACCATTGTTTTTGACTAACGACTACGAAACCGTATGGAATGTTTTGTAATCTCTACAGCTAGTCGGCTAATGATTTGAGTGGAACCAAAGTTGAATTGGGATCTAATTTGATGCAATGTTCCTCTTGGTTGGTTGGTTACCATTCTTTTCAGTTGCCGGAGGTCCCGTTTATGAATCACCAGTTTTCCTGTGCCTCTAATGTCTATACGGGATTCACTTATTCCCATTATACTCTTGCTACTGTCGCCAGAGTAAAACCTAAAGTAGTGTCCTCCTCAGAGATTTGATTGCCTCATATTTCTGGCCCCAACAATTAATCCCCGGTGAAATGTTATAGAATCTAGTCTGAAGCATCTACAATAATAGTCAGATGTTACATCAGCCACCAACCAGCTGAATTCATTCCTACAAGGTGAAAGTGGGTGAAAGCTTTCAGTGTTCTGTTATCTGCAATTTTAATTTTGTGCTACTTTTGTTTGTATACAATGATTAGCCAAAATATTTGTCAAGAATGGCAGCTACTGTCTCGTAACTGCGCATGTCAGCATCGGAAGTGTATATGCAGGTAAGCCACTTTCAAGTACTTTGAATAGGGCAGTTATGAACAGATGGAAATATTTGAGTGACTTTGATACAAACCAAAAAGATAAGGTCAGAAGTCGAGTTGAAGGCATTTCTGAAACAGCATGTCTTGTGGGTTAAACATGTTTAGTCGTAGTGAATAATTATTAGCACTAATTTAAGGAAGGTGACGAAGCACTGAGCGGAGAAAACCTACTGATATGAAAAGTGAACTGTGGTACAAATTACAGATAGATTTACTCATGGTAAAGGAGGAAATATGTTACACTACACAGATCAACAAATCTTGTGGAGCCTAAGGGCAGTCGGAATATTCATTTCTAACTAATATCAAACGCGGAAAGCGTCTTCATTAAGTGTCAGATCTGGTGATAATATTAACTGAAGAAGGTCACCTGGCCCGACAATCTTTCAACTGAAGAAACTGAACACGTCCTCGTTCTTATCATGGAAATACAATAACACCAAGAAGCGCTATTGAAGAAAAAGCGACTGAAGGCAATGTGTTATTTTAGTCAATGATCATTTAGGAAAAACTGGCTCCTATCATCTACATGGAAGGTAATATGACCCTAAGCCAGTATCAACAATTATGATTGCATTACAACCTATCCAATATATATATATATATATATATATATATATATAATTATTATTTATACATTATATGCGCGGTACTTATAAGAAAGCGCTCAATATCAGAGAAAACCCAGTTTGTCTGACGATCGCAAAAGCGTGAAACCCAGGGTCACAAACTCACATCAATCCAACCATATATATATATATAACTATGGCTGCATTTCAGCAGTTTCCTACATTAAATGTGGTGTATTTCCAACTATACATATCGTACGGAAATGGTTCCAGGAATCTGAAAAAATATACTTAATTCTATTCTCTAGGCAACGAGCATTAGATATAACAATTCGACTAAATACATATAGGTAGTGTCGTATCAGCAAGAACAGTCTCCGCGTTCAAAAGAATTCGGGATAAAACTCCTAATTCTGAAGGTGCACACCATATTCTCGGTATATATATATATATATATATATATATATATATATATATATATATATATATACAAGATCATCACTTGATAAGTCACCGGATGTGTTGAAACAAATGGCTATTTTTGTAGGATTTTATAACATATTTATGTTATAATTTTTAAATAAATAGTTTATATATATATATATATATATATATATATATATATATATGAGCGAGTGTAAAAACATTCTTTCTTTGGCTCACTTCACGAAATTCTTCCAATGACCAAGCATTAGACTTGGGATGGATACCATTTCTTAGACGGACCAAAGGCTTTTCAGCAGCCCTATATATATATATATATATATATATATATATATATATATATATATATATAAACGTAAACACATGTTCTTAGGTGCCTAACTAATGGGGTGGCGGTGATGTTTATTTTGTTTGTTTGGGATGTTTTGTTTTTTTTTTAACTCGCCTAACTTATTGAGACTTTCCTATTATTAGTTTCGACCACCTTTTTTTATTCCCCCACTTATTGTATATTAAGAAAAATTCAACCCCTTATAAGTACCTCCCTAACTATAAGTACCTAATATTACAAATAAATATTATTTTTATATAATACTTTTCTATAAAGTAACAACTTCTATCAACATGGATTATTTAAAATTAAACAGATATTAACAACATTAGACTAAATCAGAACCTCATTATTAAAATCTTTTTAATCTATCCGGAGTGGTAATCTATCAAATTTCTCGTTTCAAATCTGACATATCAACTAATCTGTAGCTCAATTCTTTATATAGACCACCCAGATGAAGGCAGCTCAACATCTGAACCGAAGCCCACCCTCACCTTGCTCAAACCATTTAAGTGTGGACCACCCACGACATATATATGAATATAATAGTAACTTTTTTTCTTTTTATCTCTTCGTGTCAACTGGAAACAAGAGACAAAATAATTTAAGCATTTGTGAGAGTTAGATGAGTATTCAATTGACATCATCGAAGTTTGGATCAAGAACTGAAAAAATATTCGAGGGTGATGATAAATAAGGCGCGCTGATTATTAAAGGATCACGAAGATGATAATGGTTAATTTTATTAGCTTTTATTTCAAGTATTTAGCCCATGAATTTCGCTATCCCGAACAGCTTTAAAAGCAATATGATAAAACAAATGTTCGAGTCTCGCCTTCTTTATAAATAATGCTTTATCTGTGGTGTTGCAGCGGGGAGAATAATCGTGGAGATGTCTGAGCGATCACCCGACTACCTAAGTCTAGAAGGATGACACAGGTAAAAAGTTTCACATAGAAAATAATAATAATAATAAATATTTGTTTGCGCTGAACTATGAAGAAATTACGTATTTTTTCTTCGCTTCGTGGTTTTAACAAATACAAAAGAACTGCTACATTTTTTCGGAAATTAATTAAAATGATTTTCACGCATGCAAACTTATTCGTCTTCACCTATTTTATATAGAAATATCAGCATAATTAGTAAGTAACCTCATTTATTCATCGATACAAGCATTAAATATATTTTATATATGTTATATAAAACAACTGACATTTAATGCCCATATTTGTTGCAATGTCTAAAATGTTACTCAAATATAAGGCCACAAAAACTGAACATTTATAATAGTGTAACTAATATAATAGAATAATGTCTAATAAAACTAGCTTGTTAACCATTGCTTTGTGTTAGGAGTACATCAACATTTCAAATGAAAGAGACCTTCTTCCCGATAATATCAGCATTCAGAAGTTGTTTTCGTAACTGTATTCAGATTTTATCTTTTGATTCTGGTGAAGAATACGCCCATATTGCACTCACGGGGGAGGTTCAAGTATATATTCTGGATATTCCCATCTAGAGAGTATTGAACAAAGGTTTAATTAATGTTTTCCTACATCATTTGCTAACTATAATGTCCTTAAGATGCATTAGCCGTTTTACTTATTCCAATGTAGCTCCGAAGATAAACGGAGGTTAGACAAAACGTAAGTTACTGTTTCGATTTTTGAATATGACAAGTCATACTAAAAGGTTATATACTAAGAATTTGGAATAGTGTACATTTCGAATAAAGCAAACATATCCATACATTAGCAAATATCGTGAATAAAAAAAAGTAAACTTGGGTCAAACAGAATCTTAACGTCAATGAATATTTCTGCCATGGCTGGGCTTGTACTCCGGCCATATCTCTTGAGATTCTTAAAAAAAATTCAGAAATGGGTCTGTAATATCATAGATCCTGACCTGGCATCTCGGTTTCAGTAACCTTTCTCGCCGCCGTGATGTGGTTTCCTTAAATATTCCAATGGCAGGTGTTTTGATTAGCTCTATTCCGCGATATCTGGGCCGCGTTAATTTAAACGTAATACTAGCTTGGTTACTAGGCGTCATTATTTTACTGTTGAATCGCTAGATGCAACCGTAAGTTTTATTTTAATAGTTCCTTTTTTCACCTCTGAGACTCTCTTCTGGGTTTCGTTTTTGTTCCCTGTCACGTACAATCTTCAAAGATTCAAATGCAAAGTCAATAGCCATCTTCTGTCTTCCTGATTTTTCTGGCTCAAGAGCCACCTGAAGTAGAGGGTTACAGATTAAGAGCTAAGGAAGTTTTTGAAGATATGTAGTGAAAATAACGGTTAACTCTAGACTTGAACATGTTAAGATTGTAGTGATCGGGGAAGTATCATCTTGGGAGTCGGTTCCACGAAGTAGTCGTTCGTCGAAAGAAGTTGTTCGAATGAGACTTACATCTTCCCAATGGAATACAAAACGATTGGGGGTGGTTCGCTATAAATGTGCGTGATATGACTGGTCTTAGCCGTGAGGGTTAAAACTGGTAGAGATAAGCAATGTCGTTCGTCTGAACACTTTCCATGGAAATAGCGATAGAGTAGAAAAAGGCTTGTTTCGTCTGTGGGGAAGGGGTTGTAGGGTGGGAAATAATTCATCACCCACAAGGCCGCGTAGACGCTTTCGGACTATCGTCACTGGAAACGGAAGACCGAACAACTGTTGTCCATATACGAGAGCAATACTTCTTTTTCGACCTGATCTGGCTCTGATACATGTAAAGGATAGTAGGAGCAGCCAGGTATTTACATGAATGGTACAGGGAACCCATCATTTTTACAGCATAGTTACATTTGAGCACAGATTCTTAAGGATAGTCACATATATGTCCAGTTTGATGAGGAACCATTTCAGTCAATTTAAGTCAGTTTTCTATTGTCTTATCTTTCCTTTTCAATTTTGCAGTTTTCTCCACCCCCCGCACCGTTTTTTGTGTTTATTTTTCTTTTAGTTTTCCTGCTACGATTCATTCTCGTTTTGTTTCACTGCTTTCTTTGTAAAGTCTTTCCTTGCTTTGGTTTGGTTTGTTCTGTTTTACGGAATATCAGACTCAAATGTCGACCAAATTTTTATTGCTGGTAATATTTTTTTTCTTCAAAAATCTATTGCTTGTAATATTTTTTTTTTAGGCACGGTGGAGTAATGGATATCGGCTCGGATTCAGGAATCGGAGACCCGAGATCGAATTCACGTCAAATCCATTAGATTCACTTACGTGCTAATACCCTTGGGAAAGGCATAAATCCTCTTCTTTCCCCCCACCTATGGATAAATATCAGAACAGAATTCTATAGCCTTGGATATCAACTTGTCTACCACAGAGAGAAATGACAACCTACTGCGTAAAAAAAAACTGTCTCGTCAGTCATGTATCGAAAGATACATGATCGCCTAAGCGTGTATCACGCATGACACATAACTGACAAACTGATAGCTGGTAATATTTTTTTTCAAATATGTGTTGATGGTAATTTTTTTTTTTTAAATGTATGGCTGGTAATATTATTTTTACAAAAATGTATTGCTGATAATATTTTTTTACAAAAACGTATTTCTGGTATTAAAACCTATTTTTACACTTTCATAATGTTTTGGCCGCAGATTAGGGGTTAACTATTTGCCCATAGCTGGGACCCTAACAGTTGATACCACTATGGGTCAGGGTGGACCTAGGAACACCAGCAAATAAGAAGTGGTTCCATGTTGCTCAAATCCTTCTGATCAGAGGCCTTGCTGTCGGGTGTAGTTTATCGTCATACCCAGGACTCGGATGTAGGTTATCGTCATACCCAGGGCGACCTCTTTCTTTTATGGACCGTTTTCAAATTTCGATTTTTAATCTTGTTTTATTTCCAATTCACTCGTGCTGTTTTATTTCGAATCTTTTCTGTTTACCCAAAACTTATTTTTCTCCGTACACTTACATTTCTCTATATCCCCTTTTTTATTTTATACATTTACTAACTATCAGTTATTCCTCCTTGCTTTTCATTTCATTCCTTAATTCTTTTATTTCGGGATCAAGCCGGAGATTCATTCTTTCGCTCATTGATTCCTTATTTTCACCGACGTCATGACATTTCCCACCTACTCGCAACGAAAATCCTTGCAATTCAATGTACTCTACCTCTACCTATTCAGTCACACGCCCACCCCTTCTCCGCCCAATTCTATGAATCCGACGAATATTGACGCTTACTAAACAATCAACGAGCCTGACAACGTACGCTGGCCCGTAACGGACGACACCCTCTTTGCACCTCACTCCTAATCCACTCAACCACGATTGACGCAAATCTTTACCCCTCCTGTACCTGCAGCTATACCAATGGAACGACACGGGTGAACACCCAAACACAGTAGTATATGAAATGGGCTTCTCACTTGCGTAGCAAAGGCGTTGAACCGTGTGAATTGTCACTGGTCGAACATACAGGAATTTAAGACGTAAGTTGAATGGAGAGAAATGACAAGCTAATAGTTATGCCTTCTTTGGGGAGTTTTTGCTGAGAGATGATGTGGGACGATACAGCAATATCTTCTGTTTCAGGCTCTTAACAGTCTGGCATATTAGGGAATCTAAAAATATGTATTTAAATTGACCTCAGTTTGTATACGTTGCAGAAAGTCTTGTCTAGTAGGTATTCATTGCCTTGAAATCGAATAAAAGAGAGTGTCAAAATGCACTCACTCACACATTATATATATATATATATATATATATATATATATATATACGTACATACATACATATACAATTTAATTTCAATATAAACAAAATGAATAGAATAACATACGTATATTTTTCTTTTTTCCTCAATAATTTTAAAATTTTAAACTTAATATAGATTAAATTTACATTTTTGAAATGGGTAGTTTTTAATTTTAATTTCAAATTTTATCGTACAATTTAATACTTATTATTCCCTTTTAGTATAAACCTAACTTTAAAGCATTTAATACTTATTATAACCTTACTTCGTTGTCAAGTTTTTTGAATTTTCGTATACTTGTATTTTGATTGGTCATTTGAGCTCATGTGACAGCGTTTCCCCTTAAGAGAGGTGATTAATTAATTTGAACCTTAAAACCTTTATTCTACAATCTACATTCAACATCATCACTTGATAAGACACCAGAGGTGTTGAAACAAAATGGCTATTTTTGTAGTGATTTTATAACATATTTATGTTATAATTT
>CAHIKZ030005425.1:1262500-1282500 GCA_903632075.3 Acanthosepion pharaonis | reverse complement strand
ATTAATCTTCCATAATTTCGTTGGTCGGATTGGAATTGATACTCTTCCTGGTCTTTTGCATGGTATGCAAACATTAATTGTTAGCTGCTTCCATAAAAGAATATTTCGAGAAAAAAATCAACAAGAAATGTATGACAGTGAAATATATAAAGCTGAAAAAAAGACAAAAAAAAACAGCCTCATACTGATAGATATGTTGTTCCCTATGTATATTGTGTGGCTTCTCAGATGACAAATATAGAAAAAATAAAATGTGGGCGGGTAGAGTTAGCATAAGGTAAAACTGTAATAAAATGGTTTTTGATTTTAAGACAGAATAGTAATAAAAAAGATACATTCTTTTATGGAAATTTATTATAAAATATCAAAGACCTTCGTTTCTAGATTCGGTGTACAGCGATGAGCCCGATAACAAAGTCTAATAGAATTCCGCAGGAAACAGGTCATCGAAGGTCATGACTCCTTAGCCTCACAAATAAATAAATTTATCTCTTGACATGAATGTACAGGTTTGATGCTATATCTATGATTTCTCTAGGCCTTCTATTAGTTTATTTATCTAGCAACATTTATTCACTTTATCGCTCTTTTCGAATTTTTCAGGCAAAAGTAAATATTGCTGAATAAATGAAAGGCATTTTTGGTTTTTATTATTCTAAAAAAATATCCAAATTAAAAACTAAATATTACCCAATACAAGGATCATGAGCTTAGCAAGGTGGAGTTTTCCAGTCGAATGCAAGAGAAAGTGATAAGAATTGGCGATTATGAGGAAAGGATGATATACCATATTTGACCATTCACGTATTCAGGGAAATACCAACATGGGAGTCTGTTCCACAAAATGGCAGGTAAAATGGGGTAATTTAGTGGACGCCTGCATTGATTTACTGAGCATTGAAAAACTAGTCATTCACAAAAACATTCATGAACCTACTTACGAGAAACGACTTGTTTAAATAGAGACACATTATAATTTGCAGTTTATATTTACGAGGACAGGTCTGGGAGAAGATCCATTGGCTGATCACCATGGACAACGCATGGTTTTAGAAGACAATTTTACTATATAAACTTAATCTTCTTTCCTCATCAAAATATTAGCACGAAGTTTATCATTTGTAGGGAGATCATATATTGTGCAACAATTTTAATTTTTCCCCTAGCAAACATGTTTCTTATTTCTGGTCGAACTCTGTAGTAGCCAACTTTAGAGAATCATTTTCAGAAAAATATCTGGTTTAATTTTAATTCAAGGGAATGTAGCAAAACGTGATACCAGAAGCGTCACATGACGGTAAGTTTTTAGACAAAGACATCAGGTTTACGTGGCGTTTAAAAAAAAAAAAATTAAAACGAAACAGATTGACTTTTACAAAAGCAAAAATATAAAAAGAAAGAAAAAATAACTGTCATAGAAATGGCGTTAAAACCTTACGCATGCGTAAAATAGACCATGCATCAAATAAAAAAGTTTGAATACAACTGAAGGCACTATGAAAACCGCCTTCATAAAGACAAAAGAATAAATGAAACATAATTAAAATATTTGAGAAAAGGTTGTTCTTACTAAAATTTTATTACTAATTAGTCATTCTGATTCTTTCTGACTAGTTTTTTTTACAGTTTTCCGAATTTTTTTTTTCTTTACTGTTCATTTTTCTTCAAAAGTAGGTGCTGTATTAAATGCAATATTTTTTTCCTTGTGTTGGTTATCAGTTGATAAACACCTATTAAAAATGTCTGTCTAAAGAGAACAAGTACGTTTTTGTCAATAAACAACAGAAGGGAAAAAATCATTATCTATTCAACAGGAAAGTATTTTCATATTTGTCCTGGAGATGCCAGATTCCATATTTGGATGAAAGCGATATCTTTGGTTTCTTTACACTGTAGTTTTCTTTCTATTAGTTGCTTCTTTTGCACATTTATTCTTGTTTCATACAAGTTCTCTTACTAGCGAACAATAATCTATAATGGTAATGATCAAAGTGTTTATTATCAACACAAAAAACAGAACTTTCCGTTCTTTAGGATTTGGGGATTAGAGAACATGATTAATCTTCTGAAATCAAAACCTAAAAAAATGACGGATATAATTTTTCACCTCTTAGTATATGTTACTTATGAAATTCTAATTATATTATAGAATGCTTGGAAAAGTTTCGGTTGATAAAATCGACAAATCGAATCCTTAACAATATCGTCTTAAAGCACCGGAATGATATAAAGACTGGATTATTTAAATAGATCGATGTGTGAAACAAATAACAGGTCAGAAGGGTTTGCTCTTTCCAGCGTTCATACCAGAAAACTATGTATGATAAAACAATTTTCAACGAGAAAATATCCTACCTGAATAACTCGCATGTTGAGTCCTGTCTCTTGCGCCAACTGTTCTCTTATGTGCCGTGTTGGTTTAGGTGTAGCGGCAAAGGCCGCTTTCAAAGTTTCTAATTGTTTTGCCTTGATAGTTGTCCTTGGTCCTCGCCGCTTGGCACCCATGTTGCTTTCCGAGTGATCTCCCGTGTTATTGGTCATCTCTTTATTCGGACTCTCTTTAACGCTGCTATTACTACTGTTCTTATTACTGATGCTATTAGTGATGAGTTTTGTGGTCCCGTTGCCGTTACTGTTGTTTGTGGGAATCGCGCCCGCGTTCGGCAAGCCGTCCACACTGTTGGAAAAGTTCATGATGGCTTCCTCTTTCACGTCCTCCGGACTGCCGAGATTAGACGAGACGGAATTGGCGGCGATTGACGAGTTGCTGTTTGTGTTGCAATTGTTGTTCATAATACTGCTATTGTTGTTGTTGCTGTTGGCTAGACAGGGTGGGCCGACGTTTTCTTTGCTGTCTCGACTGTTATCTCCGTCCAGACTGAATTCGCGGTCTGACCCATTGCCGGCGTTGTCTATGCTACTGTCCAGGTCGATGTCATCGTCAATATCTGAACCTGAAATTATAGCAAAATTTAAACAGTTTAATACAAATGTTTACAGCTTCATCAACGTTTAGCACATTTTCATCGGATTAAAACTTAAAAAAAAAAATAATATGAGACGTTTCGTTCTTCACAAAGACTTCTTCAGACCCATGATGTCCGTTTTTTCATAGATGCAACATGTTGCATAATAGAGTTTCCATTTTGACATTTAAGTACCTATATGGAGATTGGTAGCATTAAGCTAAGGAACATTTCAAGTTAATGGACACTGGCTTGTTGATATGGCCAAAATATAAGTAACCGGCTCTACTTCTGTTGAAACTTGACTAATGCATGGAATAATAATGCAACACAAAATGTACTTAGAACAAAATGTATTGAAACAAGAAAGTGTACACAATATTTACATATAGTCTTTTGTATATTCCTGGTAAGACCGTTCCTGGAGAATGTGTTGACTGAGTCGCAATCGGACAGAGTCTCTGGTTGAATCTCTTGATTCCTGTATTTATCTATCCACCCACGAGTATAAAATGTGGCACAAGGCCGGTTTAAAGTGGGTATCTCCGAGCCCGTAGGCTCGGCCAAAAATATGGCCTTTCTGAACCCGCCTAGACGGGTTCAAGGCCTGTCTACCACCCCGGACGAAACCCTGCCTCTCGGCAAAGCCTCGTCCGGGTCCCTCACTGCAAAATGCAGAGAGTTCGACTGAGAGTGAATCTCTTGATTCCTCCCTCTCTTCCCGGTACCAACCATATTTATATGGTCGGTACTCCACTATGCAAAATTAGGTGGATCCTACCACAACAACTTCAAATATTACCGTATTTGTAATTCTGTTTGTCGATTATCAATTGCTGTTTTAGAGGTCTTTAAAAGAAGATTAAACATAACTTCACTGCAAAATTTATTTGTGAAATATTACTCAAAAATAATTATTTTATTTACTTGCTGTAAACGTCGCATATACATGAACGCCAATACATCAAACATGAAGAAGTCCATGAACAAATCAGATTAATTCGAACCGAGAAGTCCTCGTCTCCTATCTTTCCTTTATTAGGCTGAGTCAAAAAATAATTTCCGTTTTGTTTATTAATTTTATCCTTCAAATAAATAGTATAAAAAAAAAGATTTCATTCAGTGATATATTGGTCATAAATTGCAATGCCTTGTTGCCACTTATGATGTAGTTCTTCGATGGCATTTTAGGTAATTCCCGTAGATTTTGGCGTGAAAGCCCTGAATTTGATCAAAGCGTTTTTTCTGCGATCGATAGAAATGGCAATAATCCGTTGGTGCAAATTCAGGTTAACATGGTGAATAGGGGACGAAGAGATGAACCTAGTTTCTTTTTTTTTTTTTCATGTCTTATGCAGCCATGAATTGTCATGGAGGAAAACAACATTTCAATCGACTGTGTACGCTGCCACTTCTATGCAAAAACTATTTTACTCCACCTGTCGCGTAATGTATAATAGTTACGGCCATACATTCATCATTATTGGTTTTCAAAAACAGAAATTACATGAGTCAAACTAAAAATCCTATTCATTTTCTATCTCTTATATATCATGCAGCGGATGAAGAGTGCTTAGCATTTCTCATTTCTATAAGAATAGTCAAATGATTATTTGTCTCTATCTATAAAAGGAAGGATGTGTGTGTGTGTGTGTGTGTGTCTGTGTGTGTGTAACGAATGCACGGCCACAATTTTCGACGGATTTGGACCATAATTTACATGCATATGCTCCAAGTTAGCGGGAAGGCCAAGACCGAAGTTGCATTTCCCAACTCCTATCGATAGTGGAAATAATCAATTTTTTCATGCTTCTACGGAAGTTTTCATGTAGTTTGCGGCCATTTTCTACTGGCCAGAGTGAGAGCCTATAGCTGGCTGCCACGAATAGGCAAGAAGATTCTATTGGCCAGCGTGAGAGCCAACAGCTGACTGACACGAATGTTAACTCGCATGCTAGCATGCAAAAAAATCGATAGCTGCATTCGTCACAAGTGTGAAAAATTTAAATCTGCATGGCAATTTAATCCAATTGGCTCATTCGCTTGCTAAAACTCAACGTTGATTCTGATTCCGTAGAACTGGGTTGGGTGTGAAAAAGTATTTGTTGTTAACATTCTTTTTTCATTCGGTTTTTCTAGTTACGAGTCCTTTTTTAAAGCTGATCATTTTGTGTTCATTTTGTTTAGTTCTTTTTTCGTAACAGATTTAATGTTTAGTACAGAGCTTAGAAAAAATTCGCAGTGTGAGATAGGCAAGAAGTAAGGCATGTCGCTACATCAGCATGGCAAAGGGCACTCCTTTAAAGGCAAGGAAGGGCAAAAATATTTTAAGTCGAGTGATAGCGATTGCTGTATGAGTCTTACGATTTTTGAATCCAGAACGGGCAACGCCGGGCCATGCTGCTAGTAAATAATAATAATAATAATAATAATGATAATATCAGAAAATATCTGAGAGTATCTTAAATTATCATGACAGGTTTAACATACAAAAAAAAAGCGGAAAAAGGAATTGCAACATATGACGATACGACTAAAGTCATGCTGTTTGCATTACATAAAGGGAGATTTTCTGAATAGCAGAATATTTACATGCCAAATAAAAATTGAAAATGTACATGCTAAGTTTTTAGAAATATATATGATAAACTTTGTGTAGAAAAAAAAGTAAAAATAATATATATATATATACTATTTATATTCGGACTATTCTCCTCATCTTTGTTTTTGGTATCACAACGTTTCGGTCGTTGTACCCCACACCGGGCTTTCTCGGGTGTATATCGATCTAGGTAACCTAGCGGGAATTCTGAATTGAACACTTTATTTAATCTATGGGGTTAGATTCTTCTCGTTCCCCATCTCGTGCCTTGGGATATCGTTTAGTTCTTATTTTTTCAATACTTTTCAGTTATTGCACGCCCGTTTCCATCGGGTGCATGTAGTCACTGCCCGACCCAGGGATTGAACTCACAATCAGTATATCACCAAATTCACAAATCAACGCTTTTACCCAGTCAGTCATACGGGGCAGTGTGTACTTACACACAGTGTGGAAAAGAGCAAGCAATAACTGAACCCCCTGTAGATTCCCATAAACCAAAAGAAGGCCGGAGATTACAATGACCAAAAACGATGTGATAACAACAACAAAAATAAGAACAATAGTCCAAATATAAACTGTATAAATCATGATAGGTACTCGTCCAAGACATTCAGAAAAAAAAATAAAAAGTATGTATTAATCTAAACATTTATATTGTGCAGTTATAAAAGCAAGTCCATACAAGACTGAAACACAAGACAATAAGCATAAAAGACAGCCGCAAACAGGTATATATTAACTGATGCAAAGCCACGACATGGAAAGCAGGTTTTTTGCAAAAGTTAAAAAAATCATCGTTGTATTTTTGATAAAACTTGTGACTGATGGCTAACCAAAAAACATTAAAAATGTATGAAAATAGATTGAGGTCAGTTCTCGTGCCACAAATTTTATAGTTTCTTCTGTGCCAAAATAAAGATCTTAAAGATAATATCAATAACTAGTCTGACAATCGTTTTATTAAAGCTTTAGTAAGTAATTACGATATTAACATTTTACAAATTTAAATCCAAAGATCAATTTTAAATATCATAAGAAAAAAGTAAACAGCCAATTCCTCGGAATTATCGTAATAAGAATTCTCCCTATTTCTACAGATTCCACTGATTTTTTTTTTGATTTTTTTAAAGCTTATCAGCCTTTTGCAGGTTATTTAAAGCCAGAATATATATTTTTTAGTTAGTAAGAACTTTTTGAAGATAATAATGATTTACTGATTCAAGTTCTACTAATTAACCCATAAGTGGCGGGGAGAAGTGGATTCATACATAGCGCGTAAGTGAATATGACTAACGCGACCAGAATTGAAGCTCTGCTGATCGATTTCTACTTCGGAGCCGTTACTCATTACACTCAAGATTATTGCACCTGGTATTCGCAAGCGGTCGAGCAGCTAGCTATTGACCAGGATCGACGTTGCTTAACTATGGGATCGTACGTGAACCAGTATTTTAACGTAATATGGTCGTAAGCCTGCTATTACTACGGAAGATCAGTTGCAATATTATTTTTGAAGAAGCGGCTTTCAGTTTTAGAACTTTGCTTTTACTGTTTGTTAATTCATAGACGTGAATTTTCAACTGTAATTGTCAAACAATCACGAATGTCGGACGACATTGACTGTTGTGATGATAGAAACGATATCGGGAAAGATTTATTCTTCATATATCTGCTCCAAGTTAAAATGTCAGATATATAAAATTATGATGACAGACAACGTTCGAGATGATGGAGTTTTAATTATTTTCTTTATGACAACGGCAATCGTCATCATCTCAGATTAATACTGTTCACGTTCTTAGTTGGGTCGAGTGATTTTGTCTCTGTTCAGCTCAAGTGACTAGCCTTGTAATATATTCAATAGCTCCAAGCAAAATCTAAAAACTTGCCTCACCTTGTCTATGTTAGATTTTTTAAACTGCAATATTCTGACTTGCTGAAAGGTTCTTTTTGGTCGACACCAAATAAAAGACTAGCTCTGAATTTCAGGTGGCGTAAATAAAAGAGAATTAATTCAGATTTAACACTGGCAAACATCTGCAGCGACAATAATTGTCCACAGAGATGAGTAATGGTACTTTTAAAAAAATGATCGGTTTGATATCGGATAACCTAACACTGACGGACACAATCTTTTAAATGATGCCTGCAGATGGCGCCAATTTCGAGCTTAATTTGCTTACTTCTGCGTCAAAATGATTTTTTCCCTCCTCGTATCATCGACAAAACAGTATTTTCCATAGCGAAAATTAAGTAATTATTTCATCTTAAAATAATGACGAAATAAATTTAAGCATCATGAAAAAAAAAATGAAAATAAATTTTAAATTACTAATCTAAACATATATATATATATATATATATATATATATATATATATATATATATATATATAACAATTAATAGTTATCTATCTTTTATCTTTTGTTTTAATAAAAAAACAACTTCTGAGGTTTTCAAGCAAGACTTTTAAAGTTATTTGCTGATAAATATGACAAGTTGAAGCAAGAGAAAATTGAACATTTCGTAAAGAATGCTTCTGTAATATGCAAAGATATGAAAAAGGCACAAATTCATAAAAGCATGCATACACATGTATACACACATATGCATATATAGATATGTAGATATCAAAATCATACCTGCAAAACTACCGGATTGATATGCTAAAACAGAAGAACAACAAAATTGTAAATATAATATATATATATATAGATAGATAGAAGTGTAATATGTTTATATATAACATAGAGAAATATACCCAAAGTCAATAATTAATTATGTTATTCATACAAATATGTCTTACTTAGAGATGAAAGCATTGCCCAAAAAGCAAACAGAATCTATGTATAAAATTAATTTTTTAAAAAAGCCTGTAGCCTAATTGTATAATACTATGCAGTATTATTTGTTTGTACATTTGAGAATACATTGTTTAGTATCATTTTGGACTGTTCTATTTTTGTCTCTTACGTAATAAATTACACTGGTTGCTTAATATTTTTATATAATGGACAGGACGTTAGGCACTTACAGTTAGTAATAAGTCTTAATTGCTAAACTTTTATTTAAAAAAAGGAATTATTGGTTATTATAGTAACTATTCAATTTTTCAAGTTTTGCTGCCGGCATATTTACACATTAACTTGGAATATCACCAAGAATATTTGCATGGATAATATAAAGCAAAATGTTTGTACGGACGAACAAATATTAAAAAAAAATAAAATAAAATACAGGGCCGCCTGAATAATGGGAAAGAAAGGGTGCAATTTAAGTTGTTGCTTTTTCTCTTTCTTTTTTTAATTCAACGGTTTGTTTAGAGAGAGCTCGTGTGTCTGTGTGTGACAGAGAAATAGGCGGGAAGGTTTTGTTGTTTACACAGCTTTGGTGTTCAGTTGCTTCATAGGTAGATAATGGTGATTACAGGTGTTAATACAGATCTTTTGCCTGGTCATGTCAACCGGAATGGCTAAGTGCTTGCATCTGGCGCTAGAGACAAAACTGACAGAATTGACAGGGATCCGGAATGAAATTGATGAATTAGCGAAAATAAGTAATAAAAATAAACATCTGAATTTTTTTTTTTTTAGTTACTCTTGCCAATACGAAACATATAACAGGCACTTTCTAAAATATTATATAATTATTTTTTCATCTAATAAGCCATGATTTTGAAAATAATGTATAATTGTATTTGTACATAAAGGAAAAAAAGAAAAAAAAATCAAAATTTTGAGGAAACAGAAATAAAAGCAACAGTTAGAAAATTAAATAAATAAATAAATAAGAGAAACACGGAAGATATATATATATATATATATATATTACTCATTAATTTTTCTCTTCAAATGTTTCGCACGCGCACACAGACACACAGGCACAAGCATTATTCTTCAAGTAAAAATTGAATTGACATCTATGAGCTACTGGCGTATTTTGTATGGAGAAAAACTTTAAAAATTCCCTTCCTTCACTGCCGTGCGACGGCGGTCGGGAGGTAATATGATGTCAAATCTGGCGGGTTTCAATCCCAGCTTGAAGCAATCGGGCGTCTAGCCACAGTGAGGAGCTGTGATACAGCGAAACACTATCTGTGGATGACTATATATATATATATATATATATATATATATATATATATATATATATATACTCCCTAAATGTAGTCGTCTCTTCTCTAATAGCTTCATGTCTCGCACCTCTCGCCTGTGGAACTCCCTTCCCTATTCCAGTTTCCTGAGAGCTATAATCTCCAGCTATTCAAGTGTAATGTCAATCGACATCTCCAGTTGCCTTGATCTATCCACTACCCTTTTCCTCATACCCTCTTCTATCACTCCTATCTGATCTCGCTCTATATTTTCTGTAACCCCTTGTCCTAGTGGCTTCCCGCCTTGCTTGGGGTGAAATGCTTAAAATATATATATATATATATATATATATATATATATATATATATATATATATATGTAAAAAAAATACATCGTATCCTATGCCACTAGTACGACTCAGAATTTCATGCATATAATATATATATATATATATATATATATATATATATATATATATATATATATATGTGTGTGTGTGTGTGTATGTATGCAAGTATAGCATTGAGGTATATGGAATAAATTCCAATAACCAACAAATACTATTCTTAAAAGAGAGCTCAATACATAGTAAAGCAAATATAATTATTTATTCGAAAATTATAACATAAATATGTTATATGTGTGTGTGGTAAAAAGTTGAGAAAAGAAAAATTACCATTGAAAAGGAAAGAAGGAAATCTAAAGTTAATAAAAGGAAAAGCAATTACATGACCAAAATATAAATTTTATAGTTTTTGTCCTTGCTAGAAATCCCTTTTCAGTACACTAAGGATCTCCATTTAGTCTGGTTTGGTTGTAAGTGTTTACCGGCATATCAACACATTTATGGGTTAATTAATGCCACAATCTAAACATTTTGTATGCGATTTTGTTTTATTTTGGGGCATAGTAATAGTTTCAGTGATACAAGTCTTACTAATTAATCCATAGCTTAAGGGAGAAGTGGTTGATTCCCAAAGGTATTTCCACGTAAGTGAATATAACAACGCAACTGAAATTGGAACTCGACTCTCTGATTAACAATCAGAGCCATTATCAATTACACCACGCGCACCTCCGAGCTTACAGCTCTTAGTATTCTCAAGCGGTCACCCATCTCGGTAATGGCGAGGCCCGACACTGTTTAACTTCTGTGAAACGGTGTTTCAACGTAATGTCGATATAAGCCTTCTATCTCTATTTAGACACTCAAAAATTCGTAGTCGCATATATGCGCAAATACAGAGCTGAAATCCATCTTCAAATCACTGTCAAACACACTCAGTTGCATATTTTATTTGAAGAACACATAAGGAGTTAGTTTAGTATCGGTATATATACTTATTGAAGCGTATAAATACAGTCACCTGCATATAAATGTATGTAAGAAAATACAATTTAGATCCGTATATTCACACGTACTTATGGTCATATATAGAAAATATACGTCTTATGTAGCGATCTTATTTGTTCGCATAAGCAGACACCAATATTTACATTTCTGAATAGAGTTTATATCAGTGTAGTGAGGAGACAAAGGAGGTCGGTTTCTTTCCCTGATACGAAGCCTGTAACCAAAAATTCTTCTACATTATCAACAAATGTCTGAATTGCACTTGATTCATATTTTAGTTTTGTTTTCTTTTAAAATAAGATTTGTACTAATTTGCATTGTGATTTGGTAACAGTTAAAGAGTAGAAATTCCTGAATTTGGTTTCTTGTGATGAACTTATTTTCAATAAGATATTTTGGGCAACTGAAATCACAAAGAAAATTACCATGACACTCCGAAAAAAAAGAAGGAAATTGCAAAAATTTTGTTATCGGCACAATACTTATAATGAAAGAAAAATAATGACCAAATGTTGAAAGGGAGAGATATTTTGTCACTTCTTGCAGAATCATTTTGAAAAAAAAAACAAATAAAAATAAAAAAAACACACAGACAGACGGCAAGTGAGAGAAAAGTCCTCCAAGAATTTAAGCCTAGTACTACTGTGTTGTCACTTTATTTTACAATACGTGTCTGCACGTGTGCAATCAGTTGGTAGTAAATATTTTTTTAACATTCTCTTTTTCCAACAAGATTTTGTTGGGATATTAATGTACCACTCACTGACAGTTATCGAAATTGGTTTTTGTTCAGCATTTCTATTGCTGAATTCTTTTACTCACTGCAACGTCAATCTTGGCAGCTGCGTTTTCTGATTTTACGTTCGTTTGCACTTTAAGTTATCCACTGGAATTTCTTTTTTTTATAAAATATCTAAGGAATCATTTCTTTTGCAATGATATTCTTGTTGGACTTGTCAGATATTTTCTCGGATTGAGCAAAACCATCACGTTTCCGTTCTTGCATTCTTACAAACGTTAAGAAAAGAATTTTTTTATATGATTTAGTCTATAAATTGAAAGGTAAAAAAAAAAAGAATGAATGAAACCATCAGTATTTTTTTTTTCTTAAATTTATTTCAACATTTCCTTCGCTTCACTCTTTTGTATACCAACAGTACTCTCCTCGCTTTCCAGGATTTTAAGAGCCACAGTTATTCTTCAAAGACACCATTAATTAGTTTTGCAGGCAACACCTGGTGTAAACCCACACAAGTTGTTTTTTTTTATTATTATTATTTCCTATAATGCGTTGTCTTAGAATCATTAATACCAATCAGGAGCATCATTTTCTGATATTGTTTTCTCATTTAGCAGATGCTGACGGATGATCCATTCACTGCTTGCTGCTATAAGCTATCAAGTTTTTCCATTGATGTTAGATTTTACTTACATTTTTCTTCCAGTTTATTTTTATAACACTTAATCTTTATGGTGTCTTTCATTATTTCATGCCAATTGTTTTGTTTCGCTTTCATTATGACGTTCTTTAATGGCTTCCGTTTTTTTTTCTCATATTTTCATTTCTCTCTCAACTACTTTTCTTTCTTGTTTGTTTGTTTTTTTTTTTTTCTATATTTCCGTATTTTCTTCTTTACTCCTAGCATTCCCTTACTTTTTTCTCTAATTATATATTTCTATGTTTTCCTTTTAGGCTTTCTGTTACTCTCTCCTTTCTTCTTGAACTTTATATTTCTACCTTGATCGAGAGCTCTTTCTTGCTTTTCATTTGATGTTTGCTTGGCATTTTCAATATATTACCTACATTATTTAACTTATTTTTTTCCTTATGGATTTATTACTATTTACATTATTTACATTATTCGGATTGTTGTCCTCATCTTCGTTGCCATATTCACTACATTTCGGTCGTTGTACGCTCCGGTCTTCTTCAGGTTCTGTCTATATTTCTTAGATGAGGTATTTTAATTATTTACACTATGTACATTGTTCGGACTGTTCTCCCCATCTTCGTTGCCATATTCACGACGTTTCGGCCATTTTATGCTCCGGCCTTCTTCAGGTGATTGTAATTTCGAACTAAACCATTTATTTCGTCCACATGGGTAGATTGTTCGAGTTCCACGTGCCATGCCTCTTCCCAGATGTCACACTATCAGTTATCTCCCTTTAACTCAACACTCCAAGTTTATGTTCACCTCTGCTGTAACCAGGTATTTAAGCGTTGTTTGAATCCATTGACTTTTCACAAATAGTTGTGAGTTCAATATCAATGACTCTCCACAGCTTCCTTTTCTTTGTTCTCTGATGGCATGGTTTCTCGTTACTTTCTCCATGGTTTGTAATTCAATGTTTGCCATCACTTAGACCAGTCACTGTTCAATTGTAGAGCGTTTACTCTACCTTGATATATAACTCATATCTGGCGGGGAGAAAAAGATGGACGCAATTCCCAAGATCATTTATGCGAAGGTGGACTCAACAGACCAGTTCGGAATTTGAACTAGGCTCGCCGATTCCAATTTCCACGCCAATATCCATTAAGCTACACTCTCGTCAGTTTCCACTAATTTGACCTTTGACCTGTGCATGTGGTCACTCGTGTAAAAGAAAATCACGAATGCAATATCAAATCTAACGGTGATTGATGATCGCTGCACTATTTTGTGCACCCAAATAAACATGCACATCTATTTTTCCCCAAGTATTCAATTTCAAATAACTAATTACGATCATAATCTTATACCATTTTCATGCTAGTTCAAGGTTATTGAAACGATGAGTTCATACTACCTATAGACTAGATTAAACATATAGTAAAAAATAGACATTCATATGTAATTTATTTTGGATATATCTATAATAGATAAATACGTATAATCATTAAATATATCCAACCAACGCAAATTGTAACATCTATATAGAAAACTACATTTTTTTTATTATTTCATCCCAAGCAAGGCAATAAAGCCACTAAGACGTAAAGTGGGGGGTACTGAGTGTTAGAGTATATAAGCAAAAACAATATGAGAGAGAGAGAGAGAGAGAGAGAGAGAGAGAGAGAGGGGGCGCAATAAAAAAGAGGAATTAAGAAGATTGATATTGCTTTTAAATTTTTGAAGATCGAATTTGACCGGAAAACATTGAAAGCAGAAGAGAGTTCTACAAATAAAAAATGTGAGGGAATAAATTTTTAGTATCGCACTTATGGTGATAGCCAACAATTTCAACTATAAAATGATGAGACATTAGCGCCAATCTAGTACGGCGCTTATATTAAAACCTAGGTACCATAGAACAAGTACCATTTTTCTACACATCTACACATTGTTTTTTTTTTTTACGTCTTATCAACCTCAATAGGTTATTTAATGCCGACAAGATTTTTATTGCTAGTAATACTTTTCTTTTTTTTTTTTTCCAAAAATATATTGCTGGTAATTTTTTTCCTTCAAAAAATGTATATTTTTTTCCTTCAAAAAATGTATATTTTTTCCCTTCAAAAAATGTATATTTTTTCCCTTCAAAAATTCATTGCTGCTATTAAAATCTATTTTTACACTTTCTTAGTGTTTTGACCCCAGTTTGGAGAGTTAACTCTTTGGCCATAGCTAACAGGTGCTACCACTCCGGGTCAGGATAGACCTGGGAACACCAACAATTAAGAGGTAGTTCTACGCTTCTCAAAACCTCCTGATCAGAGGCCTTGCTGTCGGGTATAGTTTATCGTCTTGCCCAGGACACGGATGCAGTTTTTCGTCATACCCAAAGACTGCATCTACTTTGAAATATCTATAAAATATTTTTTAAAAAAATTAAAAATAATTAAAAAAACTATCCTAAGAAGTATAAAAATGAAAATAATCTAAAATAAAGTAAATTCATTTTTTAACATTTAAGAGGAGAAAAAAAAAATGAAGAAATTTTTATAAACCCTGTTTTAATGGTTGCATATCAACATAAAGCCGAACAAAGACAATAAAAATAAGAAAAATAAGAAAGACACAAAATAAAGAAAAATGGCTGAACACGATTCTAACAGATCTAGAACTAATATTTAATACACCAAAAAATTAATGGTTGGCTACTTGTTTCCCAGTACACCCGTCTTTTAGGATGGTTAACGAATACCTACTGCAGATGTCTGCTCAGGGTCATTTATGTTTATTCAACACCCACAGGGCCCAATTGTGGTTTATAATACAACCGTGCTGAGCAGACCTTAGTTACGGTTTCTGGGAGAGAGCGCACCAACTAGACTGATCAACTGTTTGAACAAAGGCTGTACGATACGCTGAAACGATCGGTTACTATGACTTCATGCTAGTACAACCATCGATAGGTTCGTTTACTAAGTTTCACTCAAATGGCTTGTATGAAACCATGGTTTGGTTTTCAGGCATTTTTTAAATGCTGATAAAATGAAAATGTCACGTTTCTGAGAAATCAAATCAGTGTTTCATTGTCGGAAAGCGACCGTTCTAATCATTCGGGCACGTGTCGAAAATTTACAAATACTGAACCAACATTTGGCTACAACAGTATCGCAGAGAGATCCCATAATTCCATTAAATATATACGTTCATGCAAACAATCATCTTCAGGTCATTGTTTTCTGGGGCACAATTAAAGCACTTTTTTTTTTTCCACTGACCACTTTTCCCCTTGAATTAAACGTCACATATGCCTTGAGGCATCTGTTTAGATATTTCTCTTCCGTCTCTTCCTCGTCTTGCTTCGCTTCAACCCGAGGCAATTCCAAATCCTTTCAGTTTCTACCTAGTAAAATTTTGCAGACTCTCACAGAGAATCGTTTTGAACAGGTAAATCATAACCACTGCGTTTGTATCACCTCTCGTAATATTTCTATGAAGAAAGAAAAAGTAAGGTGCCTATTATTGCTGGCACTGCATTATCATTGTTGGTGCTAATATTTTATTTATTTATTTGATTAAAGTTAGCATTGCCAGGAGCGGGTAGAAGGTGTTCGAAGTAAAAGCAAGGGTGGGTCTCTCAAGGGACAACCCCCAAGGTAATAACGTTGTGTGGGTTCTCGACGTGAAAGCACTTGAACTTGTGTTTTAAGAGAGTGAAGGAGCTTTTTCACATAGCTTCCGGCAGTTCAGCCAGCAGTGGCCTAATGTTGTCAGGCAATGACTGGGCTGCTAGAGAAACCCTGTATGCATATGGCCGGTGACGTTAAAAACAGAGGTTGTGAAGGGCCGCGGTGGAATGGGGGTGCTTAGAAAATCCGAGAGGATGCAAATGTTTTGACATGAAACTAATTTAGTGACATCGGAAAGGCTGGCGGGAGTTGGCAGCCGTATGGGATCGGTCCAAAGAACTGTACCAGACATTTTAAGGACTGCCATTTCGTGAAAGCGAGGAAAATAGAGGGAGTATAAGCGAGTTTGAAAAGAGGGGAAATGAAGAAAAATATAGAGGGAGAGAAAAAGGAAGTGAACGACGGAGAAGGTGTGTAATAGTTATGTGTGTGTCTTAGAGAGAAAGATTAAAAAAAAAGGAAGATAATATTAGAAAATACATATTCAAAAACTCGGGAACCGAAAACATAATATACAAAGCGTGGCAGCAGAAGTCATAATAAAAGTGGCGCATATATTTGTAAAGATGGCGGAGATGTAGTCTTATGATATACGTTTATTGTTGCTTTTTTCAATCCTGTCTAAGTGACTTTCTTTTTTTATTCTTTATCAAGAACTGAAGGTGAAGAGGGAAGACAAAAAAATTACGGAATCCATCAATAAAGCAGAAACAGAAGTGCTACATTCATATCTCAGTTATGTGCCACGAGTGATACACGCTTAGACGATCATGTATCTCTCGATATATGACTGACGAAGAAGTTTTTTTTCCCCCGCAGTAAGTTGCCATTTCTTTCTGCGGTAGACTAGTTGCCATCCAAGGCTATAGAATCCGATCTGCCCTGCTATTTACCTATACCATGCTATTAGCACGTAAGTGAATGTAATGGATTCGACTGGAATTCGAACTCGGTTCTCCGATTCCTCAATCCGAGCCGCTAACCACCGTGCCTCCACATTTATATCTACCATTTCTATTATACATAGAAATAATTATATTTATCATATAATTAGTTATTACATATCTATTTATTATATTTATAATAAATATATTTAAAATTAAACATTTACAATAAAAAATGCTCTATTATTGTCTCAGTAAATTATAATAATGTCTAAAACTAATGAATTATTTTTTTACGGTTGATCAACCCTTTCTGGGTTATAAATGCCGAAACATATATAATGATAATTATTAATTTTGAGAGTGAATATTCCATTAACAACTGCATCAAAATTTTTTGCGAAATAACAATGTTTTCTTTTTTATATCCAGATATGTCCTATTTAACATGGAGTGGAGATGATTGCAATTTTTCGCAAGGGCAATTGCGTGCAAGTGAATGCAACAAACCCGACTGGAATTCGAAATCTGCTCTCAGTTTTCTCATTCGAAGTTTCTAGTCATTGCACCATCCACACATCCACGGCAAAAACAAATGAATTAAGAAAATCCGAAAAATATCTCAGTTAATCTTGAATACAAAGTCAAATATTCATAATGGGGAATATGTTTTGAGTAGTGATGGGAGCGAGGTACATTTTTGCATTTCATGATCAATCAAGTATTTTATAAAATCTAAAACCCAAAAAGGATTGAATCTGAAAATTCTATAAATTTTATGTCAAAGTATGTGATGACGTCCATTCGCCCACATTTCAATTTCGCTTCTATGTTTAAAGTTATGCACTGAAGGCTGCTGCTCGATAGATTTATCATATCATTTAACAATATGCGCCCTATTCGTACGCACAGAAAGGCTAAACCTATCGTACATAAGCAAATATTCCGCATCGAAAAGTGGATTCTCAAAAGTAGAGGCAGAGATTTTGACTGTGTTCAACACAGCCAACACCCGAATGAAAAAATTTAAATGTTTAAAAAAAAAAATGACTTGCGTTTTCGGAAGGACAGGAAAGCGGATTTGCCATCTTGGGAGGACAAAAAGACGGATTTGCGTTATAGGAAGGACATAAAGACGGATTTGGGTTATAGGGAGGAGAAAAAGACGAATTTAGGTTATAGGGAGGAGAAAAAGACGAATTTAGGTTATAGGGAAGAGAAAAAGACGAATTTAGGTTTTAGGGAGGAGAAAAAGACGAATTTAGGTTTTAGGGAGGAAAAGACACGGATTTGCGTTATAGGGAGAACATAAATACGGATTTTAGTTATAGAGAGAACATAAATACGGATCTGCATTATACAAAGAAAATAAAGACGGATTTGAATTATAGGGAGGACAGAAAAACGGATTTACGTTATAGGGAGGATAGAAAGTCGGGTTTTCGTTATGGGGAGTGCAGGAAAATCGGTTGAGAATACAAAGAATTTGTGTGGGGGAATTAAAATTATTATTTGAGTTATAGAAAAGAAAATGTCTTAAGAATTAAAAAAAAAAAAAAGTAAAAATCACTATTTTTTGCATGGAGAGTTCAACTTGCACGTGTATTTCCTGCAGCTCTTGAGAATATTCTTACTGAAGACCCATTGGTCCAAGCTCAAGCGTCTGTTTCCGAGCACGCTATCACACGTGCATGATAAAGGCACTCAAGTGAAGGCTGACATGTTCAAGTACAATCGCTAAACGAAAGCTTGGTAGAAGCGGGGATCAGCCTGTTTATTGTTTATTTGTTTGTTGTTTTATAGAGTTCATTTTTGCGTGAACACAAATAACGGTTACATGTGTAAAACAACTGGTTATTGCGACTGACAGAGAAATTTAAACCAAGTCAAAAACTATCTTACGATTTGAAGAATAAGTAAAAGGATTGAACGGTAGATGTTTAAAATGAAACGTACTTGAATTTGTTTGGTTTGGTTTGTTTTATTTTACGTCATGTCAGACTCAATAGGTTATTTAATGTCGGCAAGATTTTTATTGCTGTTATTTTTTAAAAAATGTATTGCTGGTAATAATTTTTTTTCTTCAAAAATTTATTGCTGGTAATTTTTTTGCAAAAACGTATTGCTGGTATTAAAACATATTTTTACATTTTCATTGACTGGGAGTTACCTACAGTGTAACCCGGATATAAGAGACCCGGATATAAGAGAAACCCGGATATAAGAGAGATTTTCTCTGGTCCCAAAGTATTCCAATACTAACCTAAACAAAATAGACCAAACCCGGATATAAGAGACTTCTTCTCCGGTCCCGACAATTCTCTTATATCCGGGTTACACTGTATTTGCCCATAGCTGGGCCCCTAACAGCTGCTACCACCCTGACCCGGGGTGGTCTTGGGGAACATCAGCAATTAAGTGGTGGTTCCACGTTCTTCAAAGCCTCCTGATCAGAAGCCTTGCTGCTGGACGTAGTTTATCGTCTTACTCAGGACGCGGATGTAGTTTATCGTCTTATCCAGGACGGGTATTTAATTTGCAAATATTTCTTTATTCGATGTATGGAAGTGTATTTTTATGCGAAATATATTATAGAATTTGAATTATCGATTATTCCAGCCATGATGAATGAAAAAGTCAAAGTGCCTTCTCCAAGATGAATCTAAAAATGGTGAAATCTGATTGATTTCTTTCAGCCATTAACGTTTGGAAATCGTTACATGAAGCTTATACGTAAGATGTTGCAACCAAAATTTCGTGAATTTTACCTTGAAAAAAAAAAAAAATGGAAATAACATTTAAAACCAGAAACCCCTTAAGACTGGAAATTTACCAAGAAGTTTACCAAGAAACATCGATGTCGAGATAAAAATCGACATTTAAATTTATGTAATCTTTTCATATAATAAAATTAACGCTCTTTTTTAATATTATTTATTATTTTTAATATTGAGCACAAGATGTAAAAATATCTGCTGTTTCTTAAATCGTTTATTATTAAAAAGAAACAGGAAACATTCGATAGAAAGAAA
>CAHIKZ030005425.1:1252500-1257500 GCA_903632075.3 Acanthosepion pharaonis | reverse complement strand
CCAAATATTCTAATGCAATACCAATCGACATCTCCAGATGCCTTGATCTATTCCCAGTCCTTCTCTTTATCCTTTCCTCTTTCACGCCTCTTTACTCTTGCAACCACTTTCTGTAAGCTCTTACGTGCTAGTGGCACTCCCGCCTTGCTTGGGGGGAAATGTTTAATATTATATATATATATATATATATATAAGTGGGTGAGATCAGGCTGCGTGACATATAAAGAAAATTCTATTGTATTTTTAGTACGATGATGAAAGAGGCTTATAAAGAGATGAATGGCGACGAAGTCGTATACATCAGCACACGTATAAATGGCGGACTTTTAATATAAAACACCCCATAGCCCAAAGACAATATTGTAGCGAGTAATTGAATTCTGTTCTCGGATAACGGTGCTCTAATCGCCAACTGAAAGTCAGACCTTCAAAATAGCACCATTCTTTAAACTCTTCAGTGTACAGAATCTTATCATCCGCCAACAACATCTACCTTCAGTAACTATCGGGACAAGAAATCTGAACGGGGGTCAGGAATTTACCTAAACAGGATGTGTCAGATCTACAAAACTGGACAAAGATCTTAAACTAGCAAACGCAAACCAACAGAATCCAAGAAAATAAACTCTCCTCGATAGCGCAAAATATTCTCCGAGACGAATTCGACAAGCGCAGCTTACAGAACGTTCTCAAAATATACAGTATCGAATTTATCACAAACGTAGACGTCCTCAAGAACGACAAGTTCTTCTCCGCGTATATATTACAATAATGACACCAGAACAGCGATGACCTGTCTATGCATCGATGATATATAGACCATCTACCCCTAAGGATTACCTCTGGTAGTCGTTGAATAGGTGCGTCACTAAACAAAATGCAGGAATGTGTACCAAAGTTGCTGATAAGCCTTTTCGACACGCCAATATCTTCCAGGCGACGGCGTTCCTCTGTCTCAGGCTGATGTATAATAAACATGACACCACTTCCATTCACCAATTACTTTCTTTACCAACTACGGAAAAAAATCCTATCACTAGTGATCCATACACATCAATGAGGAACTTGCAGTAGACATAGAGTCCCTTCCTGAATTCTCGTTTTCCAAGCATGACACGCAAACATACATTATATATATATATATATATATATATATATATATATATATATATATATATATATATATATACATTATATATATATATATATATATCGTGTGAGAGAAAGAGAGAACACTATAGAGAAAATAAGAAGCATGACGATATGAGTAGAAAGAAAATCGATAGCAAAATGGGTGGGGAGAAAGACAATTAGAGAGATTGAGACAAGAAACACTAATAGAGAGAGAGAGATGGTGGGGAGGAAGAGTGAGAGCTTGTCAGGAGTGCAGAAGAAAGAGAAACTATCAGGAGGGGAGAAGAGAAAGAGACGGTCAGGATGGGAGAAGAGAGGGAGAGGGTCAGGAGGGGAAAAGAGAGGGAGAGGGTCAGGAAGAGAGAAAGAGGGTCAGGAAGAGAGAAAGAGGGTCAGGAAGAGAGAAAGTTAGGAGGGGAGAAAAGAAAGACAGCCAGGAGAGGAGAAAAGAGTAAGAGAGACTGCCAGGAGAGGAGAAAGGAGTAAGAGAGACATCAATGATGGGAGAAGAGAAAGAGATATATACATCCAGGAGATGATAAGAGAGAGGAAGACAGCCAAGAGGGCAGAAGAGAGCGGGAGATGGTCAGGATGGGAGAAGAGACAGAGAGATACCTTCATGACGGAGAAAAAAGAAATTGTCAGGGGAAGATGAAAGAGGTGGCCAGGGGAGAAACCGCCAGGAGAAAAAGAGAGATAGAGAGCGTCAGGGGAGGTGAAGAGAGAGAAAGACCGTTAAAAGTGGTGAAGAGAGGGAGGGAGATAGAGACTGTCAAAGGAGGAGAAATGAAAGAGACCGTCAGGGAAGAGAGAGAGGGGGGGAGATAAAAAGAGGGAGAGACACCGTCAGTTGAGTAGAAGAGAGACTTCCAGGAAAAGAAAGAGACTGAGAAAAACATACATTATAAGTAGTAGTTAAAAGATTAAAAGTGCGTCACAACTTCTTGGAGAGAAATAGAGTCTATAAGCGAACAAGTTCGTTACTTTGATAGAAAGAATAAAAGAATTTTAGAATGAGATTTGACAGTGAGCGTGAAGCTGATAACGACATAATTTAACTTGGAAAGAGATAGATGCTGATAGTATGAGTTTCTATTCAAAGATATTTTTAGATATCTTGGTATTCATTCTTTTAATGCATCCAACGATCTGTTGTAGCCGGGATTCTAATATAATGTTTTCGAAATACACTGTGAATATAGAAAAAAAAATGTGAAACCTTTCAATACAAAAATCATTTTTCTTATATTAACCGGGTTTCATATATATATATATATATATATATATATATATATATATATATATATATGTGTGTGTGTGTGTGTGTGTAACAGCGTGTTTTTCTGACAATTCCTTATACAAATCTATAATAAACTTTCATTCATTCCACATAGCTATACGTATACAAAGTGTTGGTGTCTTCTCTATTCAAATGAGACCGACCCGAGGGAAAGATGTTAAAAAAGGATTTTTTTCAAATCCTTCTCAAAGTTACCTCTCACATATTTCCTCACACTAATAAAAAAGCGATCTGTTTCCTCGAATATATATATATATATATATATATATATATATATATATATATATATATATATATATGTAAATTAACATTAACATCCAAATATACATATACACACAATGTCATTAATACAATTCTTATATACAGACATCACATTCCTCTTTCATACATGAATCAATTTGACATCCTTAACCATTTTTATCTACCATTTAACAATTTCATCGTATTTTACTTGTTTATTTGAAAATCCTTTTTTTTTTTTTTTTAAATAAATCTTTATAGAAGCTGGTTTATTCCTCTACAGGGTTGTGTGTTATTTTATTCACCCCTGTACCGTTGTCTTCGAACCTGTCTATTTGCATTTCTTCCCATTTATGTTTGCAAATGTTTTTGCTGTTTATCTAGACAAGAAAGTCTGCTAACAACAAGCATTCAAGTAAAGACAAGGAAACCAAAAAGCCTTGAAGCGTATACTTGAATGGGAAATAGAAAGTAAAATGAAAAGAAATAATTTGAAAAGAAGTATATGTTTTTTCTAAGTGTGAGAAAGTTTATGTATCTTAAATTTCTCATACATTAAAAAATGAAATATAGAAAAAAAAATTAAAAGAAATATTCTGATATAAATGATTTTCTATTATCAAATTACCTCAACGAAGGAGCCATTTTTTTTTTAAAAGTCTCAAGAAAAAGTCGGTCATTTATTATTCTTTGATGAAGAGTCGTGAGTAGAATATCAACTCAAAAAATGAATATGGGATATCGACAAAGTTGCGGGAATTTTTTTTTTTCCTTCTTTTCACTTAATATGAAATATTTTAGCAATCTCTTCATCAGTTTTCGTTCGCATATCCAAATAATAACTGGATGAAACGACACTTTATTTATACTGCATATCAACAGTTGCTTTACAAGTTCAATGCATAACTGACACTCAGATTTTAGAAAATCAGAGATATCTGTTTTCCCTTACATCATAGCAAACTGTACGCACGAATACTTACCTTTGAGACTGGCGTGAACATAGAACACGAGTTAAGCGTGTGATTCCTCCACAGAGGATGATGTGATTCAGTCTGCACATTTTTACCTGGAACTAAGAACTAAACATATGACTAAATTTGTTACTTTGGCATCAAATTATGACAATGCTATTGTGCTAAGCTGTATGACTTGTCAAAATGATTACTGCCATGAATTTCCAAAATAATAAAACATCATATTCCCTTGTTTTTTTTTGTTTTGTTTTTTTTTTCAAAATATTAGCATGTAAAACCTTTATAAAATCTTATATGAGGAAATGTTCTTTAGTGCTCATTCCAAAAAATACGTAAAAGATAAAAGCACAAATACAAAACAGAAATATGTTTGCTGTTGAATCAACGATCTAAAAATATTCCTTTTTGAGAGAATCAGATAAAATATAGAATCAGCAGTCTTTAAACTTTAACATCTGATACAGCTTTTTGTTTTGTGGCGCCATGCTTGTGATTACACTGATAAAATCAACTATTTATTCTAAGAGACTTATGCAAAAGGATTCGTTAGTTGCATCTAAAGAGATTACAGATCAACATAACAGTACTGTAGAATTTTATCTTCAGATAAGCACACGAACAAAATCGAATGAATCGATTTCTTTAAATCCCTTCGGAACATAAGCGGTTATGACTCTCTCCACATTTCTTTCTTATATGTAAATTTTAGTACCTTCTTTACGGTAGTCCAGGGTACAACGATAAACTATATCCGGTAGCAAGGCCTCTGATCGAGATTAAAATTTATGAGGAGAGTGAAACCATCTCTTAATTGCTGTTGGTGATCCGGGGTGGTAGCACCAGTTAGGCGGTCCCAGCTATGGGCAAATAAAATTCCCCCAAAAAAAACAAGACACTATGGAAGTATGAAAATAAATTTTTATAGTAAAATTTTCAGCAATAACTATTTATAGTAAAATTACGAACAATCCCTATTTATAGTAAAATTACTAACAACATTATAGTAAAATTACCAGCAATATTATTTGTAGTAAAATTACCAACAATACTTATTAATAGTAAAATTAACAATATAATTTTAAAGCAAATAACCAGAAATACAATTGCGTAGTAGAATTAACACGAATACATTTTATAGCAAAATGACCAACAATACATTTTATCTGTAGTTGAAGGGATACATTTGCTTCAAATTATATTTAGTTTAATCCATAAAACTGTGTTTTAGATTTCGGCATTAAATAAACCCTAGAGGTGTTAATATGCCAATAAATAAATCAACCAGAAGCCTTCTTTTTGAAAGATAGTCGTATAATTTTTTATTACCTTCTGCACAGCTTGGAATTCGG
>CAHIKZ030005425.1:1237500-1240000 GCA_903632075.3 Acanthosepion pharaonis | reverse complement strand
TTTCTGAGAAATACTGTTACTTCCAGATATTTTTGTAGTAATGTTAGACGATCACTACATATATTTTATATATATATATATATATATATATATATATATATATATATATATATATATATCCCTAATTGTTCGATTGCTTATTTAAACTATTTCATCAATGTGGTAAGATTTCAACGTTTGTCGTGCTATTTCTGCTGAACTTGATCTTTTAGGCTACTAAATTGCCAGGCATTTAGTTGACGTCCTTCATTTATTTTGCGCAGGAACTGCTAGCCTTATCTGTAAACCACTTCGTCCATCTATCAGTGACTTTGTTAATCTGAAGGTCTATCCGCCTTATCCATATTTTTCTTACATCATTTAGCTAACCTGACATCTTCTTTTATTTCTGTATTCTTATACCTGGGAGAATATGAAATTATTAACAAATATTTTAAAGATTATTTGAGAGTGAGAGCGAGATCCAAGACTTATTCTCACCTTGAAACAGTCAAAAGAATTTCCACACTAAAGACTGTCTCCTTAGAATACTTTAAATATCACATTGTAAATTCTTTTCTTAGTAAATATACACATACTCTACTCTGACAGATAAATAATGATCTATGACGATTTGATTGCGAGGAAAGCCGAAAAAAAACTTATCAGAGACGATGTTTAGTTTGAGTGAGAAAAAGAAAGCATACATCATCATCATCATCATCAGAAGAAGAAAGACTGAAAGAAAGAGAATGATAACGCTCTCATGCTTCACCGAAATTAAAAATTGTCAATTTTGAATCTTTTCATTTGTTTTTTTTTTGTTTTTTTTTACCGCATATCAATCTCAATGGGTTATTTAATGCCAACAAGATTTGACCCGAGGTGGTAGCACCTGTTGGGGTACCAGCTATGGGCAAATAGTTAACCCCCAAACTGGGATCAAAACGTGTAAAAAAGTATTTTTTTTAATACCTGCAATACGTTTTTGTAAAAAAAATATTAGCAGGAATACATTTTTATTTTTGGGAAAAATATGAAACAGAAAAAATTTTTGGTAAAAATATTTAAAGCAATAAAAATTTTGTCGGCATAATAATAACCTATTGGCTTAAAACAAACCAAACCAAACCTACTTTACGAAGTTTTTTTTTTTTTTTTTTTTTTTTTTAATTAACCCGCTTCAACTCACTTTCTCCAGCAGGTACTCTTATATTTATATTTTTGTCTAATAAAGTATTCTTTGCCCTGTTCAGTTGCGGTCTATTCATTTTATCGTTTACTTCCTATTCAGATCATGCAAGTCTTGATTATTATACTGCCAACGTTTCAGCCGTAGCTCTGCTCATCTTCAGGTGTTTGTCTTCAGAATCAGTAACCTTCTTGGAATTTAGAATACCACAAGTAATCCATACTTATTCCGGTTTCCAAGCTTAAGTGATATCAATTATAGACACTAGTCTTATTATTAACCAAAGAGAGACGCATAAAAAAGTCTGGATAGTACACAAAGTCGAAAGGTTTTAAGTACAAAAAGCAGTATGAGAATATTCATCCGAATAGGACTTACTGTTTTAGAAGTATCATCGTCTCATTAAAAAAATTCCGACGAATATACTTAAGCCGTTATTTATATTTATTTTCCATTTTACAAGAAAGTAACCATAATTCAGTGAAGTTCTTAATAAGTGTAAGGAAGAGTTTCGCTTTTATTACGATTTGTATTGTTAAAAATAATCCAGTTACCCCATTTTATAGTCAGTCAGTTATGTGCCATGCGTGATACGTAGGCAATCAATTATTTTTCGATACATGACTGACGAGGCATTTTTTCCCGCAGTAGGTTACCATTTCTTTCTGCGGTAGACAAGTTGCCATTCAAGGCTATAGAATGGCGGCCTGTACTATTTACCCTATAGGTAATTTTTTTTTTAATTTTAGCTGGGGTGGGGAGAAGAAGAGGATTCATACCTTTCCCAAGGGCATTAGCACGTAAGTGAATGTAATGGATATGAATGGAATTCCGAAATTCCGATTTCTCAATCCAAGCCACAATCCATTACACAATCGTGCATCCCGTGTAAGTGTATTACGATTAAATAATAATAATTTTAACAATCACTTGGTATGAAATAGAAGAAAATTATTGTTTTTCAGCTTCATTCAGATTTATCATCCGTACTTTGTGTGTGGGTGTCAGAGAGAGAAAATAAGGTGATGACGGTGCAGGATATTATTAAAACCTTTAAACAAAGCGTAGATCCAAAAGAATAAACGATCAGGAGAAATGGATTTGAAAGATTGCGAACAAATGTCATCAAAAAGGAGATATTGTGAGAGGTGGCTGGAAGTACAGCGAAACGAACACTAACTGCGTGCTGAGTTAAACGAATGAGAGAATAAAGGAAATTATAATATATTACTAGAGGGCGATTCCGGGGGCACAAATATGGCAATTTGGTATCAGAAGGCACACGGGAATAAATCTGAAAGATGGTAGGAAGAAAAAAAAAAAGAGAGA
>CAHIKZ030005425.1:1227500-1232500 GCA_903632075.3 Acanthosepion pharaonis | reverse complement strand
AAATCCAACAAAGCTCAAATCTCGGCAAAATGCGATTTATTATTGAACAATATTGGTCTGGTGATAATAAATTTTATCAGCAATAATATCCAATATTGAAAGCGACAATATCCAAAAACGGATATGTAAGTAAAGTGGATGTGCGGTGGGGTGTAATTGTTAACGGCTCGGAGAGCCGATTTCGAATTCCAGTCGCTTTCGTTAGATTCACTTACGCGCAAATACCCTTGGAAAAGGTATGAATCTATCTCTTTCCCTCTCCATTCCCAGTATAGCCTTGGTTGGCAACCAGCCTACTGCAGAAAAATCTTCTGCTTATTCATTTATGAATCGAATGAGACATGACACTTAACTGACTGAAGTAAAATAATCATATACAGCTTAATTAAAATTAATTAATTAAAAATCAAATTAGGGGAAAACATGTAAAAACAGACCACACACAGAAGCATTAGTCAATGAACACATGTTGTCTGTGTACAAGATGTGTAAATAGGCATAACGAAAAAAGGAGTTCATAAAAGTGTTACCAATGACAAAACATTAATTCACCATTGTTATACTAACAAAGTTCGCAAACTTGTAAAAAGTAAAATACAACTGCGAGAAAATACGAAAAAAAAATGAGAGGTTTAACCATAGAACAGAAACCAGAAATTAAAGTTTTTATTCTTTCCTTTCGATAGATGAAAAAATAGATTTTAATTCAGTTTCAAAACCTGTATCCTTCAAGGCGAAGACAAGCACAACTGCCTTTTAATTCAGTGGGGGTAAGCATTGGTTAAGTGTTAAATCACTTGGTCATTCAGAGAAATTCATAAAATATGGTTCATGAATATGTGACGAGCAGAAGCGACATCGTTAGACAAAGTATCCCCCATTGATCGTTCAATGAGAGGAGTGTGAATATAGGATTCATTTAAAATTTGCGATAATGTTCTCGAAGAAAACACGTATCTGAAGAAGGCCTGTTAAATAACATAACGATTTCTATGTGCCGTGACCCTTCAGCACATAAGCGATCATAGCTCTCCACGACATTCTTTCTGTTGTCCCTTTGCTTTCTCTCCTAGTCCCTGTTCTGTCATCTAACTGGACAAGATCGTTAAAGGTATTACTCAGCGTTTCTTTCTTCCCATCTTGCTGCCAGTGTGTCCTGAGTGGGCCAAATTCTTCAAGCCTTATTTCCTCGTTATGTGTACTAGAATGTTCATCAGTGTCAGTTGGGTCGAAATATAAATGTCCTTATAATCCCGCGTCCTGGGTATGACGATAGACTATGTCTAGCAGCAATTGCCTCTAATAAGGTTTTTGATTAACGTAGAACGACCTCGTAATGGCTGGTGTTCCCAGGTCCACCCTGACCCGGGGTGGTAGCAATTGTTAGGGTCTCAGTTATCAGTAAATAGTCAAACCCCCAAACTGGGGTCAAAACACTAAGAAAGTGTAAAAATAGGTTTTAATACCAGTAATACATTTCTGTAAAAATATGAGCAGCAATGAATTTTTGATGGAAAAAAAATATTACCAGCAATGCCTTTTTGAAAGAAAAAAATATTGCCATCAATACCTTTTTGAGAAAAAAAAAAAAAAAACAAAACAAAAACAGCAGCTATACATTTTTGAAAAAGTATTAGTAACAATAAATTTCTTGTCGGTATTAACCGTTAATGTCGTAAAAAAAAAAAACAAAAAAAAAAAAACAAACTTTTCCTTCTCATTTCCCTTACAACTTTCTTATTGCTTATATGTCATGTTCATTCTCAACATCCTTCTGTGGAAACGTATCTCTATCGGCTCTAGCCTCTTCTTAATTTGTGAGATTTATATTCATCATGAAATGAGATTGAAACGCAAATTTTATTTTTATATGTTATTTAAACATTACAATTTAATTAAAAAATAAATAGAATATAGGTCTAATATGCAACATAAGGTTTCAGAATATATTTCTATGTTTCGCAGTAGTAAAATAACACTATATACGATTTTTAAAGTAACTTGTTTATGAGCCATTGTTTTCAGATTTGACTACATCTTAAGAAACAAAACTACCGAGGTCAGTGGGGTTTAAGGTAATGATTCCCAACGTGGGTCGCATGCCCCATCGGTGTGACATGGTAATATTTTGGTGGGGCATGCGTAGGATGTTCCCACTTCATCTTACTATGACAAAAGAATAAGGGGGCAATTCGAGAATCATTTATTAACAGTGAATTGTTTTCTAGTGATCTCAAATTTCATTTTGCATTATTATTCCATGGTTAAAAAGATCAAAGTATATTACAGAATAAGCTTTCATTCAAATATTTTATATTTCTGCCTTTCAATTCTCTATTATATTTCTTTGAAACTATATATATTTAAATATCTTTTTGTTTTTTTAATTTTTCTCTTTTATGGACGCCATGGCCTTTGGGGACTTGTTTAGAGACCAAGTTAATGGCATTTTAAACCTCCTTCGCGTGAATTGCAGTAAAATTTTGAATATGTCAGAATTAAAGATTACAAGGTGGGGACACGAAAATTTTAGAAATACCAAAGTGGGGCATGACCCAAAATTGGTTGGGAACGACTGGTTTCAAAAAAAGAAAGAAATTTAAATGTAAACACAAAAACAGAAACCGGGTTCGACGAAAGTTACAATTTCGAAATTAGAGTGACATTTCTAAAGTTTGAAAGAGTGAAAAATCTTAATGTACAGTGTAACCCGGGTATAAGTGAGATTTTCTCTGATCCCAAATTAGAGCCTGTGTTAATGTATATAAAATAGACCGAACCCGGATATAAGAGAAGCCCGGATATAAGAGAGATTTTCTCTGGTCCCAAATTAGAGCCTGTGTTAATGTATATAAAATAGACCAAACCCGGATATAAGAGAAACCCGGATATAAGAGACTTCTTCTCCGGTCCCGACAACTCTCTTACATCCGGGTTACACTGTATTATTTTATAGAATCATAGAACGAGGGAAGTGACGATGGTAGCGACTCACAAGATGGGAATAGAATATTTTTTTCGGTACCTTTTTTGACAAATGTGAAAATACTGAAGAGCACTTTATTATTTATTTCTTTTTGTGTATAAGCTGAATATAAAACAAAGTAGTTTAATTACATTGAAGTATTTTTCTTTTCTATTTATTAGACCCAAGCAAAAGAATATTTAAGCAAATAGTGGAGTAATTTAATTCCTTGCCCTCAAATTAAGCAACTCGTACTGGTCAAACTCCAAAGTTACTAATAAAATTGTGTATATGGATAACATATGACCAACACACACACACATATATATATATATATATATATATAATTTTATAAAAAAAAAATTGTATCCTGTGACCGGCAAATATAATGATAAAAGCAGACAAAATTTTAACATGCATACCGTTGCATTGAGAAAAAAAATCATGTATGGTCAAAAGGCCAAATTTGACTGCGATCTTGCCTGCACAATAATTCTATCACGTATACAAATGTAAAATAACCTTTCAAAAAGGAGTGACCATCTGTAAAGTTCTGAACTCACTAACACGAGGATTATTTAGGCCATTTAAATTATAATGTCTCGTGATAGAACGAATCTGAAGGGAAATACATTTTGAGAACAAAAAAAATATTGTGTAGTCTTCCTACATGTTTAAACTCGTGCTTATGCCTTTGTGTCAATGAGCAAATGTTGAATAAGAAAAAATAAATAGAAGAGAAGCACTGAAAATATATACAGACTATTCTTAGTTTTACGTTTATGCAAATGTCGCATTTTTCATTGACAGAAGATAATCACTTACAGTAAGCAAGTGCATGAAACCGATGACTTTCGAAGATTCAAACATAATAATTTATTATTATTATTATTATTTTGTAGTTGTAATAGTATTAGTAGTAATAGTATCCATTTTGTAACAGCGTTCACCATGATGATACTAGTTTAATTTTTGCATGCGTATCTGTGAAAGGAGATGAAAAGAAGTTCAGAAAAACACTGAAAGACTAGGAGAAGCCAAAAGAGACACTTCAACGTGGGGTAGTGGTTAGCAAGCTTGTCTCGTTAAAACAGTTACGACTCTAATAGTGATTTCGATCTTCCCTGGGTGCTCCATACTTTCAGCCTTGTGCCACATCTAAGCTACGCTTGGAAAATCACTATGTGCCAAAATTTTGTATTTTGTACAAAATAACTATAAATGGTTAGCAAGCTTGTCTCGTTTGAACAGTTACGACTGAATAGTGATTTCGATCTTCACTGGGTGCCCTAGACTTCCGGCCTTGTGCCATATCTAAGCTACGCTTAGAAAATTACTTCTCCCTCACCCTTAGCGAGAGAGCTTCATGATTTCATGAATATTTCGTCCTGTCATTTGAGGGGTGGACGGGTCCTGCTAACAGAAGTTGTCTTTAGTTTGTATATTCTATTATATTTTAGTTTGTTTGCGGGTTCATCTCATTGTTTATCATAAAAAACGGGTCGTGAATCTTATTAACTAGGTATAGGATAGTTAGTGTCGACCAGCCTCAACCATTCCCCCTTTTAGGCCTTGTGCCACAATTGCTGTATTTATACGCAATAATTCTTGTAAAAGAAGCCAAAAGATTACTAATTGCTATATAAGATACACTTAACCGCCCCCACCAAACCCACAACATTTTTTGCTTATATATTTTAATATTTATTTTTAAAATACAATTATTTCACGGTATAATAATTTAATTTTTTTATTCCATTATAATCAATTTTGTTACCATGCTCCAAAATCCTTTAACACTAATTTAACCTTAATTTACATCCAATTAATGGCTGACAAATTTACAAATAACGCTAAGATTAAAATTTTTAATTTAGTTTCGTTTGTTACAGAGTCGTCCTTCCACCTTATTTATTTGCAAACATTTATATAGTCTGCAAATAGTAAATAACTTGGTATAAAACCTAAGGCCAAAAACAAGTGTATAAAAGATATTTTTAATACCATAACCTTTCAGGACGTAGGTGATCCTAGA
>CAHIKZ030005425.1:1177500-1222500 GCA_903632075.3 Acanthosepion pharaonis | reverse complement strand
TGGGTGAGGTGAAGATAACGTGTGAGGATCAATTGTAACTTTCTTTACCTTCTAAAGAAAAACGTGCGGGAACGTACCGCAGAATACATACACAAACTTGACACCCTCAAAATCAACTGTTAGTAACAAGTGAAACAAAATCTTGGAACTTATCATATGTTTGTTCTCTGACAGAAGTAACCAAAACGCACTTGCTGTTCCCTTCCCCGCCCCCTAGACAAATCCACACAGATGTGATGAGATGAAGCAGACAAGGAAGTGACAAAACGCTTTCAACATTTCGTTTCCGATTGATGAATCTAGATTTCATTTACTTGCCACCTTGTTATTCCATTCTTACGCATAATGGAAGGTTTCGATTAACATGTCTTTAACTACACTAATAAACGTCTACATAAAATCATCGTTTAATATCACTTACGTAAAACCCCATTAGTTTGTGACTAAGGGGTTAATTAACACTAGTTGAAACGTACAGGAAACACAGTTGAATCACCAATTTATTGAAAAGTATGGTAATGCTTTCCTTCTCCAAGAAGTCTTTGGAAATTCTCATAATGTTAATATTGACATTGACGTGGTACATGGTCACAGATAAATATCTTTCTTTTGTGCATTGGCCAAATGAATCTGTCACGTAGATGCTTCTTTTAACTAATTAAACATGTATTTTTTCTTTATTGTAAATATTATTTTGGTAATCTTTAACCTTTGCGCTTAAAAAAAAAAAACAAAAAAAATAAACGATTTATTAAAAGAACGTTTTTTTCCTTAACACTGCTATTATTTTAACTACCTTCGCTCCTTGTAATTGTTTATTGTTTAAAAAAAAAACGATGATTAGAATTGTAATGAAACCTAAACATATGATGGAATTGAATCTATACATCTTATGTTCTTGAGAATTGACAGCGAAATTATTAAACACTTTATTTATTAGTTTCTTTATTTACAAGAATAATTTTATATTTACAACATTTGAAAAAAACTATAACAATGCAATGCAATATTTATCGTTCACCAGTTTATAAATAAATAAATAACATTTTTATTCATAAATTTATAAACATTTACTAAATGATTAAAATATGTGAAAGATCTTTAAGGGGATCCTTGTTATCTACCATTTTATAAAGTTCGAATCATTTAGCAATTAACCGATTTCTTGCAAACCATTTCAATAAACTATATAATAAATAGTGTAAATTAAGAATCTAATAAATAAATAGTATTTATTATTTTGTTATCAATTCTCAAGAATAAAAATTATGTATAAATTCCCTTTAATATGTTTAGGTTTTATTAAAATTCTAATCATTGCTTCTTAAAACAATAAGTATTGCCGAGGAGTGAAGGTAGTTAAAATAATAGCAGTGTCAAGGTAAAAACAGTTATTTTGACACTTCGTTTTTTTTTTAAGGGTACGAAGGTTCAAAATTGCCATTATTTTTATGTTTCTGATTAAATCTCACTAAATATTTCCATTTTTCAATCTTTCAAATTTTAGAAGAATGTTTATGGTTGATTCTTGCCAATAATCTGAAGAAGTGTTTTTTTTTTTTTCAAAAGGATGAAGCACGTTACTCGAGTGCTTTTATTATTTCTTTTGTCCTTCAGTTACCTAAAATTAATCTGATATATAGATTTGTACATCATATTTTCCATTCTTGTCAGTAGAAAAGTTATATACGTCATTGCGCATATTTCTTGTACAACTAAAACTCAGTTGGATATGTTTGTATAGAAGTGACCCAGGTTCGTAAAAAAATAATAATAAAAAACAATGTAGAAAGCTGGAGACTGCCTTTGAGTAGGTTAAAAAAGAATGAAAAAGCACGAGAGTGCATGCGTGAGTCATGCAAAGAATGAATGAAAGAAAGATTAAAGAAAAAAAAAAAATGCTTCTATTTTTACCAAAGAGGAAATCTGTATGGAAAATGATAAAAAATATTAAAGACAAAAATCACACGAGGAATATGACAGAAATAAAATTGTAAAAGAAGAAAGAATGATCGTAGAACGACATGAATTAAAGGAACGAAGAAAACTATTGGAAATAACTGATAAACGGCAAACTTTAATGAAGTCAGATTAAAAATAAATAAAGAAGCTGTAAGAAGCATTAATATATTAAAAACAATAAAACACTTGTGTACGAATAAAAAACATTATGCAAATAAACAAAAAAAAAAAGATTAAAAATGAAGAAAAACGAACGAAAAAGAAGAAAAGAGAAGACAAGGCGAAATATAAAGAAATGAAAGAAAATGGCCTAGTAAAGACATCCAGAAAAAAAAAATTGTAAAAATGAAAGTAAGAAAAAAAATACAAGAAAAATGTCAATTTTTGGCAAAGATGAAAGAAGAACCTTGATGTTGGTAGCATTGTTCTTTTCTTTGTCTTTCTTCCTATTTCATTTCTTTTGATTTGTGACCTCGAAGGTCGGTGGTGCTTCACGATCCAAAAGTCCACTTGCGTATCACAGCTCCAGCAGCGCTGTATTTGCGAAGAAATGCTTTCTAGCATAAGATTCGTGTTATCTCTCACTTAGAGTGCAGATGCAAAGCTTGCTCGCTTTCCGCCAATTTATTGAATCCTACAACGTTTATGGGACGCTAAACAATTCCAGCCCAACGCTTGTTTTGCCTCCTTGCCCGCTTGTCAGATGCAACTAGAATTTCTCCGGCCAATATATACTCAAAAGTTAAATCCTATTTTTTTAAATTTTATTTCGTGTCCTGTAAATAAATGAGTATCTAGCTCTTCCTGGGGAAGAGACGGTAATCTGGCCTTTAACTATCCGCACTTGGCAGTCGGAGAAATGCGTCTGTTGTGTATGTGGGAAGTAACATTTGAAGCACGTGGTGCAACGGATCAGGCTTAAGTAATTCTTTCATAATTCCGAATAAAACATTGCTGCCCCCATAATTTGTGATATCCTTAAATAAATACTAATTGTTAAATATTTATCCTCCTTAGGTAATAACATCCCGTATGAGTAAATTCAGTAAAAGATTTTTATAAGGATACAATAATAAATATAGAATATGCTAAATTCAGAAATTTCCACCAGTAACACAGTTATTTTAAACTCTTTTAAATGTTTTTCATAATTAGCTTAGGATTCATATGTGGTTTTTGAGTGTAATAGTAACGATTTGGATCTGAGTCCCTAAGTGCAATTTGGTTTGTTAGCATTCTTTAGGGGTGGGGGGACACGACGATTACGATAACGCAGTGAAGACGAGCAAGTATTTGAAAATAAAGGGCTAATTCATAATATTAGACTAAAAGTAGTAAATAGATAAATTAAAGCTTAAATGACATTTAGCGACATTCGCAGTGACAGAGATTCGCTCTTCATTATAAGATGAATTTCGGGAATTCATTACCAAGTAAAGTATTATTTTAAATACGTTATATATATATATATATAAAGTTAAAATGTGCTATATTTATCTAGCAGGAGTGATAAATATTGAAGACATTTATATTTATAGGGCGGGAATTAACACTATGTTGACTGTCAGTTTCACACTTCAGTGGGATCTTTAGTCTGTGAAACTGAAAGTCATCGTGCGCTGCATTTAAGCATATGTACATTCTCTCTTTCATATATATATGGTGTAACAGCATAATTGTCCATACCACAAAATGTGTAATATTTAAAAAACAAAACACTAAACATCTTGACACGATTTGTCGTAAGAATCACTGAAAAACCCTTTGAGTTATTCAGCCAGAAATCGAACAGTTTAAAAGACTTTTCTATCAGCCCTACTGTCTTTCCAGCTGAGCAATGGTGAGAGGAAAAAGATCATTCAGGCCTTAAGTTATGGTACCAGCATTCATACTCGGGCTTCCATCTTCAAAGTCCATTCAAGAACCATCAAGAGAATGGTGAATAAGTTTAAAAAAAAAAAAAGAGAGAGAACAGTAGAGAGGAAAACTGGATAAGGAGATCACAACAGCAACAAGAGGAAACATCATTTCAACTTAGAGCTAAATACATTCTTACTGCTCAAAGTAGAGTCGAATAGTGTTATAAAAAAAACCCCGGAGAATTCCAGTAAAGTATCTTTAATCATTTCTGAGATGCAACTTTTCAAAGCTTGATCAAACAATTGAACAATTTTCCTGTCACACTATTTTGACAATCTTGCTGTTACACCCGCTATATATATATATATATATATATATATATATATATATATATATATATATATGTATGTATGTGTGTGGATGGATAGATAGATGTAAAACCTAGTGATTTAGATTTGCTCCATTTAGTGCATTGAGCACTTTTATGTTTTACTTAATTTACTCTGTCGGTGTTTTTTTTTCTTTCTTTTCACTAAACATTGCGATGCTGATTGATTATTTTCCAACAACACGGATGTCTTTATTCTTTTCGTTTTTGGGTGTAGTTTTTTTTTTTCACACTGCCCGAGTATAGGTATTAAAATAAAATAATAATAATAATAATATATATATAATATATATATATATATATATATATATATATATATATATATATAGTGTCACTAGCGTTTGCATTAATCTGAATTTTTACTTGCTATTCATCACAGTTTGATTATCAGTCTACGTACGGAAAGGGGTAGATCACATATCTTATTTCAGGATAAGTTAGCAGTAAGGTAAAAACTCGGTATGCACTGCCGGCTTAATTATAAACTCTAACAAAACAAAGCTTTTGCACAAAATCAAACCTAGTCTATACAATAAGAAACACTTTAAACATTAGGCTGAAAAATAAATACTACTCAAATTAATAAATGTTTAACAAGGTTTCGGCTAATAAATGCTGGTACTACTATTAAATATACTATATAAAATATATATATAGAGAGAGTACTGGGAAAGATAATGTAATGGACGGGGGTTCCATTACATCCAACAGTTGTAAGGGCTTCGGATCAGTCTTAAGATCGGGCGTGCCAGTAAGAATTTTGCAAATTAAAATTAATTTACATTATTTGCACATTTTGTTGGACAAATGATTTCTGGGATTCTTTCCGAAGGTGTAACGTACGGAGGTTTCGTTAGTTGGTAGGTCAGTCTAGCGATGCTGTGGAGTTCTCGTGGTTTAATCAGTTGAAGCAGGTAGCGCGTTTAAGCACGCTTCCCTGATGCAAATCATATCGAAAACGTACACTTAATTGCCGAAGCCTGCTCTGTACTCAATAGGCAACATCCTGAGTTGCAATGAAAAGAAATTAAAAATTAAGGTGACATTATATAGGAGGAAAAAAAAAGAAGGTGACATTATATAGGAGGAAAAAGAAGGAAGGGAATATCAAAAACAACCTTCTGAACCGCGTCAAAGTTTTCATAAAAAACGGGAGCATTAGAATTCTGGGAAAAGAAAACCCCAAAGAATCGATATATTTGTATCAGAAAAAAAAACCCTAGCTCTTTAGGGATTTAACAAGCATTCAAGTAGGAATATTGTTTTACTTTTTAACGTTCTTGTAGCGAATTAAAAATAACAAGAAATAACGTACAAAAAACCCCAACAAAACTGCATGGGCAGCATATCATCATATATCTTAGAATAGACAGCCGAGTTCGGATAGGGTTTTTAAAGAAAGGGCTTTTGTTATAAAGCTATCTTATTTTAGCATTGTTGGCAGCTTATCAAATCTTGTTCTCTCTTTTTCATTTTAAAGCAAATGAAGTGTACAAAAGATATTAATCATTTTGAGATACTCATATTATATATATATATATATATATATATATATAAGTAGGTAGGTAGTGAAGCAGAAGGGAGTCATTCAATGATTTGATGGACGGTACATCTCTGAATAGGACCTCGTCTTCAACGTGTTCACACCTCGTTTATCAAAATACCTTTTGCTTCCTTCCAACTTCACTATTCGCTGACAGTGGGTTGACCACAAGAGAATTTGCGCATATGTTTGGGTTAGAATTTATATATATATATATATATATATATATATATATATATATATATATATATATATATATGGGTGGTTGATTGGTTTCAATGTGTGTGTGTGTGAAATATATCATCGCATAGCTATTCATCGACCCGGGTATCCTTGTCCGAAAACTGACATCAACGTAACAACAACAACAACAGGGGGTGGCGACAACCTTTCACGAATCCAGTGACCCTTTTCCTCCCACTTCAACTTCGTTTTTTTTTTACGCCTCTGCAGATAGCGCCTGCCGAAATTCTGATCTCTCTGTAAACTTCCTACTCACTCCCTTCTTCAATCTCTCAAACTTCCTTACAAACCTGCTTCACAGAATCTGTCTGTCTTTAATCTCAACAGATTGCTGACGTGGAAAAAAAAAATCATATAAAAACAAAAATAGGGAAAATGATGGTTACGTTTCAATGAGTTCACTTTTTTTTCCCATGGACAAGTTTATTTAGAAGCTGACCGTTAAGCATTTGGAGATAGGAATGAATAAATTTATAAATAAGTATATCATAGAATCATAAACAAAGTAATCAACAACAAGGGGAAAAAAACTGTCAGAATGTGGAAAGATGCCGAAAAAAAAAAAAAACGACAAAAAACATGTTTTGTCAAATATATCAGTGTTCATAAAACTCTACTTATGCTTTTAAGATGGCGGAAACAGAAAGAAATGTTGGAATAGAGAGGAAATTACAGAGTTAACAAGTGTAGGCATTTCTTCCTCGTATGCAAAATAATGACCATTTGGAAAGAGCTAGTATTCTAACGATGAGTAGGTGGCTATACAGATGACAATGTTTAAGTGGAATAAAAAATTAATTTTATTTACTACAGTGTAACCCGGATATAAGAGAGTTGTCGGGACCGGAGAAGAAGTCTCTTATATCCGGGTTTGGTCTATTTTATATACATTAACACAGGCTCTAATTTGGGACCAGAGAAAATCTCTCTTATATCCGGGTTTCTCTTATATCCGGGTTACACTGTATATATTGCAAGTAGGACAAACTTTTCCAAATCAGGAACTATGATCTGAAACTGGAATAGCCGTAGGGATGTCATCAGTCAGTTATGTGATACACGCTTAGAGGATTATACATGAGGCAGATTTTTTTCCCGCAACAGGTTGCCATTCCTTTTTACGGTAGACCAGTTGCCATCCAAGGCTATAGAACCTATACCAATAGCTGGTGGGGGGAGAAAATGAGGATTCATAACTTTCCCAAGGGTATTAGCACGTAATGGACTCGACTGGAATTTAAACTCGGCTCTCCGATTCCTCAATCCGAGCCGCTTATCTATTATTCCACTGTGCCTCATTAGGGATGTTACCCATCCTAAATAATTAATTCAGGGTGGGTGACATCCCTAGTCCCAAACACTTCATATATAGATCAATTTAAGTTTCAGTCAGTTATTTGCCATGCGTGATACACGCTTAGGCGATCATGTATCTTTCAATACATGACTGACGAGGCACTTTTATTTTTTTCCCACCGTAGATTGCCATTTTTTTCTATAGTAGACCAGTTGCCATCCATGGCTATAGAACCCGGTTTGTTTTGCTATTTACCCATAGCTGGCGGTGGGGGGGGGGAGAGAAGAGGATTCATAACTTTCCCAAGGGTATTAGCACGTACATGAATGTAATGGTTTCAACTATCCATTACTCAACGTGTCTTTAATCAGAATTTTCTAACAATTTCATTTGATTCCTTTGTTACATCTGTGATGAAACTTAAGTCCTATATTCCCAAAGTCTACTTTCTTAAGTTTTGAGCTCGTATAAGAAGAAAAGCAATACAGTGTAACCCGGATATAAGAGAGTTGTCGGGACGGGAGAAGAAGTCTCTTATATCCGGGTTTGGTCTATTTTATATACATTAACACAGGCTCTAATTTGGGACCAGAGAAAATCTCTCTTATATCCGGGTTTCTCTTATATCCGGGTTACACTGTATAATATACATATAGCTCTTCGTAATTGAGAAGGATGCTGTAATTGAAAGATATTTAACGAATAATCTTGTTATCTATGGATATAGATATAATTTTTTTTAATTATTTAATCGTTTCTAAAGTCTCTCTCGATACTCTACATTCAAGATCAGTTATATTGTAAAAAAAAAAAATGTCTCACTTCAACGAAGTAAATATTTGAAAATCTTCTGCAAAGATCTTATGCAATATTCCTATATATGCAAAAGTCAAGATCATGCCCTACTTAGGAATGCCCATTCACCAAGCAGATATATAAAATCTAATTTGCTATGACAGTTATCCAGAATTGGATAACGTCTTGCCGTGAAAAATGAGTTCATTATATTCACCTACGCACAAATAACCTTTGGAAAGGTATGAATCTATCTCTTCTTCTCCAGCTATGGGTTAAACAGTAGGGCTTAGTATCTAGAAGGATTTTAGTTATATTGAATTATTAATGAGATATTCACTCGCAAAAATGACTAATACTGACAATTCAAAATATGTTTCTGCTTGAAAGTTTGATATACCGTAAAAAACAAATCAATCAACAATAGTTATCACCGTCAGTTAAATTGAATATACGGATTGGTAGTTTGTAGGCGGGATAAATAAGCAAGGTTTGGAGTTTAAAGTTTTTGTTTGAAAGTGAAATAATTTTAACTTGAGAAAATAAATTCACGTTTGCATTTAAACAGTAATGGCGAAATGTACTATGTCCATAGAGCAAACATTCATTGTCGAAATATTTAAGTACTGATGTCGGTTGAAATTTATTAAAAAATGGAAACATTTAATTTCAGTTTTGAAATGAAGAGAAAAAAAATAAGAACGAAACGATCGTAGAAATGTTTAAGAAGCGAAAACAGATAGAAAAAGACAGGAATAAAATTTTCATTAGCAAAGAAAAAGGTTCTGTCTCATGGCTTTAGTATTCCTCATTGTCGGAAGTAGTTTGATTCCAAGCCTGTATAAAATGCTGATTTTCTAAGCAGACAAGCAACCCTGCCTTGGAAATCTACACCACACACTCTTACTACATCATTTTATTTTACATGTGCCGCACTTGAGCTAAGCAAATATCTTTTTAAAAAAACTCTAAAAAGAAGAGGGAATCTAGAAAATAGAAAGCAAAAGAAAGCAGCGAGAGAAAATAAAAAAAAGGAATTATACAAAAGAAGACAACATGGAATTGTGGGTAAAGAACGACATCGGAGAAGAAATAAGGAGCAAAGCTAGAAACAAAATAAGAAAATAAAAAAAAATATGGAAGATGCGAAGAATAAAAACAAAAAAGAATTAGAACGAAGATGGCAGCAGTCAAAACAATATTTGTATTAAGGCCACATTTTTCGCTTCATATCCATTTTGGTCTTTGCTTCCTCCTCATAATTTTCACCCATTTTTTTTTTATATTCAGCACAATCGGTTCACCTCAGAATGTAACTTTAAAAAAAAAAAAATCGTCAGAATTACCGTCAGGCAAGAAAGCAAGAGACGGAAGCAGAAAGAAAAAGAAAAAAAATACGAAATTTCAATACTGCGCAGTTTTAAAGCAGACACCAACCTCGCCAAATGAAAAAGTTGAAAGAATATTTCTTGTCCCTAAACGTTCATTTTGACACAATCTCTCTTTTATCATCATCAACTCCATTACTGTAATCTCAGATATCTTTTTATACTCATTATTTGTCAACGATGAATGTAACTCCGAAAAATATGATGACATAGAGATTCTTTACGTGTCATGTCCTATCATGACATGTACGATTATGTTTCACCAAAACTCATTTGCATATATATTTTAATTTTTATCTGCCAGATATATATTTCATAAACTTATTACAATATAGCAGAAAGCCTAATGTGGATATGGAGATTAGAAGATTGTGTCGCGTCAGTCTCCTAAATGAAAGAGCATATCTACTTAACAAATAAGCACTTTATTTAATATAAATCATCTTAAAGACACTCGAAACATTATAATTTCACAAAGAATTATATATTCAATCCATTTTCTTATTTTTAATAAGGTACTGACTATATGTATGTATGTTTATAGCTTATTCTTTTTTTTTGTACAGAATTATTTAAGTGATGTTTTTGACTTTTGAGATCTATCTATTTGAGGTCAAAACAAAACGGGCAGATGTACAGTTGCAATTTCTGGGAGATTTGGTGAAGAGGGAGACCTTATAGAATTTGACACTCACAAGGCAAGTGAGAAAAACAACATTGAGGCTTGTGTAAATGGATGTCAGAATAAGGACTGGTAAGGGGTAGAAATGAGAAAAATTGCTTAGAGTTAGAAAGGATGGGAAGTTGGGGAGAGTCATGTCCTGAAAAGAAGAAGGCACATAAAAGGGGCGAAATGTTCGGAGATTATTTTATCAAAAGTAACTACATTTTGTCATTCTGTTTGCAACATTGTAAATAGTTTCATTTTTATATCATTTTATCCGACCTAACTTTTTGTATTCTTTTCTGGCAACTTCTCATACAGCATAAGATTGAAAGAGAAAAATATCGTATGCGTAAAATAAAATCTATCTATCTATCTATATATATATATATATATATATATATATATATATATATATATATATATATATATATATATATATATATATATATATATATATATATATATATATATATATATAGAGAGAGAAATAGGTGTGTGTATATATATATATATATATATATATATATATAGAGAGAGAGAAATATGTGTATATATATATATATATATATATATATATATATATATATATATATATATATATATATATATATATATATATATATATATATATATATATATATACCTATATATATATATATATATATGACTGATTCTATTAGTTCGCATCAAAATTCTATTGAAAATTGGCGCCACATCTATTTCATTTAAACCATTTAAATCGTTGTCGCAAACTTAAATCGAATATTAATCTTTATGTAGCAAAAGGAATTACGTAGGATTGTTGCCCACCAACAATTTGAACCTTAAAATATACAAACATGGGTTGCAGGACCATATATATTATTTCAAAAATTTTCTTAGCCATTTCCACACCCCCATGAGAATTCCCTCAGATTTGAATGTGATCATTTAAATATTTTCTTTATTATCCTGGTCATCTTCTGCTTTCTTCACTCTTATCAGAGTTGTACGTGTTGTCTAATGGATAGAAACGAGGATTGAGAAATCAGAGAGTCGTGTTCGAATTCTAGTCGGGTTCATTAACTTCACTGACGTGCAAGTACACTTGGAAAGGTATGAATCCATCCCCTACTCACATTTATGTTCTAAATAGTAGGACTAATATTTAGAAAGAAAATTATTCTCAAAAATTGTTAATGCAATATTCCCTCGTCAAATACGCCATCTTGGATGATGATTCGGATTTGTTATTTACAAAGCCGAGTTCCAATTCAAATTGTGATCTTTATATTCAATCACAAGCAAATACCCTTGGAAATGGTATGAATTCACCCATCTATGGGTTAATTAGTAAAGCGTTTATCAGTAAATCATTATCTCAAAAAGATTTCTTACAATATTAAAATATTTTCTGGATTTAAATAACCTGAAAAGTCTTGGTTATCCGTAAAAATGAATGAATCAATCATCACTCGCGGAAAAAGACATATATATATAACAAAATAAAATTCAACAGCAATAACAACGCTTACACACTTTTGTTTATTAGGCATTACATTACTTAGATTTAAGAATATTTTAGAGCGTGTTAATTTTAATTTTTGGGAAAACTTAACGATATTTTTACTTCAGTTTATGAGTACACGATGCAAAATAACATTTGCCTTGATAAAGTCCCTCGAGTAACGAAACGGGTCGGTAAAGCAAAGTTTTCCTTTTATCATTATATATATATATATATATATATATATATATATGCGGAAATAACAAAATGTTCTTAAAATCCAAAATATGTTTCGGTTTTGTTTTAAATAACCTTCAACCCACCAAAAATTGATATGCTGTGAAAAAATATGATCTTCCTTCGTAACGTCTCATATTTCTCCTTCTTTCCCTTTTGGCTTCCATTTCTTAATCTCTATACTTATGCCTATAATCAAGTATTATTTTATAGCCATAACCTTTCAAGACGTAAACAATCATGTCTCTCGACTCATTTATTATTATTATTATTATTATTATCTGTGAATTGCCATGATTCCTTGGGAAAGATAGTGGTGTGGTTTTCTGTTTCGCTCACCACGATTTTGATTTCAGTTTTCCTTCTCTTAATCTGGTTACCACCCAAAGCTACATTAAACCCCCCCCACCCTGCTATTTAATCCGATCTAATATGAGATTACATTTATTTTCTAAAAGCAAACGTGTACAAAAAAAAAAAAAAAAAAAAAAGCACGGAATTTGAACCCTGCTCGCTGATTTTGCTTTCCATACTCATATTCAATGTACTAGCGGTACATCCCCAAATCATGCTACGTACTGGATTAAATAGATACTGCAAGAGAGAAAAAAATGTCCCAATCTTGGTAACATTACCTACCTTTTTGCCTTATTAATGCATACATATGTATGTTTGTTTGCCTTTTAACTCTTTTTTTCATATTTCCTATTGTGGAATCTTAACAATATTTCTTTGCGCATTGAGCGTGTGATGATCCGTCTTCGTCAACATCATGTCCTCATCAGACTGGAAAAACTAGACAAAACAAGACCACGTAACCCAAGTAATGACTTAGTTATGCATACATGCAGCGGCGATTAAGCTCGCCATATCTTTCTCGCTCGTCTGCTTGATTTAGGGGTATCTCCAATGGGAAGACACCATATTGGGAGAGCAGCAGACATTATTATAGAATAGTAATAGTAGTAGTAGTAATAATAAATTGCGATAGATTTTCTTCATCTGTCTACACCATTGCTTTTCCATGTCAAAAGCACACCTCTACATCAACTATTTTCTTTCTTTTTTGTTTAATGTAGTTTCACCTGCAACCCCTTTTGCTGTTTCTTTAAAGTGATGCTACGATTTTAATATTTTTTCCCGCTCTTTTATAAACTACGTGTGCTTTAGTAAAGCGAGAACCGAACGATGACTTCGTAAGGAGTTGATTTTTTTTTTCTGTTTTGTTTATTTTTCTATTCTAATTATTTTGAATTTCTCAGCTGCCAGTATCTTTGTTTCGACTTTGAAAATCTTTCCTTCCATATCTGTCCTTTCGCTTGAATCTCCTCCTATATTCTCCTTCTCTTTCGACTTCTTTCAAACGTAAATTTCCTCTAATGACTCTCATCTTCGTCTGATAAAACGCCTGTCTCCATCTGACTTTGAATCCTTCATCATGCTCCAGTTCTTTTTTCATTAGTTTTTTTTTCCTTTTTTTTCTTTTTTCCAGACCCCTTTTTCTGCTACTGCTAATACTACATCCGACAATAAAATAATAATAATAATAATAATAATAATGTAATCATCTTTGATCAGTATATATTACATAATATTTTTCATTGTTATTTATATTATTATTAATTTTTTAAGAAAAAAATATTTATTATTTTCTTAAATGTTTTATTGAAAATATATCTATTATAACTTTTCTTACCATTATTGTTGTTGCTAGATATACACAGACGGAAAACAAAAATCGTAACACCGATGCCGAATTTAATTTGGGTACACTATGGGATATCAAATATTATGATAAAAAATTCAAATTCATCTGACATCGTATAACACAGTAACTATCATATCTCTGTATATCTCTATCTGAACTTTACTGGTGATGCATTCAGTGATATCTTTTAGATTGATTAAAGAATCCAGAGTAGGCAGGTATTATGACACGAAGATTTACCTTTTGTTCAATAAGAGCCTTTTGAAAGGAGTCCGAACTGTGGGACTTCAAGGGGTCGGGCGGTCATTTCATAGAAGTTCAAGACGATAAACTACGTCCAACAGCAAGGCCTCTGATCAGGAGGTTTTGAGGAGCGTGGAAATACTTCTTAATTGCTGGTGTTCCCAGGTCCACCCTGACCCGGGGTGGTAGCACCTGTTAAGGTCCCAGATGTCGGCAAATATTTAACCCCAAAATTGAAAGTGTAAAAATAGGTTAAAACCTATTTTTACAATTTCTATTTTTTAAACATTTTTTTTTTTTTTTTTTTTTTACACATTTTACTTTTTATACCAGCAATAAATTTTTTTAAGGAAAGTTTATTACCTACAATACATTATTACCAGCAATACATTTTTGAAGAAAATAATATTACCAGAAATACGTTATTGTGGAAAAAATATTACCAGAAATACATTTTTGAGGGATAAAAGTATTGCCAGCAATGCATTTTTGAAAAAAAATATTACTAGCAATAAAAATCATGTCAGCATTAAATAACCCATTGAGGTTAATATGCTGTAAAACAAAAAACAAATACAATTTTTACCTATGTTAGACGTGATGGAACAGTGGTGTCTCGATGTTGTTAAAAGTGGTGAATTGTTCACCGCTAAAGCCGTAAACCTGTTTCGGGACAATCGCATATTACAGACGTCGTTAAAATCAACGCATTCTAAGGAGAGTGATGAGAAATAGAGTAATATCAATAACACAGATCAGAGAAAATATTGTCTGAAAAGTTTCAACATAGATCGATGGGAATTGTTCACGTGCATCAGGAATATAGACATGTGTACCATTAACCAAACCTATGCTTACGCCATAACATCTTTGTGCAGGCTGCCAAGAGTTTTGCAAGTGCGTAATCTGGAGGACCGTAATCTGTAGTGTTCAGTAATAAGAGCAGGTTCTGCTTTTATACGAATGATGGCCGTTTGAGTGTACGACGTATACCTGGGGAGTAGTATATGGTTTGGGATGGGGTATAGTTGACAACTCTCACTCCAGACTGGTATATCGAACAGAACCATTAATGTCCAGAATATCATTCAACCTGTTCTACTGCGGTTAGTTCAACAAGAAAGTGATGTGTTATTCAATTAGGATCATGCCCGCCCACTTGTCTCACGTGCTCTGCAATATTTTCGACAATGTTCCTGACCAACCCACATGAAACATGTTTGCATGATACCCGATTCTTGCTGTATTCCATCAACAGATGCCAAAGTCTTGGAATAAAACATAGAAGGTTGTATTTCGCCATATATACAACGGTATTCATGTGAGAATCAAGGCCGATATCAATGCCCCAACAGAATACAAAGTGTATTAATATAGCTTCTGCTGTTACACTCCTATAGGAGCCTATATCTGTAGTGATGTGTATATGTGATTATTTATTGTAATCTATCTATTGTCGTTTACTCTTGAGTAAATAGCAACTTCAGGGTGTTGCGATTTTGTTTTCCATCATTGGATTTCGCTTGCAATTTATATTTACTTGCAAGTCTTTATGAAAAAAAAAAAAAATAAAATAATTCCTAAGACTTGATCGCGAGCAATGTTTCGAATTTCTGGAGAAAGGGAAAAATCTGCTGACTCATGGGTGAGCAACTTTTACATTGTTTTTTGGCAACCAAGTAAACCAAGGAAGAGAAAAATCAAGAGCAGAAAAATGTTGATGGACCACAAGAAAATAAAAGCGAGTTAAGACGAGAAGGAAAAATAAAAGCGTCAGCGAGAGATTTAGATAAAGAAAATGGATAGACCTAAAATGAAAACGGATCGAACGCTTATACGCTAGAGAAAGAAAAAAAATAGTGTAAAGCTTAAAAATTTAGAAGGAGACATCTAAGCAAGTATGACGTAGAAAAACTGAGTTGGAGAGAAACAAAAAATGATAGGCAACAGGTGATTGTGGATGCGTAAATGCGCGTTGAAGGCTTAAATTCGAGAAAGTGAGAGTGAAAGACGGTAGAACAACGAATGGAGAAATGGAGAATAAAATATAAGATAAATAGGGCTGAAGAAAATTGATATTAAAAATAGCGGAGACAATACACTGGCAGTGAATGGGGAAAATACCATTTGGTTTAAACTAAGCTTAAATGAAGCCTGTCGAGTTTTATCTGTAACATGCAAATACCCCTTCGTTGTGTCACAGGAGTTCCCTCTCAGAGGATTTCTCTTTGGTAGCCATGTACTATGTTATTTACCGTAATTCCCCATGTATAACATATTTTTTCCTAAAAAATAATAAGCAAAATTAGGATGCTACAAAAAATCTTTTAAAAATTACCATTTCATCGGTCGATTTCATTGCAAAATGACTACACACCACAAACATACGACAATTTGACACTAACATTCAGCGATTGTGACCACATAAGGATGTCAAGTACAATCATATGTACCTAACAATACTTACAAATGTAAAATAAAATAAGAATTATTATAAAACTAAATTAGAATAATATTCTTCTATGTTTAAAACATTTTTTTTTAGAAAAAAAGTAGAGAACGCTGGCCGTATTGACATTGGAGACTCAACTACAGTCTTCAAAAGTTTAAATGCAATGTCAATCGCCATTTTCTGCCTTCATCAACCCCGTTCAGCTTTCATCATTTACCCGGTCCCCTCTATACCCAGCCTTTTATCTCACCATCACTCTCTCTATAATCCCCCCGCGTACTAGTGGCATTCCCACCTTGCTTAGAGTGAAATGATTAGAAACATTAAAAAAGAAAGTTGATTTATGATGAATACGGAAAATAAAAGAAAGATAGCTGTGAAGTGACGAATAGGGAGATTTAAAGAAAAATAGTTTTGAACTGATGAACAGGGAAATTAAAAAAAGTTGTGAACTGATGAACAGGGAAATTTTTAAAAAAGTTGTGAACTGATGAACAGGGAAATTAAAAAAAAAGTTGTGAACTGATGAACAGGGAAATTAAAAAAAGTTGTGAACTGATGAACAGGGAAATTAAAAAAAGTTGTGAACTGATGAACAGGGAAATTTAAAAAAAGTTGTGAACTGATGAACAGGGAAATTAAAAAAAAGTTGTGAAATGATGAACAGGGAAATTAAAAGAAAGATAGTTGTAAAATTACGAATAGGGAAATTAATATGAGAAAGCTAGTAGTTGTGCGAAAAGGGTAAGGAAATTAAAATTTATAGATGGAGTAACTGAAAGACTTCCAGTCGTTGCTGATTTTGATATTTACATTTGATTCATTTTAATATATTTCTAAATCGTCCTGCTCAATTGACACGTGAACGTCGTTGTGAGAAATTGTATTTCCTAATTTAGTAGAGCACAGTAAATAAACTACGTCTGCCACGCACTTTATTATATGTAAATATAATCATGTTCACATGCATTGTATGGCTCAGAAGTTGGATTTCACCAAGAACTGCTGTTCACGAAACTGTATGACCTTTGCAGATACTTGGATTTATGGTTTCAGTTCATCTTTTTTTTCTTTTTATCCCTAATACTATAGTAAATCAACATCTTTGATCCTATTTTCGATCTGAACAATTATTTGCATAAATAATCATAGTTTTTTTTATAAGGGTAAATCTGTATGTTTGCCCGTAGCATTGAGTGACAAAAAATAACTTTACTACGAATGTTTCTTTTGATTGCGTTTAAAAGCCGCTTAAATGTTTGTCATTCAGTATTAATAGATTATTTATCACGCTGATATCATGTGATTAATGATACTTGTTTGACTTTCTACCTTCTGTTGTCATCGTACCACCAACGTTCTCAATAGGCAATATTACAAGCCATGGTTATTTTTTTAGTCTTGATAGACTTCAACATCCTTTATACTGTCCGGAAGTCTCTTTTCTGCAATCTCTTTCCCACAAACGAAACATTGCAAGACTATCGCTGCTCTACAGCGACATCAGTGCCAATTCTTCAGAAGAGTTCCATTTTTTTTTTTTTAGTATGACCAATTTAAACCATCACAACTAGGACATGGCATACCTCTTCTACGGAGACGAGTCAACTTCATTTCCTCCGTATTCCAAATGTAAGAAGTTCTAGGTAAGACGATAAACTACATCCGACAGCAAGGTCTCTGATCAGGAGGCTTTGAGGAGCGTGAAACCACCTCTTAATTGTTGGTGTTCTCAGGTCCACCCTGACCCGGGGTGGTACTACATGTTAGGGTCCCAACTATGGGCAAATAGTTAACCCCTAATCTGGGATTAAGGCACTATGAAAATGTAAAAATAGGTTATAATGCCAGCAATAAATTTTTTGAAGGAAAAATTATTACCAGCAATACATTTTTGAAGGAATAATATTACCAGCAATATATTTTTGAAGGAATAATATTACCAGCAATACATTTTTGAAGGAATAATATTACCAGCAATATATTTTTGAAGGAATAATATTACCAGCAATACATTTTTTAAGGAATAATATTACCAGCAATACATTTTTTAAGGAATAATATTACCAGCAATACATTTTTTTAAGGAATAATATTACCAGCAATACATTTTTTAAGGAATAATATTACCAGCAATACATTTTTGAAGGAATAATATTACCAGCAATACATTTTTGAAGGAATAATATTACCAGCAATACATTTTTAAGGAATAATATTACCAGCAATACATTTTTAAGGAATAATATTACCAGCAATACATTTTTTAAGGAATATTATTACCAGCAATACATTTTTGAAGGAATAATATTACCAGCAATACATTTATGAGAAAAAATTTTTTATCAGCAATAAATACATTTTTGGAAAACATATTAGCAGCAATAAAAATCAGGTCGGCATTAAATAATTGTTGATATACCGTAAAACAGACCAAATAAAATGTAAGAAGAAATTTCCACTGAGAGTGAATTTTCCAAAGAACTGACACGTTGTCGCACAGACTCACGCGTCAGTGTTTATTTGAACACTACACAATTTGAACCTCTTCAAGATTTCTCCTTATCCTCATAACATTCACTTCTTACAATATCCTCTTTTATTCTTATCGCTCAATTCATTCTTTATTACCATTTTAACGGTTAACTGTTATGGCTAAAGTCAAGTTGAATGATGAAAGCCAAGTAAATATTTATGTGTGATTATAATAGAAATATGTGTGTGTGCGTGTCATTTTCGTATAGATATATACAATCTGCCCTGAAGGTAGGGCTTAGAATAGGCCAAATGCCATTCCTCTCGAGCGGAATAAGATATCAGTCACCAAAAGAGCCCCTTTCTTGATCGGAGTACTTGCAAACACAAGCGTCAACACGGCCATCGATTAACTAGAGCCTCAAGCACCAAGCCGACATGCGTTTACCGAGAGACTCGAGCCGGCCAGCGTTTACCTAGAGATTCAAGCATCAGCTCGGCCAGTTGTTAAAACGAGAGCCTGAAGAATCAACCCGACATGCGTTTACCGAGAGACTCAAGCCGGCCAGCGTTTACCTAGAGATTCAAGCATCAGCTCGGCCAGTTGTTAAAACGAGAGCCTGAAGAATCAACCCGACATGCGTTTACCGAGAGACTCAAGCCGGCCAGCGTTTACCTAGTGACTCAAGCCAGCCAGCGTTTACCTAGAGATTCAAGCATCAGTTCGACCAGCGTTAAAACGAGATTGAATCATTAACTCGGAATGCGTTTAATGTAATTGTTGATGTGCTGTAAAATCCCGAAATCCTACATACAGCACTTCGTTACTTGACTAATGCGAAAATGGAACAATAACGAGTAGAAAGCAATGTTGCATGTGTTCAAATTATCTGGTAATCACAACATACACACGATCAACTCCACTTCTAAAGCAACATCTTCTGCAATCGACAAATGGTTTCTTTTCTGACACATGATCCAATGAGTAACAATACTAATACAGGAGATTTTCTTATAAGCAGCAGACTCTAGTGGCAACTATCTAATAGGAAGAATGAGGAACAAATACATGCAACGCCACTTTCAACTCATCACCGTTTCATTTTCGCACTAGTCTAGTAACGAACTGTTCTATGTACGACACATCAATACTTACATTAAAAGCTTGCCGGTTTGATACTTGAGTCTTTCGGCAAACAATGCTACGGATGAAACAGCCGGAAATCGAAATCGGCTAACTCTGTTTAGATCCCAGCCTAGCCTCAACTTTCGCACATATGCCTTTGGAAAAGGCATGAATTCTTCTCTCCCCCCGCTATAATTTAAACAGCGGGTCAGACGAAGTTTGAATGGAAAAGAAATTTCTAAACGTAGAGATTTCAACGGGAAATCACTCCACTATATTATTCAAAAGTTCATGATAATTCGCAGATATTAAGAAAAGGAATATGTGGAAAGCGAAGACCATTTACGCCCCGACGGGACATGACTGTTAAAAATAATGCTAGAGACAACACTAATATTCTACCAACGCAATGTCCCTATTATATTGAATATGATCTCTTGACATATGTACTATACATCAACAAGTGGCATTGTTTCTGACAAAGAAAACTTATGCCTGACACGCCCATAATAAAAAGGGATCTTTTTTCACCAGATAAGTAAGCAAACCTTGAACAATGTTACATTCTGAACATCTGCACTTAAATTTACTTGGGTGCCGTCAATATCTGTTTTACTTTTCTGTATCTCATAAATCGTCATAAAACATCAAACATGTACAGAATACTGAGCATGGTTTTAAAGAATATACACACACTTTTATTGAGTTTTTGTCTGAATTCATGGAATAAAGTGTTATTTACATGCGTACTAATGTCATCAACCGTTGTGTTCTCTGGCCTTCTTAAGGTGCCGGCTGATGCCAGTAACCTTTAGAGATTTTTCAATCGAACACTTTATTTAATCAAACGGGTGGTGTAAATTGTTCTTTTTCTGTTGTTCATGCCTAGAGAAAAATTCTGTTTTTTTTTTTCTATATTTTTATTTAGTAGTTCTCATTTATTGTTTGGTCCGTTTCCAATGATTCTGAGTCTGTACTACCAGTTCGAGAAGGCACAGTGGAGTAATGGATAACGGAATCGGAGAGCCGAGTTCGAATTCCAGCCGAATCCATTACATTCACTTATGTGCTAATACATTAAGAATAGGTATAAATTCACTCCTTCTCCTCCCATCTATGGGTAAATAGCAGGACAGACCGGGTTCTATAGCCTTGGATGGCAACTGGTCTACCACAAAAAGAAATGGCAACCCACTGCGGGGAAAAAATCGGCCTCGCCAGTCTTATATCGAAAGATACATGATCGCCTAAGCATGTATCACGCATGGCACATGACTGACTACCAGTTCCCAGGATTGAACTCAAATCCACGATATACGTTTTAATTTTCTATGCGATGGTTACTTCTAGATATTGAATTTTGAAGGATTCATTTCCTTTTATATTCTTCAAACTCTTTTCAAAGTAAACCAATTTGCATAGTTTAGTTGGTCTGAGATATCGGAATGGGCGATGAATTAAGATTTAAAATCAGTCAAAAACTTATATTAAAAAGAATTATTTAAATAAATTGTGAAGGAGAGAAGGAAACGTTATTCAAATCTATTTACAAACGAAAAAATGGAAAAGGTATCGAAGAAAAGAATAAAGAAGAAGTACGCTCCCAAAGAAATAAATAAGAAAATATTGGAAGAGATATATGAAACACAACTGCAATAAAAAAAACGGTATGGAATGAAATAGAAAGACATTAAAGAAATAATTCAGCAGTCTTCAGAAGAAAATGTAAAGTAATATAAGGAGACTGGATGAAATATATTCAAGTTGTCATGAAATTAAAAGATTGAACATGAGTAAACATAGATCAGTAAAAAGCAGAAAAAATGGTACAGACAAAATGAAAAAAAAAAAAAAAAAAAAGTGGATGAAACAAAATAATCCAAAAGGTATATATATTGAAAGCAGTCATGACAATGATGATGGTAGTGCTGTTTCAACCAAGTTTTAAAGATAAATCATCACCAACTACAATAAAAGAACAAACTGATGATGATGATGATGAAGGCAGAGGCAGCGATAGTTTGGGCGGCGGCAAAGAAGAAGCAGTCGAAGGCCAAGATTCCTTGTGTGGATGCCGAGTATATGCAGAAGTTGGTATGGGAAGAAGCTGAATGGTTGGTTGAACGAGAGGGAATGAAAACAGGAAAGGAACGAATGCTTGGGGTCGGTTGGGCGACAACAGTAGAAATCAATATTTAGTAATTATGGTTTGTAGTTATTGGATAACAGCAAGGCGAATGGGCAGAGGAGGCACGGCAGCTCTCCAAACGACGAACGCGAAGACCATTCTCCATTGCTTTCTCCTACCGCCTGTTTTCTACATGTTTCGGTTGCACATTTGTCTCTCTTCAGCAATTAATATATGCAACTACTTTTTATACATTTGCTTTGACCTTGCTTAATACTTTCTCTTATAATCTATTTATTTGTTTTCTTGTTCAATTATTATGTCTTTTTTTTAAGTCATTGTTGCTTTCCGGGTTTTTTTTTGTTTTCTCTCTCTCTCTCTCTCTCTCTCTCTCTCTCTCTCTCTCTCTCACACACGGTGGATTAATGGATAGCGGCTCGGATTGAGGAATCGGAGAGCCGAGTTCGAATTCCTGTCAAATACATTACATAAACTTACGCGCTAATACCCTTGGGAAATGTATGAAACCTCTTCTTCTTCACCCAGCTATGGGTAAATAGCAGGACAGACCGGGTTCTATAGCCTTGGATGGAAACTGGTCTACTGCAAAAAGAAATGACAACCTACTGCGGGGAAAAAAACTGCATCGTCAGTCATGTATCGAAAGATACATGATCGCCTAAGTTTGTATCCCGCATGGAACATAACTGACTGAACTAAGAAACTCAGGGATATTGAAGTACCCGAGAGGTGGCAAACACCTCTACGTATGAGTTGACAACTGGACTCATTCCAAGCTCAGAAGGCCATAAACCAGAAATGACATGTTCTTGTCATAAATATCAGTGTATGAAAGTCATCTTGTTCCAGAAAGCAAAATTTGATCGCAACCGTGTTTCATATACCATATGGATAATTTAGAAAATTGTACATTTCTTATATCATTTAAAAAAATACTTGAATACTTTCCACCAAACATTCATTTACTTAACATATTTCTGTCATTAATTTATTTATCTTTACTCATATATTTTCTTCTAGCTTTCGACTCTTCTGTTTAGGATATGTCGACATATAGACCTCTCTTGATCCAAAAAGCTACAACTAGTAACAAATTGAAACAAGCACATCAAGATATAAATCCATGATTAACATTAATTTTACTTTGCTATTTCTTCTCTTAACAAATCATTTAAATACATACCCATGCACAAAAACATACGACCAATTTAGCATAAACACAAGTTAACACACACACACACATAATGTATATCTATAAAAACTCGGTTGGTGAAAACACCTGGATAGCACAATTTTCAAAATAATTAGCACCCGAGGTAAAAAAAAAAAAAGAAGAAGTAACCAGAATCCTTCAAAGAAGGTGAAAAAAATCGTCCAGTACATTAAATTTCTGTCACAAAAAAAAAGAAAAAAATCGAGAGCAATAAGTTAAAACAAAGAGTGCTCAATACGTTTAAGTATAGTAAAGGTAAAATAAATAAATCCTAATGAACTAGGTACTACCTACCTAGGTTTCACCAGATGGGATCATCAAGGTGAAACCTAGGTAGCTAGTACCTGGTTCATCTTTTTCTGGCCAATCCTAATTGTTTTATTACCCCTTAAGCAAAAGAACACTTTTGCCACCAGTCCAAGGAAAACATTTCGGTTATTACTACACAAAAAAATGACAATGGTTAAACATCAAAAGCATAAGGAAATTAATTCCTTTTAATAATGTATGGAAATATCCACTCTTTGCCTGATGAAGGTCGCGAGATCGGAAAAACGTGTAGCAAAAATATGTAAAATAAATTGTAATATATATTTAAAAGATCCACATTATAACCAAAAATGATTGCGGTTTCTCTCTTCAAGAGAAAAATATATTTAAAAAAATATATATTTTTCTCTTGTTGGAACAACTATAACCTCTTATATATATATATATATACACACACACACACACACATATATATATATATATATATACACACACACATATATATATATATATATATATATACATACACACATATATATATATATATATATATATATATATATGTGTGTGTGTGTGTGTAAAAAGAAAAACTTTTCTTCTTTATGCACAATCACTCTTTTGCTATGAAACACAATCTCTAAAGCTTTTGAAAATATATTAGTCATGGGCAATGTCTATGTGTAAATTTTGTTTCACTAATTCGCACACCAACAAAAGAAGCAGAAACGTTTAAATATCGATAATTTCTAGCGTTTCTCTTGTGTAAATTTAAACTAAACCTTCTACTACGTAGCTTGCTGAAAAATATACTGCCTAAATTTGACAAAAATTAGAAAAAAAAAATACATATTCGATTCGCTTTACTTTTTATCTCCGTTATATAATTAACTATATTTATGCGTTTACATATGTAAAAACGATTCGAAATTGTACTATCTCCTGTTAGCATTATATGTCACTGCCCCTGAAAACGCCATGACATTATATTTCTCGCATTTTTTTTTTGTCTTTAAGGTTTTCATTAGTATTTTTTGAAAGTTACACGTGAACGATATATTTCTTACGCAATATAGACATACTGTATTAATAAAACACTCACATATATAATATACACCAGACGGGGCTGGAACATTTTCACCCCAACCATTCCACAAAAATCGGTATTCTAGACATTCTCACACACACAGATACACATATGTATATATAAGAAAACGGTGTTGAAAGGTTTGCTAACTACCAAATAAAAATTAATGAAATAAACTCAGCTCCATCTGCCGCAAGGAAAGTTGGTTCTCTCTGCCATGTCAGAAATTTTTTCTCGCCTGAGTGCATCCTTCAAATCTATGAACCAACCATCCGTCCATGCATGGATTACTGCTGGCATTTATGGTCTAGTGCCCACGCTGTACGTCTCGAGGTCCTCGACAAAAACCAGAGACGTATATGCAATTTGATAAGTCCTGATCCGGCATCTCGTCTACAGTCACTTTCTCACAGACGTGCCGTGGCTTCCCTCTGTCTCATCTATAAGTATTTTCACGGCAGCTCTTCGGACGAGCTACTTTCGCTGGTTCCCAGACTGCAAGAATTTAAGCGAGCTACCGGGCTAGCATCCCTACCCACCCTTTCACTGTCGTTACGGTTAAATTCTACTCCAGCAGCTTCTTCTCTCGCACTTCCCGTCTGTGAAACTCCCTTCCTCGTAATTGTTTCCCTGATAGTTATAATCTTCATATATTCAAGTGTAATGGCAACCGACATCTTCTGGTGCCTTGATCTTGTTCCACGTCCTTCTCTTTATCATTTTCTCAAACCCGCCTCTTTACTCTTGCTCTCACCCTCTGTAAACCCTTGCGTGCATTCCCGCCTTGCTTGGGGTGAAATGTTGTATATGAATTTTTTCATCCTATTAAAGTATGAAGTAATAAATTGCTTATAGTTCACAGCGGTTTGTGAATGCTGCATAACTAGAAAATCTATTCATCTTTTTACTCAATGTTTTCTTTATTTTTTTACATTTTCATTTTAATTATCGTATACATATTTTTGTTGCTCATTTCTTGTTCCATATTTTTTTTGTTTTATATTTTTCCACACTAGTTTATTCTATATGCCACATCTACAATTATCTGTGAAGTCTTTATGCCTGGTTAGTTGTATCTTACTGTCATTGACAGGTACATCAAAAGCATTTGAACTGGATATCATAGAAGTAATAAGGCTTTTGTCTGATGCCAGATCCTCAGTCCTACATGATACTGTTAAGGACGAGACTAATTCAGCAGTAGAAGAATTGGTAATTCATAAAAATCAACCACAAGACAACGAACTTGAAGTTACAGAATTTCAGAAAAAAATTGAAATCTAGAAATTGTCACCTGACATGAAATTTTTACACGATTTTTGAATTATATATATATAGTTATTTAGAATTATTGTGAAATATTGTTAAATAAAGATTTTTTAAAAATTACAAACATATCCTTCAAGCTAAGATAGATTATGTAAGTTTACTTATTTTCTTAGGAGGCACGGTGGAGTAATGGATAGCGGCACGGATTGACGAATCGAAGATCGAATTCTAGTCAAATCCATTAGATTCATTTACGTGCTAATACCCTTGGGAATCCTCCTCTTCTCCCCCAGCTATGGGGATTCTTTAGCCTTGGATGGCAAATGTTCTACTACAGAAAGAAATACCAACCTACTGCGGAAAAAAAAATCTGCCTCGTCAGTCATGTATCGAAAGGTACATGATTGCCTAAGCGTGTATCGCACATAGCACATAACTGATTGACTGACATATTTTCTTCATTAACGACGACTAAAATCAAGACAAGTTCTTTTGTATATTTATCAGTTTTATTTTATTTGCGGACAAAACAATAAAACTAAGGAAATTATTGAAATATCGGTTCAAAGAAAAAAAAAAAAAAAAGATCTATAGGTAAAAATGAGAAAGAATTGAAGAAAAAAAAAGACAATACGAAGAATATTTCTGAGTGAATAATAAAAACTAAAAAATCCCAAGCATATAAAATTATGTTATTCAAACATTTCCAATGAATCTGCTTTCTTTCTTTAAAAATGCTAACAACGTTTAAATCATATTCCAAATGCACTCTTTACATCGCTTCACTATAACTATAATACACATTTTGAACCATGGAAATATTAAAAGGAATTTGCCTCATTTATGCAAAAATGTCTGAATATTTTCTGAAAAATATCTTGTTACTGTCTAAAAGTGACAGTGTCTCATATACATGCAAGAAAATGCTAATTTATAAGCTCGACGTATATAATGCCTATACAGTCTTATATACTTTTGATGACAGAAGATGTCCTTTACGAAGCCCGACTAAAAATATCGCAAATGATGAATGCATACGAAACTTCTCAGGGACAATGACAGATACGTATACAGTAAACAAAATGGACGAAAATATTTATTTACAAACTCATGTACAATGCCAGAAAACAGCAAAAGACTAAAAATGAAAGCAAATGTTTTATAATATCGAAGAGCGAAAGTAAAACACGGAAGAGATGATGACGCATCGGAATGTGCGCATGCGCATTTTACCAATATCTTTTGACGAGAAGGAAAAGAAGTTTAGAAAATTAGGCAAACTTGGGAAATGGGTAATCGGAGAATTTTGAAGTGAAACGCACAAGAGGCCGCTTTGAAAGGAACAAACCACGAGCTGAACGAAACAAAAAAAAAAAAATAAGTAAAACAAATTTTTTAAAAATCTATCTGGAATGAAGGACCAAAAAAATTCAATGAACATAATTGAAAAAAAAAAGAATCGAAAAGAACAACAACAACAACAAAAAAAAAAGAAACAAAATTGAATAAAAATGTTATGAAGGAAATAAAAATGAACAAAGTTAAAACGTAATACTGAGGAGCAAAATTTGCCAGTAGATCTCAAATGAAAGAAATATTAATTCTTTAAGAGAAACAAATACATCGATGCTAAATATGTTATTTATGAAAATTTGCTACGTCTGACACAAGGTTAGATTTTAAGAGAATCTTTTAACGAACTATTTGATTGCCAGCAGGAGAAGGGCTAACAACTATAATCTAACAAGAACTCTTTAACAGATGGAGAGAACAAAGATAGATATATGTCAAGACTTGAAAAAAAAAAAAAAAGGAATCAAACAATGAATATTTCAAGAGAAAAACAGAAAAGATAGTATAATCGAAAGACAGGGTTGCTGGACTATTAATTTCATTGTGCCTATCCTAAAAGCTGTCTGTCTGATGTACTGAAAATTTTTCTACGTGATTCAGACGTATAGTTCTTACATGAGTTTCTCCATATGCATCTGTATACATTTCTTTCACACGCTTACGTACGAAAGCTTGTAGACAGAAGCAAAAGCCAAGATACAGTACAAAAGAGGAAAACAAAAACGTCAATATTAAGTGATGAACAGATGTGGAAATATTTTCAATATTCAATGAGGCGAAACAGGAAACAAAAGTCAGGAGAAATGCAAGTAAAAAAAAATACAAACATTAGTTAAAGTTTAGTATTGGTTGCTATAAATTTAAACAACATATATTACGGTTAAATTATGTGTTTATTAGAATACAGAAACTAAGCGACGGAAACATTTCTGTGTTTTTCCTTTTTCTTGGACGTTTTGTTTAACGTAGAGCAATAAACACATATTTCAGAAAAAAAAAAGCTTCTATTTCTAAGTGATGCACAGAAGTAACTTAAATATGGTTATAAGACACTGCGTAATTCATTAAATACAAATCAGTCAATTTGCATATATTTGCATGACTAATCACAGAATATAATAACTAAAAATTATTCGTTGCTTATTTATAAGAGGTTTAGTATGTAAATAAGTAAAAAAATATAAATAAATACATTGAGGATATACAGAACGAGTAGTCACTAACAATTGGTATTTTAATCCAAGTAAACTGACAAAGGTTAAACAAGGAACACAGACCGTTCTGAAACTATAAGTGCTACACGGTTTCAGTTGACAACCAGTTGTCATATCACCTGGAAAAAATGCATTATAACACGCCTGTTGGAAAATGGGCATTTCTACAGGATATGGGTTCGAGTCAAATTTCAGTGCATGTATCGTATGTTGCATTTTGTTTCAATATTTGTAATCATTATTCTGAGTTGAATTAAAATATGTTTACGAAACGGTTTTGCAGTCAAGTAGGTTAGATAAGTAAAATGAAATATTTTTGGTGGGCCACATTTTCCAGTTTACATCGAACAATCAATGGTGCTTAGGTAAAAAAAACCCTTCTATTATTGTTTTTTCTTTCTAGACATAACATGCCTACTTATTTCTATTCATACTTATTGTAGTATTTTCACATATATATATATATATATATATATATATATATATATATATATATATAATTTTATTATTATTGTAATAATGATAACCGGTTGGAAAACTTGTAAATCTATCAAAACAAACTGTTACCCGAGGAAAAAAAATTGAAAAAGAAAAAAAAAATCCAAAAAGCTAGAAAGATCCAAACAGTGCGAAACAAATCGTTCAGTGCCTTAAGGTTTTACTCAAAAAAAAAAAAAAAAAAAAAAAAAGCGAATAATAAATCTAAAACGTAGAATCGTCAATACGCTAAGTACCCTGTAGATTCGTTTAGGTGAAACCTAGGTAGGTCGTTCCTGGTTCTTTAGTATTTATTTCATTACATATATATATATATATATATATATATATATATATATATATATATAGGTTTTTATTTTATATTCAACTTGATAAGACACCGAGGGTGTTGAAACAAAATGCTATTTTTTGTAGTGATTTTATAACATATTTATGTTATAAATTTTTTATAAAAATAATTATATATATATATATATATATATATATATATATATACGAAAGTGGCAGTTAGTTACTGAAACCTCCTGAAGAGTGGATCGAACAATTACGGAAAAGTTCGTTTTGGAAACTCTGAGTCAAGTTGCTGAATATAACATTCAGCTAAGTGAAACAATTTAGTTGCATTAATCCCATATATATATATATATATATATATATATATATATATATATATATATATACACTGTGTGTATGAGCGAACTTAACAATGAAACTATATATGATTAAAATGATTTATTGTTTTAAATGTGATTTTTTTCGGTTACATTTAACAATTCCATTCCTGTTATAATTATCCCTTACTTCTAATAGTTGTAGTTTAATAGCACTCTTAGAGGAATTGGCGGTCGTAATAGCTTTATTTAAATTAGTAGCCTTGTTATAAATAATGACTCGACTTCCCGAAAAGTTATCTGAAGTTGTCAATGACAGAAGTCATTAAAACGAATGACAGGAGGAGCTTTATTATGTTTTAACACGTATAAATACATACAATAATTATAATAGTAATAATAATAATAAGAATTGGATTGATATTGTTTGTTAACAGTCTTCTTCACTCCCTTTGTACATCTTGATTTAGAAACACACACACACACACACGTGTGTGTATGTGTGTGTGAGAAAAAGAATTAACAAAAAGTAAACAATACCAAAATCGTGCGAATAGTTCGTGTCCGTTCTATCTTCCCCTTCAACTTTTTAAAGATTTTACTTTTTAAGTGCAACACATCAAAGTGTCGAGAGAAATAGGAAAGGAGGAGAACTTACGAGAGATTAGGGGATATACCTGTATGAAATGCAATCTTATTGTCAACACATTTCACTGCTGGTTTTATAGGCTAAATATAGAACCTATTCTCTTCTCAAAGGAATTGCCCTCGATTTTTTTCCTATTTATTTACTTATGTATTTATTCATCTCATTTTCACGTCCAGCAGTGTGCACGTTAACAGGCGCCATGACAAGTGCACCTTATTTTCTCTTTATAGGTTTTTCTTCATCGCAGTCTTTTATATAATTTGTTAAGCTCTTCTGATATTGCATATGTTATCTCACTTCTGACCCTGAGAGAGGATTAATCACTCGATGAAGACAATCGCTATTCGTTTATTCGTTTTTTTTTTTAACATCAAAGACATATTTATATATTTCATTCAAACAAATACTCCTTTTTTTTCAAAAAGAAAAAAATTTAAAGTTGTTATGTATTTTTACAATAGTAAATTTCACAAAGAGGAAAAATGAACTGATTTGGACCATTATAAGCGTACTTTTCTTTAAACCCCTTCCCAGGCGAAGACGTGTATATACGTTTTTAACGAAAGTGTCTTTCTCAGACGCGATACGCATAAACATATCCAAAACAAAACGTTCAAAAACCAGCTACAGACGTGCGATATTGAATCTGCTTTAAACCAGCTACAGACGTTGATCTTGATTCTATTTTATGGCCTTCTGAGCTTGGAACGAGTCCAGTTGTCAACGCATACGTAGAAGTGTTAGCAACCGCTCGGGTACTTCGATGTGCCTGAGTTTCTTAGTTCAGTCAGTTATGTGACATACATGATACACGCTTAGGCGATCATTTCGATACATGACTGACGAGGCACATTTTTTTCCTGCAGTAGGCTTCCCTTTCTTTCTGCGGTAGACCAGTTGCCATCCAAGGTTATAGAACTCGGTCTGCCCTGCTATTTACCCATAGCTGGGGGGAGAAGACGAGATTTCATACATTTCCCAAGGGTATTAGCACGTAAGTGAATCTAGCGGATTCGACTAGGAATTCGAACTCGGCTCTCCAATTCCTCAATCCGAGCATTTATCCATTATTCCACCGCGCCTGTATATTTAAAACAAATTAAAAAAAAATTCATCTGAAAATGTCTTTCCCCCAAAATAATTGTCGAGGTGAGTTAAGAGCGAAAAGGCAAATGTTGTAGTTATTTACTATAGTCATCTTAGTTTTGTGCGCAAGGCGTCACAGAAATAAGACTGACGTGTCGAGTTCAAATTCCAGTCGAGTCCGGTGTATTCGCTTTTGCACAAACTCTTGGAAATGTACGAATTTATCTCTTCTTTTTTACTGCCCCAACCTAGGTGTTCTAGTAGAATGATAGCTCTGAATTTAAAACCAGTTAAACATTAAATTAACGGCTTCACCCCGAAAAGACCTATTTGTTAGGTAAGCAACAGCAAAACCAAGTGTAGTGAAGCTGTGGTCCTATATTGCATCGGGTGGTATACAAAGGTTAATATTCATTCATTCACCGTACTTTCATTCATTTCACCTTGTGTGCATTTAACTGATTATACTAATTAAACCAAATTGGTAACAACTGTTCGATGACAAAAAAATAAAAATTTGAAAAGCATCCATTATATGTTTGAATCAAAATTAAATCTAACATTTAAATCTTTATTTTTTATTTAAAAGATAACTCTTTCTTTTTAAAAGTAATAACGCTTGGATATATTATTTTCTTTATTTATGCAAACCTCCGATTGTCATCAAATATAATTTCTACAGAAGCAGGACAAAAAGTTATTAGCACAAAATTCAAACTTGTCTATGCAGAAATGTATGATATAATTTTCAACAAATAAATAAAAACGACAACAAGCACCCCCACCCAAAAAAAAGTTCTTCGTTGTCAAAAAGCAACAATAGGTTTTAGCGTTTGATTGCGAGCTCGCAGTCTAACCCTTCTGCGCATATACTTTTTGAACTAGCAATCCTAAATTCTAAAATCCAAAAGAAAATTAAAAATTGCATGTCATCCCTGCATCATCGACCAGCACAAAACGGATCATTCGTAATTTCGCTCGTCATTGTTGCACTGTCTTTTTATTCTTTTTAATTTTCTTTTTTTTTTTTATTTTGTTATTTTTTAATTTATTTTTTTTCTTTTGCCTCTTGCCATTTTCCAAGTTCTGGCTGATGCTAAAGTCAGTGCCTGCCACCCCCATTCTATATTTTGCAGTCGATCCAGCTGCCCAAGGAGCGTGAAGTGTTAGTCATTGTTTCAGGGACTGCGGTCGTGCAGGAAGTATTTGGCCAGGCGGACACAATAAGCGTTCCATTCACATTGTCCGCTTGCTTACACAGTTTATGTTGTTGGGCGTGCGTTTATTTGATCGCCTCCTCGGTCATTGGCTCTTCCATTTTTGTTTTCTTCTTTTCACTTTCGTTCTTTGTTTTCAGATTTTGTTTTGTTTATGCTTTGCCCAAACCTCGGCTTTGTTTGTTGCAGCTACCGCTTGCGGTAGTCATTCTTTGACTACCATCACTAGCAGCTCCTCTCCTCATGACACGTCCCATTAAGGCTGAAGCGCACATGGTCACTGAAGTCAATGTCACATATGTTCGCAGTTGAAACTTTACTTACAAGATCTACTTATTTGCTTTATATGATTATATAAAACATTTTATTTACACTAAGACTGTTGTTATTTGCTGTTATCACTACATTTCGGTCGTTGTGCTCTCGGATCTACATTATTTGTTTGTCAATCCCTGTAACCTTCAGTGAATTTCGAAATAAACATTTAAATTTAGGGCGTAGATTCTTCTTATTTTGCAGTCCCTGTCTAGGATTATCCATGTCTAAGTTTATCCACCATTATTTGTTAATTCAAGTCAGTTATTAAATTAAACAATATTATAAAAGATGTTATCCCTATATATAAGAACAATTTCACACCCATAGATTAAATTCCCTGAAGGTTAGCCGCTTTGACAAGCACCTGATGAAGACCGCTGCGCACAACCGAAAAGTTGTGATAATTGCAAACATGAGGGCAATATTGATCATTTTTTTCTATGGCTTATCAACCCTTTACAGGTTATTGAAAGCCAGAAAATATTTTCAGATTGTAAGTTATGTTTTTCCTTTTTTGGATATAACGTTAGTTTAATGATACATGCGTTACTGATTAACCCATAGCTGGGGGAAGACGAGGCGGATTCACATTTTTCAAAAGGGCATGTGAATATGTTATAACCTTACTGACTGAAGAATAACCAAAACGGAAGTTGGAAATGAAATGGTAATCTTTATAACTTCAACAAAATACAATACTCGCCAGCGGCGTGAAGTAGGTAAACCACTGCTCGTGGTGGACTACATAGACAGCATATTACCCTCCACTTACAATAGTGTCCAACGTATTTAGGAAGATTGGGACATACCCATTAGTGTTCATAGGTACGGTATATAACAGGCTATAACGAACCCAACGGGAACTAGAACTCGACACACCGATTAACAATTTGGAGACATTATTCATTGCACACCCGAGCTTGCAGCTCTTGGTATTCCCATGCGGTCTCTCATTTGGGTATTGACAAGGTTCGGCGATGAGGACAGTAGTTCGAAATTAAATAATGTAAATAAACAATAACCCCAAAATACAGTGAGAAAAGACACTTTTTATACATAATTCCATTACAGAATTCCGCCTATAATTTTTGAACAGGTATTTTGCATCCTAAATATTTACGAAATAATTATATTCATTTTACCACAAAATTTATCTTCAGGTCCGTTTTATGCTCTTCTGATATTTTCTGCCATCTTTCTTGTGGCGTCGCGAGAGGATTAATCGCTACATTAATGTATTTTAAGATATTAGGTATGTGAGATTAGTATGTTGAACTCAAATCATTTTAAGAAAGGAATATCTTACACGACGGTTAATTACATTATATTGCACAGTTTACTGAATAAGAAAATGTCCGTCCTTGAAAAATCATTATTCAAAATCCTAGCGTTTTAGCTGGGGGTTGAACAACGACCGCAAATTCAGAATGACTTCAATCAGTAGTTTTTATATTTATTTCTAAAATGATTTAGCACATGAAATGTTTTAAGGATTATTATTCTCATACTAGTGAATAGATAACTTAATGAAACTCAATTCAAATAATATTATAAACTGAATACGCGTAATGTTTTGTAAAATATTTCAACTTTATATATACCGTCTGATAATCAGAAATTTATTTTCATATTAAATTACATCAATTTCTTTAACAGTATGTACCTTTATGCATCAAGCCCCATTTTCTAAAACACTGGCTTTCAAGAGTGTTTATACAGTGTGTCCATAAAGTTCATGTGCACTTTAAAAAAATTATAACTTTATTTGTATTTCCGATAGAAATAATCTGTAAAAAATTTTATAAAGTTTAATGGTCCTAGTTTTAAGTATAGCTAAAACAACTAATGTGATTCCAGGCATTACTGTAAATCAGTTGGCAAATGTTTTCCGTGAACTGCAAAATCTTATTACCCTTTGTATTGCTAATGATGGAGGATATGTGGAAACTTAAATAAAATTCCAATAAAACCTTTAAAAGAATATAGATATACTTCTTTCTAATCCTTTTTACAAATTATTTTTATTGCAGATACAAATAAAGTTATAAATTTTTTAAAGTGCACACAAACTTTATGGACACCCTGTATATTAATAGCAATTTCGAAGTAAACTGACTAACTGCAAAACAGATGGTATAGTGGATGCCGGCCAGATCTTTCACAAAGACTTTAAACAAGATAAACGATTTAAATATACAACAGATGTTTACCAAATGCGGCACGCTACGTACATATAATTCAACATTTAAATGGCATCTAAATAACAGAAGTGCAAATACGGTGAGAAGAAAATTGCACTTACCTGAGAATTTACTATGTAGGTAATCATCTTTGCAGATGAACTTGTTCTCGTCGAGTACATAAAGTTCCTCGCCGGTCGATAATTGCTTGCGACAGACCATGCATGTGAAACATTTGAGATGGAATACTTTGCTCCGCGCTCTCCGAACTAAATCATTTGGTGAGATGCCTTGCGAACAACCAGCACACTTTGTACCAAATCTCCTGCAGATAAAAAAAATAAATAAAACGAAATAAATTATTTGATTAAAAGTAGAATTAATATTAATATTTACTGAGAATTTCATGCAGGAATTTATCGATAAGGATTTACATGATCACTTTTCTGCAAATATTTTTTTTATTTTTTTTTTACTTGAATTACTGGGATGAGGAATTATTATTTACACTGTTTATATTCAGACTATATCCTCATCTTTGTTGGTTTTTTTTTTTATCACAATGCCCTAGCGGGAAAAATTATTGTTTTGTGAAATTAGTGACATAGTGGTTGTGAGTTCAATCCCACAGTCAGGCGGTGTGTAGTTACACCCATTGGAAACAGGCGAGCAATATAAGGTACGCTAAACAAGACGATATTCCTAGAAATGGGGGTGGGGGTGAAACGAGAAAAGACAATAAAAAATGATTCCGTTCCGAATTCCATGTAGGTAACCCAGATTGATATGCACCCGAGCAAATTTGTAGAGCACAAAGTGCGAAAATTTGAGATAAAAAAAAAGATGAGAACAATAGTTCATATATATATATATATATATATATATATATATATATATATATATATATATATATATATAAGTATTTTATATCTCAATTATTTTCGATTTCATGAATTTAAGCGGATTATTAAATCAGCCGGTAATCCATATCATTTTAGTGTTGAAATTGCAAGATGGAACCGTAAGTTCTCTTCTGATAGTTTCTTCTCTCGGACTTCACGCCTTTGGAACTCTCTTCCGGCTACTTACCTTCATCTCAATTACGATCTTCAAGAATTAAAATGCAACTTCAAGTCAACCATCATCTTTTTTATACATGAACGTTTTCCGAGTTCCTTTCTCTCCCAGTAAGCCCTTGTTTCATAGTAGATTTATAGTCTTGGTTAGGGTGAAATGATATGTGTGTGTGTGAAGAAATATAGTTTTAAGGTATCCTACATTTATGGGATAAAATGCTCAATATCAGAGATAGAGCGTATGTAAATATAAAAGTGAACATTAAAGTCAACACTCAGAGGTGACATACTGTTTCATGCTAAACGTAATCATCAGGTGACCTTTATATATATATATATATATATATATATAAAGTATGTGGTGCAGTTCAATTTACATTACATGAATCATCTACAGGTTCGGGGTTAATGGAATTTATTAAATTTGTTTGCAAAAGATGTATTCTAGCCATTTATATCATTAACTTCTATATCTGTTTTATATATATATATATATATATATATATATATATATATATATATATATATATATATATTTTTTTTCTTATTCAGGATGGAAATTAAAAATATTCTTAGTTTGAAAAAAATTCGTGCCATTGTATATACACACTTGAATGAGGTTTGATGGGGTTATATATTAGTTTTGACCGCGTTTGTTAATGGCATTGTGGTTGACTATAATATTTCTCCAAATGTAACGACAGCTTCCAATGATAATTAATGTTCAGTAATCTCACATTTTGACAGAAAGCCAACTCTTGCATCCATGGTGCTATACAAAATGTCAGGGGTGGGGGTTCAGCCCCTCACTTTCAGTTGTTGACAATTTTACTAAGCTGAGCTGTATCATTCGTTTGCAATCATGGCCGCCATTAATTTTCAAAATAAGTAAGAACATTTCATATTCTCGAAACATTACCTTCTAATTCGCCTATATATATTATATATGCATAAAAAAATCTATACACTTCATTCAAGATTGATTGATCGATTAGTCTTTTACGGTCTATTAACCTTTTGCAGGAAGATATTTTAAGATTGTAAGAATATTTTCGGATGATGATTTACAGATACAAGTCCTACATGGCTGGGGAAACAGGTGCATTCATGCCATATCTCAAGGGTATTTGCGCGTAACTGAACATAATGACTGGAAATGGAATTCGGGTCTCCTATTTATAATTTCGAACCGTTAGAGCACCTGGTATTCTGAAGCGGTCATGTATCTAGGTACTGACCAGGCCCGACGAGGATCATACGAGTGTAACTTCGATGATCGTATGATAACCAGTGTTTCAACGTGATATGACTATAAATCTATGACATACTATAAAATAGGTACAAATAGAAAAAGAATGTATTTAAAATAATGTTTACAGTAGAATAAAAATATTTAATTTATGAGGGGATGAGATAAAGAATATTAAATCAGGAATCTTTAAACCTCAACGTCTGGCTAAGTCACCCCAGGCCATTATATTTTGAGGTCTCGGCACGAGTCTTGAGTTTGTTTTTACGACCGGTATAAATGGGCGCGTAGACGTATTGGGTTGGACAAGGACGCATTCCAAAATCTGAGCAGACAGGAGGATTTCTTTGGTAACAAAGAAAAGAGTGCTGAGCTGCGACGTGACATTTGTCCTCCTTTACGGCGGCGAATGCTGGACGGTCTCCTCAAAGATGAAGAAGACACTCAAAGCAAAGGAGGTATGATTCTACAGAAAGTTGCTAAGGATATCATGGGCCGAGCGTGTGAGCAATAGTGAGGTCTTGGAGAGGATGCAAACAAGGAGGAAGATTATACTTATCAGGAAGAGGCAGACGATATTTCTGGGACACGTAATGAGAAAGGGGGGCCTGGAGAATCTGATACTCAAAGGTCGAATAAATGGAAAGGGGGGCCTGGAGAATCTGATACTCAAAGGTCGAATAAATGGAAAGAGAGACAAGGGAAAGCAGTGCATCACATACCTGGCAGGCTTAAGCAAGTAATGACATAGCGTAGTCTGGGGAGGTGGCAAACGGAGGAAATTTATTGGGAGCTACAATGAATAGGGGAAGTGGAGAGCCATGATCGCCTACGTCCTGAAAGGTAAATGGGCGCAAACCTTTCGATTGCATAGTGTAAACAGTCTTATCGAATTAAGATGTCTCTTTCATATTTACAAAAAAAAAAAAAAAGAAAGAAAATCACGAAAAGGTAAGAGATTACTACCTTATTCATTTACATCAGCACACAATTGAAACAAGTTAACATTAAAATCATCTTTATTAAATGAAGCTTTTATGCACTGTACCCCTTCAAGACATTGGGAGATCATGGCTTTAAACCTTGCTGTTCTTTCTAGCTCTAAGCAATGTTTTTCTTCCTATCCCATATGTTCACACACGCACAAGCGAGTTAGGTAGGTTATTCGAAGTTTCCATTTGACCCTCATGTCTTCAATGCCCTGTATCAGATTCTAAAAGCATTTTTTCTTTATTTTATATTTCAGCAAAATGTTTTTAAGGACACGTATCTTTTTGTGCCAATTTTCCTTAACCATTTGAGCCCTGCGTTCCTGAATAATTTTAACCTTTCTGCCTAAAGTTCTGAGTCAAAATTTGTAAATAATTCGTAAATAATTAGTATGTATTGTTTCCCGATAGAAATTTTTTTTTTACAAGTGTTTACCCACCGTTCAACCGGTGACTGGACATTAAGTCATTTTTCTCTACCACTGTTCAACCGGTGGCTGGGCATTACGTCAGTTTTCTCTACAACCGGTAAAGAGTTAGTCAGGACTCAAAGGTTTAGAGTTCTACATTGTTTATATGTTCTATCCTTAATAATCTCGATATGCTTTTCAATCAAGTCCCCTCTTCATCTGCGAAGAAATTGCCAAGCATTCACTGCCATATAGAAAGAGTGATAGTACATGGCAGTTCAAAATTCTACGTTGTTTCGAATGAAGCATTCGTGTTTCTAAACATTTCATTTAATATTTCGAAGGCTTCTTTTGCTATTTATATCCGCCTTCTCATTCCTATGTTAGGTTTTTCGTCATTTCGTGTAAAGAAATAATTTTCTTAAAATGAATATCTCAGATATCCATTATAAAAATGATATCCATATTCTAAAGCTAGATTTGAAATAATGTACGAGAAATATGCACATAATTCTACTTTATCGTACAAGTATATTTTCTTTATTAAAAACATTTTTTTTCATGTATTAGAAAACATCATGAATTTAAGCGTGTTACTAGGTTGGCATCTCGGTCCCACACTTTTACTGTCGAAACAGTTAAATGCAACCGCCTCTTCTACTCCAACAGCTTCTTTTCTCGCACTTCCCAACAGTGGAATTTACCTTCCTCTTACTTGCTTCCCTGATAGCTATAATCTTCAAATATTCAAATGTAATTTCAAACGATATCTGATGCCCTGATACTGATCTATATATCCTCTCCTCTTGCTTTCAATTTCTGTAACCCCTTTCGTGCTGGAGGCACTCTCGCCTTGCTTGGGGTGCAATGTTTGTATATAGAATTTATAATGGAATTAACATGGATGATAAATGAAACTGAGAGAGAATAACCATGAATAAATATTGAGTCCAAAACACACATAAGTATTATGAACAAAAACAAAATTTAAAATTCTCTGTGTTTTGAATTGTTCATGATAAGACAAAATAACAAGACGAATCTAATCAAAATGAAAAAAAAAATCAGTTAGAGAGGTTTTTTGGCTGAGCTATCATATAAATAGAATTGTCGGTGGTTTAGTAGGGAGATACAAAGCTGACAGTGATGTGCTTATTTAATTTAGCTTGGTTGCATACAGAGGCTTGCATCCTGACATCTTTTATTTCCTTCTTTTTGGTATTGAAAGAAAACGAGAGAATTCTGAAAAAGGTCGACACTACGAGGAAGACACACAAAAGAGAAGAGTAACTCTCCTGTCAGATGAAACTCGATTAGGTCTCTTTGATGGTCTATATTTAGAAAAATACTTCTGTTAGTGAAAATGAGTCTTATTGCTTTTGTTTTCGTGTCTTTTGCTAAGTTTAATTCTTTCCTTCGTACATTTCTTAGGACTAAGCTAACATGTAACGAGAGAAAAGAAAATTAATTTAACGTGTTTCACTTTCCTTTGTTTTAATTCTTTATTATTCCTTACTTTCTGATTAGTTTCAGTATTTCACTATTTCGTGTTATTTTTTAATCAACCGCCATTATTTTTGTTTGGCTTTCATTTTCTATATTGTAATTTATTCTCACTTCATTTTTAATTTCTTTCAACTCAAGTTTTCGTTATTTCTCCTCTTAAAATCTATTCCATCCCCTACTCCAGTTTTAAAGAAATCCACCAACGAACTCGTTTCTCCTTGCCTTTTTTCATTTATAATTCATTTTCCTATAATACTTACTCTTTTTCTTATTTTCTTCTTTCTCATCTTGACCGCTTTCTTTAATCAATTTCAATTTTCACTCCCTTTTTTTTTCACTTGGTGATACATACTGTAACTTTTAGTCATTATTAGTCTTTCTCTGATTTCTTTCCAGTCTTTTCTTTACCCAACAAAGTACAGCAACATAGCTGCACCCTCACCCTCCACATCACCCACCTCACTGTCAAGATTTTTATCACGGTATCTTATTTCGGTAACTCCCTTTGAATCTGCGCACCAATATCCCGGCCTTTTTATTTCATCTTTCTACCATCAGAGCTAAAGATGTGCAAGATAGAGTGTTCTGAATACACTGATAGTTTGATGGTCATATTGATAAATAACCGAATAGATAAATAGCTAGATTATATATATATATATATATATATATATATATATATATATTGTGTGTGTGTATTTGGCTGGTTGGGTCAGTGTGAGGGTGAGGCACACAAACAATTGTTCGTTTGAACCTAAGCGAAGATTGATTTATATATTACTTCATATGTCATTGTATACGATTCAAAGACACAGGCACACACACAAAATACAAAAGCGTGACTGGATATATTACTTAAATTTTGCTTTATTTATAGGAAAAGGGTGGTCAGTATCGGCGACAGACCTATTGTAGACATAGTATTGACAGAGTAATCAACACTGCATCAGGAGTGTCAGATTCACGGCTCATGGTACTGTCAGAGGATCGTTTCGAGTGTGAAATTGGGAATCACCTTGCAATGATGATTCCTATGTCAACACTGTGTCTATCCCTCTCTGTATTTGCCAATCTCCCTTATATATATATATATTTTTAATTTTTCAAAAAAAAAATATATATATATACCCAAGTATATAATTGGTGTATATGGAAGGAATTCCAATAACTAACAATTACTATTCTTAAAAAGTGTTCTCAATACAGAGTAGAGCAGATATAATTATATATTTTTAAAAATTATAATATAAATATAAATAAAATCACTAAAACATTATTTTTCAACACCTCCGCTGTCTTATCAAGTGATGATGTTGAATGTCTACATTCAAGACGTTCAACATCATCATAAGACACTGAGGTGTTGAAACAAATGGCTATTTTGTGTAGTGATTTTTTAAATATATTTGTGTTATAATTTTTTAAATAAATATATATATGTATATATATATATATATATATATATATATATATATATATATATATAGAGAGAGAGAGAGAGAGAGAGAGAGCGTTATTGATGTAGAGATAAAGTGAATGTGAGCATGTTCCTGCATCCATTTTTGAAACTTTATTTTATATATCTCAACTTATTTTTCATGTATAGGGTATCAGTATAAAAAAAATGTCCAATAAAACTATTTATATATGTTTTGTATTACTCATATTCTATATAGGTATCTAATAAATACATGTTATAGTATATGATTGCATATGTGCATACAAGTTTCTAAAATTTTCATATATACATCTCTTTCAAACTCCTTAATTTTGTGAATGTATTATATTCGAAATGATGCCAGCAACACAATGGCCTAATAAAAATTCCTTAAAGGAACATTCGCGTACATTTCACCCACCAAGAAGTGTCTTCCAATGGCCATTTGACTTCCATACATTCGCATATTACACAAATATAGACTCATCTCATTTGATGAGGTCGTTCAATTTCACCTATAATCTTCTTCCTAATTTTCTTACTAAGGTCAGTAATAATAATATTATAATGATACTACTATTATTGTTATTGAATAAATTATCCTCCCTGTTAATTTTAATACTAGTTCCGTTGTCTTGATTTCGGTTATAGCATTTTTTTTCTCATTTCTACAATGATATACCTTGTCTCTCAAGGCAAAGGCTTTTTTTATGTCCTTTCCTGGTAAGCAAGACCAATAAGAATAAAAAAGACTACATTAATCGTGTTCTTCAGTTATAAATGGAGTCAAGTATATAAACTTAAATAAAAACATGTTTGGTGTGAATAAATACAAATGTGATAACGTGTCGGAGTAGTAAGGAAAATATGTTGTAGTACAACGAATTCGCCAGGAAGAAAAATATGTATGGAATATATACATTTGTTAGGCAGCACATGTGTGTGTATTGATTGTCTCAGAGACAACATTCTACCATTATTGTAAGTCTCGAGTTTCCAATAAAACATTAATTAATTTAAATGGTGGATTATACTATTTTTTAATCTGCACATATACTTACATAAAATATATTATCGATTAAGATCTGTTTGCATCGATATCAAAAGAGAGATAAGTAAATAAACTATTAGTTATTGGTTTAACTAGTATAGTGATATTTTATCGTTTTCATATTAATCCGTAATTCTTTACGTATATTTCAGCTAAAGGCAGGGATTATGTGTTATCAGAATTAAATCAGATGAAGCGTTTCTAGCTCATTTGGCAGAAGGCAACAGAAAAATCACTGCAGTAAGACAGAGTAAAACAATAAAAAATTATGGAAAGAAAAAACATTAGAATGAAGAAAATCAATGGTATTATATCAAACGAACCAATCACGAGCGTCGTATACTCTGAAAGCCATGGGACACCAACGGTGTTAAAATTATAGCAACAGTCGCAAAACTGAAGGCAAACAGACCGAATGGAACAAGTCTATATACTGGCTGTTTTGATTTCTGATTCTTTTAAGATTGAACCTACGACTGAAGGTGTGTGTGTGTGTGTGTGTGTAATATATTTTCTGTTTATATGTTATTTTTATATACACATTTTATTAAACTAAATAGTATGGTTTAATTACCCAGTATTAATTACATTTACCAGTCTGAATGTTCGTAGAAAATATACATTCTCCGAAAGCGAACCTGAGTTCCTATAAGGAAAGCGCCCTTTGACATGACGTGCTGTACCATTTAGCTACGGAGACGCTATTATATACATGCGTTGTATATATTTACATGTGTGTGTGTGCGCGTGTGTGCATATATATATATATATATATATATATATATATATATATATATATATACATATATATATATATATATAATATACATATATACAGCTTATATACACATATATATATATACACGTCTATATATAATATACACATATATATTATATACATATCTGTGTGTATTATATATATATATGTTTGTGTGTGTGTGTGTGTGTATTATATATATATATATATATTTGTGAATGTATTATATATATATATGTGTGTGTGTGTGTGTGTGCATTATATATATATATATATATATATATATATATATATATATATATATATGAGAATATATACAATACTCAATTACAACTTCTGTCTCAGTTTGGCAGATATAGATATGCTCGCCAGCTTACATGCTCACCCACAAACACACACACATATATATCATTACTTTAGTTGATAACCATATATGAGTAAACACTTTATTTTAAGCTGTATTTATTTCATCTAGCGGCCTATATATATATATATATATATATATATATATATATAGAGAGAGAGAGAGAGAGACTGATAGACAGACAGAGAGTGACCTCTTTTAGTCAATTTTTTTCTACTTATTTTCAACCCGATTCTAATAATGCTAAGTTCATAGTATCAAACTTCTATGCATTACTTTATTCACAATTTATAAGTTTTAACTTTCAAATGCACGCAAAAATTTTGTCTTTGAAAATAATGAACAAGACATATTATTTTATCCTAAAAAACAACATCCAGATGATGACATTGTGCGCATGTCGAAAGTACTTAGAATAATAACATTATATATCAACACTGTAATTTTCTATCTTCTTTTAATTACGATACCAAAAGGATTATTCGTGAATATGAAAGGATCCTGTTGACAATTATCCAATGAAACATGTCTCAATGAAAACATGTTGCGAAAATGTACACTATATATTATTTTTAAAATTATTTTTCCATCACGACATAGAAATTACTCTGTTTCGAAACCTAACCTCAAACCTCAAGTTCTAAATTTCGCTTTAGGACTTGACTTTCTGTTTCGAAACAGTAATTTCTGTGTCGCGATGGTAATATATTTTTAAAAAAATAATTATAATATTATGCTCTACTTTATATTGAGCACCGTTTTTAAAAATAAAACAAAAATACTAAAGAAATTTGGATTATGAATTTGACTGTTCTTTCCTATTACTTGGCTATATACATGTGTGTGTGTGTGTATGTATGATTCTTTGTATGTCTATTAGCACCATAAAGATAATGTCCAGTGAACTGTATTGGACATCATCTGGGGGCAAGGGGGACAATTTTTCAACGCCTATACAGGGCCCTTAGCGAGTAAGAACATGTCAGTTTTCTAATGGATCGTTATCTCCGGTCTAAACGGCCTATATATATCGTCAAGGGTGAAAGATCACAGAAGCAGTTTTGCTACGTCGTGGTGGAGAAATCTTGTAGGATTTGCCAGACATTTCGATATGCTGTGTGGAAGGGAAGGACACTGGCTGCAATGTGATATTTTCAAGAACCAGTCACTGTATGTTGT
>CAHIKZ030005425.1:1145000-1172500 GCA_903632075.3 Acanthosepion pharaonis | reverse complement strand
AAACAGAACTACAGCGCCCGATGTTCAGTTTTTAAAATCTCTGCCAATTATGTGCCATGCGTGATACCCGCTTAGGCGATCATGTATCTTTCGATACATGTCTGACGAGGCAGATTTTTTCCCCGCAGTAGTTTGCCATTTCTTTCTACGGTAGACCAGTTGACATTCATAGTCTGTTCTGCTATTTACTCATAGCTTGGAAGAAAAGGATTCATGCCTTTCCTAGGGGTATTAGCACGTAAGTGAATATAATGGATTCCTCAATCAGAGCCGCTATCCATTACTCCAACGTTAAAATCAACAATACTGCATTGATGTTCTATTCTATGAATACCGTTTCAGAGTATAGATGTTTTATTTCGTTAACAGCAGTGGAATATATCACAAAGTTGTCATATTATTTGTTTACAGAATTTTTATTGTTGGAAAGGATATTTGTTAGATATTCCTGGATTATAAAGAAATTCTGAATGGAACCTCGGCTAGAATATACGTCTTACAAATCCTGTTTGTTTTTTTTTGTTCGATTTTTTATTATTATTCTAGCGCAACGAAATAATTCCGCAGTCAGTGGGTTATAATCCAGTGATGAAGACAGCCATATTGCCGTTCAGTGGATGTCCGCAAAACAAGCATCTACGAAAAGGCAATATGATGTTTAAATTCCCCTTTTTGCCGCAACTCTTTGAAGTTTAAGATATCTACATGACCCAGTTTTGTAAAGCAGACCGGAAATTAAGCTGCAGACCACATTGTCGAATAGACAAATCATGAGTCGATTAAACTGTTGACGTCCGATATATCTAAACGCATTGTTTTACAGTTATGCACATATGTTGTTCAAAAGCAAAGGCTGACAAACGCATCCATGTTGGACATTCTGTCGAGGCTTTTATCTAAAAACGCTGTGTCCTTGAGTCAAGAAAACTCGTGCAGAGATTCAGTCGAGTGGCTTTGAATAACATACCTCGGGATATCAAATTAAGTAGATGGGCAGGGGGGAGTAAAATTAAGGAGACGATAGAGAGAGGGGAGAGAAAGGGTGAGTGAAAATAAATTATTAGAGAGAGTTGAGTGAATGAGAATTAATGAGGACATTGTACGAGTGTAAATGAGAGTGAGACATTTAGAGTGAAGAGAATAGAGAGGAATAAAAGAATGGAGAGGAATAAAAGAATGGAGAGGAATAAAAGAATGGAGAGGAATAAAAGAATGGAGAGGAATAAAAGAATGGAGAGGAATAAAAGAATGGAGAGGAATAAATGTAGTAAAGAAGAGAAATTTTAAAATGGAGGAAAGAAAGAAAAAGTGAAACTAATTTGACAGTTTTGACGATTTTCCTTCTCTTAAAGAGATGAAAACCATCAGAATTGAGAAAAAAAAAGTCAAATCAGAAGAAAGAATCAAAACTTTTTGATAGAGAAACAAAACTAGCAAATAGTCAAAGAAAAAAATTTAGGAAATCTGCTTCAATTTTCTTAAAATTATACTGATTTCTAAATGTTCATACTATCAATTTCCCAATCAAGTTCATGTAAACCTCTGCGTTAATAAACTACATGATTTCCATTCTCCCCTCCCACTAGGTTTTAAAATCATTACTCTATTTCTGCATACCAGACATTGACACCACATGGCTATCATAAATTTTAGTTTATTCCAGTTTGAAACACAACTGCTATTCTACAGCAGGTGAGAATCGGATTCTTGATCAACACTTAATTGTTAGACTTATTACAAATGGATATTCGTACAGAGAACACTACATTTAAACAAAAACATCACCCCAAAAGAATACTATGTATTGTATCTGTCCTAATAATAAATGTTTAAAAGAAATTGTTTATTTTCTCTGCCACAGAAAGCAAAAGACGTTATAAAAGGAAATATAAAACTTTACAAAAAGATTTTTTACATATTATTAACAAATCACAAAATGTATGTTCTTAGCTATAATAAAATAAAATAATGACACCTATTTATATACGTAAAAGTCTTATTTAAAAAAAATGTTATATAAACATGACATTGTCCAATACAATAGAGAAGAGTTAGTTACTCTTTTTTACGTATATATACAGAATGTGCTTCTATATTTCTTGTTTAAAGACGGGAAAATATGAATGATACTAAAAAGTAATAGACAATGTTTGGTTAGTAAAGTAATACAAAGAAGTCCTGAAAGTTACCAAGAATATGTATGAATGCATTCTACCTAAAGTTGATAAAAGAACACAATACATGGCTAGAAGAAAAGGAAGAGAAAACGTGTAAATGAAAAGAGGACGTGTAAAAAAAAGAAAAAAAAAAAAATGGTATAAAATTAGAAGTGAAAGGAAGAGAGATTTAGCTGAGATGAAAGACAAAAGCAGACGAAAAGCGATATGGGAAAGTTATATAGACGAACGCATGAAAGATTGAGGCAAAAGCAAAAATAGGAGGAGAGGAGACCGTTAATCGAATGGGTGTAGTTAAATAAAAGATAAAGAGAGTGGAGAATGAAGATAAAAAGAGAGATCATATAAAAAAAAAGAAAAAAGAAAGGAGAAAGAAAAGAAGAAACTGTCAGAGACAAAGAAATCTTGTAAAATAAAATAAAAAGTCATAAAGAAAAAGATATTCGAAAAAAATAAAATAAAGAAAAACAAAAGAAAAAGATAAAAGTTTTGAGCCAAGCATTTTGAGGTTTCTTTACGAAAAATCCTCCGGTTAGCTCTACGATTTGGCAGGTCAACATTTTTTTTTCTTTTGTTCGTCCCGTTCTTTTTCTGTGATGACACAAGCCACCTCGGGATGTTCCTTCCATTATGCTTTGATCGAAGCTCTTGGTTGGCTCTCCATCAATGGAAGAGGCCAAAGCGGAAAAGAAATGGCGAGAGGGTGGCGCGTTGAATAGATGATAGAAGGGTGAACTGGTCGGGGAGGAATTGTTAAATAAATCAGAAAGTTCAAACTTGCAGGACAATGATCCGGACACAAGGACTTCTGAATGGGAGTTATTCGACACTCCAACCAAATCCCCTAAATACATATATTTACGTTAAATAAAAAAAAAGACTAAATGATAACAAGAGACGACTGAAAAACGGATTAGAAGAATGAGAAAAAGAAAATAAAAACAGATATAAAAAAGCAGAAAGAGAAATGTAAAGAGAGGAAAATAAGAATGAAATGAAAAAGGGGGGTTTTAATTTCATTGCTTGTATCTTAGAAGGCATGGTGGAATAATGGATAACGTTTCGGATGGAAGAATCGGAGAGCCGAGTTCGAATTCCAGTCAAATACCTTTGGGAAAGGTATGAATCCTCTTCTTCTCAGCCCAGCTATGGGTAAACCGCAGAAAGAAATGGCAACCTACTGCGGGGAATAAAATCTCCCTCGTGAGTCATATATCGAAAGATACATGATCGCCTTAGCGTGTATCACGCATGGCACATAATTGACTGCTTATATCTCATATTTAGCCGACACGTTTCGTTCACTGTGAACTTTTTCAAGGCAGATAAACGAAATGAATTCATTAAAAATGTATTATCTATAAACAACAAACAAAATGTCGTTAGCAACTAGAGGAATTTAAAAATGGTATTGTATATTCATATGGTCAACTGAAAAATTACGTCAATAATTTTTTTTTTTTTTTTGGCTATCCTCTGTCAGCCGCAATGATGGAGAAAGCATTATCTCGCACTCCCACCGCAGTAAGACACGCTACAAGAGCTACTCTGTTTCGCGAGGCTCGTCCCTTAAGCTGATATTTAATTATTGGCTTTGGCTTTTATTTGGTTTCAAGTACTGAGAAAAATCGTGGGGGTGACAATGAAGTAGCAGTGAGAGAAAAAAATACCTCAACGGTAAAACTTAGTATTAAACAAAAACAGTATTTCCGTATATATGTTCACTATAGGTCATTATAAATACATGAGATTATCCTATGGATTTTTAAAAAGCTATCATCTATAAGTTATTGAGTTTGTTCTGTTCACTGTCCACTCGTAAAAGATTATGCTTCTGAACAAGCAGCCAACCCAACATGAAACCGAACTAGTTAGTAGCCTGAGAACCGTGCTCTATCAGAAATGGGTATTAAAATATTTGGAGGCACTAGACGTGTCAATAGACGCAGGTCAATTGTTATGAGAAAGTCTTTAAAAAAAAAGAGTAACAGTCAGATGCTTCCTATTGTGATTGGTAGAAGTTAGAGATTGTAGTGAGACTTTTAGGGTATGAACGGACAAATCGAAACCATCTTTAATTTAAGCCTTATCCCTTGTTTCCTGTTTAAAGTGGGTGTTAAGTTCTTTCTAAAGTATTTTCCTTCTCTTTCACTTCCAGTAGCCATGCGTCTTAGTAGCATTATCGCCTTGCTTGGAGTGAATATATTAAAAAAGAAAAGTAAACGCCGCTTGCTAACACTATTTACATTGTTTGGACTGTTGTCCACGTCTTTGTTTCCATATTCACGAAATAAGGGGTTCAGTTCGAAATTTCAATCACCTGAAGAAGGCCGGAGCGTACAACGGCCGAAACGTTGTGAATATGGCAATGGAGATGAGGATAACAGTCCGAATAATGTAAATAATGTAAGTAATCATAATACCACATCTCAAAGATACAGACATATATATATATATATATATATATGTATATATGTGTGTGTGTGTGTGTGTGTTTGTATCAGGTTTTATTTTTGGAACATTATTTTTAGTGGATACTCATAATAGAGTAGACGATACATTTATTTATTTTCGTCTACCAGCCTGAATATTCAGGGAATCTTATTAGAGGAAAATATACGCCCTCCAGTAGGATTCGAACCTGTGACTACCTTGACTGATGAAACCGTCGTTAGATGCGACATGCTTTAGACCGACTCGGTCAAATAAAGTCAATCAAGCAAAGATTAAATAGTGCCTTATAAACACAAATATTTCTAAGACTCCCGTTCATTTAGTTTCGTGCTGTTACGTAAACAAAGCAATTTCTAAAGAACGGCTGGATTTTTATTTATTCATCATTTTTGAGTAGACGCTTCATTTATTTATTAAACACTATATATATATATATATATATATATATATATATATATATATATAACAAAAACAATTTATTCGCTACAAAGATGCAACCCTGTTTTAGTGTATTTAGTTTCACCTCCACTGGTGAGAACCAAAATGTTTATGAACAATTTTGGTTCTCACCAGTCAAATGCAACTAAATGCACCGTAACGAGGTTGCATCTTTGTAGTGAGTAAATTGTTTTTGTCTATATGAAAAAATTATAATAAATAATTACTGCTCTACTATTGATATTGAGCCGTCTGTTGAATTAATACTATGAACGTTAGAATTTATATATTATTTTCGTTCTCATTACATTCATATATATATATATATATATATATATATATATATATATATATATATATGGTAAGTATATTTGTGACAAATTTTTCCCAACGAACTCGTTTCTCTCATACACAGATATTAGAAAGAGCTGATTGAGTAGGCACGTGAAAAAAGTCATTATTAACAGACAAATAGTAATAACAAAGGTTTTTAATATGAAAATGCATTTGGAGATGTAAGCAGTCAATTTGCTCTGATTGATTGTATCAATAATATTTAGGAGTGTAAAGTATAAAAAATCATATATACATATTAATGCGGCTTCTTTACATAAACAATGCCCATGGTTTTAAAAAATTTCCAAACACAAACAACTGCAAAGGAAGAGTTACTCCTTAAATATTCTAGCTGCTCTTGGTCCGGATCGATTCACGCCTCTGAGTCGAGAATGATAATCCCCTTTAATTTGCTACTTATTAAAGCCCATCAAAGTGCATTGTCAAGTTTGTAGTTTCTTTCAACAATAAATATTCCTGTAGAGATTGCTTTAGGTAGTCGAACATGTGTAATCGTAAGCACCGTACTTCACAGATCTTATCATAAATAACCACACGTAATCATTTTCTAATCAAGAGAGGATATCTCTGCCAAGTTTTGGATGTAATGACTTGAAAAATCGTTTACCGTTATTCATTTTTATCGCTATATCTCAGAAGAATCCGCAAAATCTGTAAGGATTTTGTTTTAACAAAATGCAATAAAGAAATACAAGAAAGAAAAAAATAGTTCTTTGGAAAAAGTTCTTTCATTTGGAACACAGACGGTTCTCTATTATTTCAAAGGTGATTTCTGCCAGTCTACAGGTACTGGAAATTTTAAATATTCTTGCCGCTAACCATGTTGGCGGTCTTTGATACCTTAAGGCTAAATTTTAAATATTTATCCCGTCCACTAAACGTACCGCGGGAAAAAACCCGCCTAGTCTTGATCGACTAAGCGTGTATCACACACGGCACATAACTGACTGAGTGGGTTCGATTCTCATGGGATGCACCATATTTCCGTCTTGTGCCACATATAAGCAACGCTTAGAAAATTATTTAAAATTATTAAATACTTACCTCGTATAGAATATATGTGAAGAAGTTATATATTAGGTCCAAACCCCAGGCAGTACCTCTCCTTCGGGGGAGTGCTGGGTTTATTGCCGTTAAACATACTTTAAACCTCAAACTTATACCACATTCGGTAGCGACGTGGGCCCGCTGGAAAATACCCTTATTCATATCTAAGATTCATATAGCTTTGCAGCCATTCATTTCACAGGGCCGTAACAGCCGGGGTGGGGTCTTGTCTCCCACTAATCTTTTTAACGGTTGTAATATTTTACAGGGTTTTTAATTTAACAAAATACAATAAAGAAAGAAATACAAGAAAGAAAAAAAAAATCTATCAAAGTAAGGAAGATTAAAACTTCATAAAACCCCAATGAAAGAAGTTCATTTACTTGGAATACAGACGATTCTCGAGTATTTCAATGATGATTCCTACAAATCTAGAGGTACTGGAAATTTTAAATGTTCTTGCCGCTAACCATGTTGGCGGTCTTTAATAACCTACGACTAAATTCAAAAGTGGGGGCGGAAGGGTACCACCAAACATTGTTATGAGCTGAAAAGGTGAAGAAATTGTGACGAGCCATGATCACCTATGTCCTAAAGGGACTCGACACATTAAATAATTGAACAGAAATACTTAACCCATTAACTGCCAATTTTTTTTAATGCGCATTTTTGGCCCAGACAGGTGTCTTTGGAGTTTATTTATTCCTTATGTTTAATTTCAGTAGTTACTATTGTCGATTTTATAGAAACTAGAACATCAAATATGTATGTGTATAAAACATCAAAAAATAATACTGATTAGAAATAATAAAAAAAATACTTTTCAAAATAGTCATTATTTTTCTACTCGTGAAATGTAAAATTACGACAGAAAATGTCTTACGGCTAATAATAAAAACTTTAAAGGCTAAGTATTATAAAATATACCTCTGCAAATGCAATGCATGTAAGCAATTCAATGTAAATACAAGAAATAACATGTAGGGAGTTTGATTTTAACAGATCCGCAAAAGGAGCTCATGGCAGGTAATGAGTTAATATCGACAATGTGTTTAGATTATTATGAAAAGCAATTTGTGCTTAGCTGTTCGTTTTTCTTGCTTGTCTGTCGATTCGAAATTACGTTGAAACCAAACACATATATTTTTGAAGTCATTAGCTTAAACAATTAGTTGCTACCTCATTGTCTGATGTTGTGAAAGCACATAACGATGTCCTGATTCTAGGTCTCTGCTCGTGATAATGTATTTTCGTGCGCAGTCTGGCCATTTGGTTGCAATTTTTTTTTTCATTTTATTTATGTTGTATCTCGTGTTTTCGTGCTAACAGAGAGAAATAAATAAGGAAAACAAACTCGTAGGTAAATAATGAAAAAAGAAGGTTTACCACACGAAGGTACACTTAGCAATTTACCTGATGCTAACCTCTGCTCAACCCCGCTAATATACTCATGTCCTATATGAGAATATAATATGAGAAACATTCCAAAAGAAAACTTGATCAAGATCCGATGTTAAATTCTTTTAAAATTCCTGCTTCTGGCTGAAGCAACTGTAGAATTTATCACTTGGATTTTATATATTCAACTCTCTTTTGTAGATCCTCTATGAATATGCGGTATTGTGGTATATGTAAGATTGAGAGGTGATGGATAAGTTCTTTCGGTGAATGAGTAAATTGTAATGAATGAATGGGTCACCAATCTGATTAACTAAGACTAGAATAGCTAATGAAGACCAGCCCCTTCCTTATTTCTCTTCCTACTTTGTGCCACAATATTGCATAATGAAAAATATATACCCTTTTTTTTAGGTCCCCGGTGAATATGCGGTATTGTTGTATATGTAGAAAGGAGAGGTGATGGATGAGTTCTTGCAGTGAATGAGGAAATTGTAATGAACGAATAGGTCGTGATTCTGATTAACTAGGACAGCAAATGAAGACCACTTCTACCCCATCTTTCCCTTCACAATTTTGTATATTTACAAAATAAATACCTTGTATATTCACCTCTTTTAAGGTTTAGTTGTTTTGAGTTTCAGTGCAACTAAAGTAAAGTTTTGCCGTTGACGTTCTCACTAAATATGATTCCACGTACACATTCAGAAAACCAGACAGTGCATTCCACCATCATGAATATTAGTAGAGTACCCCACAGAATTGCATTGATATTTTCAGTTGTTACCGGTAGCGAAAGAAAGAGAATCAAATGGAGCACGTTAGACCGCCCAAGTCCAAAGCACACAATGTTCGCTCAGCCGTTCGACGTCTCTTCCTGGAAAGATTTTGGGTTGTGTATATAAGACAGATACGAAAGGAAACACACGGCAATAAACTGCCTAGCATAGATGTTATGTCTCTTTATTGATGCTTGAGCAAATCTAAGATACGGGCACCCAAAGTACACTCATATAACAGGTACAAATTTTGATTAGTAAGTTGAGAAAGAATATAAATAAAGAAGATAAATATATGTCCAAGTGAATGCAAAACTGACTTGAGTTAGAGATAACAGTGTTTCATAATAATCTTTCAGTATAATCTTCAAGAATGCCAAGAAAGAAATTTAGAGTATAAACAAAATAAACGATTTAGAATTAAAAAAAAAAGGATAGTTGAAATTTCTGGGACACGTTATGAGGGAAGTGGATTAACATGATATGTTGAAGTCCACTGAGCCAGAGGTGCAGGGGAAAGCAGCAAATAGCTTACCTAAAGCGCCTGATCAAATTGCACACAGAACTGAGATGAGGAAGTACAGCAAAAAGACAAACTTTACTAAGTGTTATACAAGACAAAGAGGTGGAGAGCCATGATCGCCTATGTCTTGAAGAGACCATAATAGAATTAGAAAAAACAAAGAAATACTCCAAAATTTTGACTAAAAGTTCGAAATTCATTCCATGTTTTTAACCATAGATATTTTTTCTTTTCTTTTTTTGGAGGGGTGTATATTCAAATATTTCCTTTTTCTATTTGAATTTCTGTGAAGCGGAATTCTGACTATTTACATTATTTACACATCTTTTTTTTTTTTTTGTTATCACAAGGAGACAATAGCCATGAGTTCGTGAATTTGGTGACATTGCAATTATTACTTCAATCTGTAGGCACAGTAATGCCTATTTAGAATCAGTGTAAACGATGAGTGCTATAACTGAGCAGAACTAAATAGGGAGAAAACGGGAGAAGAACAATCTATCGCGTAGATTAAATAAAGTATTCAGTTTGAAAATCTTTGAATGTTATATTCAGAATGACTTACAAAATCAGCATTCGAAATCCTATCTTTTATACAGGCTGAAATACCAACAACTGGCAACCAAAGGAATTCTAAAACAATGCGCAATACACGTGACCATCTTTTTCTGTCAACATCAAGAAAAGAGAAGCCGTAAATAGTTTTTGTCATGAAGTGGATTTTTATTTATTCAATATTTTTAAAATATATATTATACTTTATTTTCCATTCTTTTTTGCTACACGAGTTTTAAAAAATTAAATAAATAAATAAATAAAAATCCACTTTATTATATATATATATATATATATATATGTACTACCTCGACCTAAAAAGGAAAAATAGCTAACCTTTGGTTATTCGATCAAATATTGGGAATTGGATTTTGATAATCTTAAAATAATTCTCAAAACTCATTGTCTTCATTAATAATATAGCCACAAATTAAAGACTTTATATATATACATATATATATATATATATATATATATAATAACGTTGCTCAGAAATTACTGGTCACTTGTAGGGATTATTAATCAACCAACTGAAGCAGAAGTACGGTTGAAATAACAAGGAACTCCGTCTAGATTTAGTTTATCATCTTTCCTACTTCATAGTATAGAATTAAAAAAGGTAAACTTATGAAGGGTGGATTTATGCCCCTCACGTTCTTTGGCAGTAAAACAAATACAGCGTTCCACCGTCTGGAGGGGTCTTTTAGTCAGGCATGCTAACCTTTCACTTTTGCATCTTTATGGTTAAAAATGAAATTTGCATGTCAACAGAAAACGTAAAACCAGCGGTTATGGCAAAATGAGAAATCAGTGTTATCACTAAAGCCAAGACACCAGCCACAAAACTCCTTGCTTTGTGTTTGAAGGAATATGAAAGGTGATATTTATTACTGAAATATGGAAGGGTTAGCAGTGCATATGTTTATGGGCGGAAAATCGATCCAGTAAAAAGAAGCATTATTTAGAAAAAATATGTCCTGCTATTGTAAGTAGAAAAAAAAAGTATTACTCTCCAAATGTAAAAATGCAAAGTCACAGTTTGCAAAACAAACCAAAGGAAAAATAAGACTTTTAGGCTTGGATGTTCTTCCATATTCTTCGTATTCACTGTATCAAGCGCCTACAGATTTTTATTTATTTCGATAACTAGAACATTTCCTATGTGGCAGAAGATTAAGAAAAAGAATTTGAAAACAGGGCTTCAAACTTATTTTCAAGTTAAAATTCAGATTTCTTGAGACATGGAATCGAAAAGTTGCCTTTCCAATGGGTTGGTTACATTTTTTATCTATAATATTTAAATAAATCTAGCTTAAATTTATTTTTATATATTTTTTGTTGAAGTGTAATTACTTTAAGAACATCCCTGATAGTGCATTTGTACGCACGGTTTACGCATATAATATCTAAATACTTAAAGCATTTTGAATATTTACGAGGGTGGTCATAGCACATGTGCCTTTACATTCTGCATGAATGAAAGGTATTTATTGCATTGTAACGACAGTTTCATTCTACATAACAATTATTTTACAACAATGTTAACAGAACTTTATTGAAGACGCAACCTTGAATAATCGGAGCGTTTACTGAAAGTGCGACTAAATAGTTTCATTCTGGATATATTCTAAGCCTTTGTTTAAATTGCTTAATGTGGGCTGTGTTTGGCTAGTGTAAGTTCTAGTATTAATGAGTATTTGTTCTTGTCTGTGCTCTTTCTAAAGTAATATGAATATACATACAAAGCATTGATGAAAAGTTCTCGGCAGACCCACTTCCAAAACTCTAACCAGATGAATACACCCCATTTTTTTTTTTAAGGCACTTTTTCATCAGCACAGTAATCTTTTAGCCTCTGCCCTCGTTGTATGGAAGTTTTATTGAATACAAATGAAAGTTCTTTGTTAAACCTTTTCATGTTAATGTGCTTAACATCGGGATTGAGGTTGTACAAGTATCATCTAAGTTTTTGAGTGCTTACGATTTTAGAAGCCATTTTCAAAGAAATATATTTATTTTGCTAAAAATACATATAGATTTTTTAATTTGTTTCTGCATTATGTTACATGTTAGTTACAAAGACTACGCCATCATGCGATGAGTCTCTCTTAATTTTATTTATTAAATAGATTACGCTTGTTTCTAAACTGAATGATGTTCTATTCATGCTAGGCTGTGTTTTCGTTTAGGAATAATCTTTATAATATTTGGAGTCATTCTTGTTATAATTTAAATGATATAATTCGTTTGTAAGTTATTTATAATTATTTTTCGATTTTCTAATTGTTGAAGGGCAATTCTATAGAACTTCTCAAATAAACAGCAATGTAGTTTGTAAGATAATGTTGTAATTGTGTAACCAATATACAAGCTATTTGAATTTTTATTGTTATTAAAAGAAACATTTACAAATTTTGTATAAATATTCATGAATAACAATATTGAAATTATGATTTTGCTGTTATTACCTTATTACTAATGATAATATAAGTGGTTGTACATTTTTTTTAATAACAGGTAAGACATGTAATGCATTTTTCTCATTAGGTGTTATGTATCAGTCACCTGCCATATTTTCTTCATACTTTTAATTATTATGTAATTGGTTTCACTAGAATAGTTTACTAGTACTTTATATTGTTTTTATTATTTACCTTCGTTATTTTTTCGATTTCGATTGATTTAATTAATTATTATATAGCTTGGGAATTTACTGTTGATTACTGTTTCTTTTATCTTTTTTCATTATAAATTATTGCTGTATTAATTATGATGGTTATTTTGTATCTATAATTGCATTCGCTGTTATAATTAGACTAGCGTCTGAAATCTTTTTATAAACGGACGTTTAAAAATTAATTTTTGCGATTTAAAACTGTAAAAAATAAATATTATTACTGATGTTAAGTTCATATGTGAATTTAAGAGATTAATTATTTTCGAAGAGTATTTTTAAATTTCCAACTTCAAATATATTACAAACTAATGCATCGTCAACGTAAAGCAACTGGTCGGATTCTGGCATTTCTTTTTAAGATTTCATTTGGCTTTTAATATTTGACATGCAAAAAGATTTGTGTTCTTATAGTGCAGAGACATCATCCTAATTGTATTCGACGAGGATACGCAGGCCCAACTTCTGGCGTATGGTAAGGAATGTCGTAAGAAAAAAAAAACACTTGCTCCTCTTTGGTGTTTGTGGAGGGATCTTTGATCACCCCTGTGAACCTACAAATCAGTGTTCAAACTCCTCCGCTGTTATTACTGTAACCGAAAAGCGATCTGTTGTTACAGCAGGATAATACCCACCCACATAATCGTCATGCTTTGCAAGATATTCGACAAATACCTGAACGACAATATCACCAGACTTGTTTGTCATTGAAAACACATAGGACAAAAGAAAACGCTTGACTCATTCTGTTAGCGTATATATATCTCTCATTGTATTGCATTAGCAGGTACAAAGCGACGTGGAATAATATATCGTCATCTCTACGAACGTATATATGTGAGATTAGAAGTTGGATCAACACCAAGACGGTATAGAGAGGATTAATATGAAATCTGTGTATTTTTGATTCACAATGTAGCAACCAGTAAACATATTATGTAAATATTTGTTGTAATCCAGCTATATGAGTTTCTAGTACAATCACTTTAATGTCCACCGTTTCAAAAAGCAGACGATTGGTGTTAATGGGTTAAACTCGTTTTTTTTTTTATTCATTTCACCTGAAACAAGACAATAAAGCCACTAAGACGCGGAAGGTAGCCAGTGTGAAAGGATATGTGAAAAAAAGGAGAGAGAACAATAAAAGAACAGGAATTAAGAAACCAGAAAATAACGTTGCATTTTTGAAGATCAAAATTGACTCAAAAGCTAGAAAACCGGAAGAGTGTTCGACAAATGAGAAATGCGCGAGAAAAAAAAAAAACAAAAAAAAAAACTGTTAGCATAGAAGTTATGGTTACATCTGTATAATGACGAGACCTAGCCGCCAATCTAGTACTGCGTTTAAATTCTTAAAGTCGAAGTATCCAAGAGACAAGCTCATCAGAACAATTATCATGAAAATAGTTACCGAAAAGGCACAGGGAAGCCACATTACGGCGGTGGGTTCTCTGTGTCTTTTCTAGAAATATGAACATACTCATATGCAACCCATTTCATGACAGTTTTTTGTTGAGTTTTCCATGATGATGAAGAATACGAATTCACACGTAGAATTCTACACACCCAAGCAGTGGAGGTCACCTCTCAGAAAGAGATAGATAATGGCAATTTAAAATATTAACAAAAAGCACACAAAGAGAAACAAATAGACGGCAGAATTTATCTCCGTGTTGATTACTTTTAACCAATTCAGGACCTCCTTCGCCGTAGATCTTTCTCTTTTGCATTTATCTACTTTGTCGACCACCTTCGTTTCTTTCATCTGTATTTGTTTCAGCGTCTGATAGAGCGATTGGAGGTCTATGTGATCTTTAAAGTTTTTACCGATATCATGGAGAAAAAAAAATCGCCGATTCTTTGTCTTCTGAACGTTCTAATTCCTTCACTTTCTCTCCTGTACTTACACAGACTTTCTAAAACCCTCCATTTTCTCTCTCTCTCTCTCTCTCTCTCTCTAAGAAACGTTCTTTTGTGTCCTTAATAAGTCTCGCTTCCATCCCTCTTTCTTAAGCATCTATCCAAGATTTATTTCTACCTTAGTCTTTAATGACTAATACAACTTCCTCTTTCACACCCTTTTTAAAACTCACTCATTTTTATCATCTCTCAGATACATTCTCTTTCTTGCGAGGAAAACACTTTCCCGTCTGTAGGACTATCATACTATCAAACTCCGATTCAAAACAACTTTCTTGCCGCTCTAAACTTACAGAGTGATGTAGAACAGACCACTTGATTTGTCTTTTAACCCCCTCAGAGGCGAGCAGCAATCATTTGTTCGGCACTTAGTACAACGATAAACTTAAAAGCCGGCTGAGCCGTACATAAGAGCTTGCCTTCATCCAAAGATATACAACAAACGTCGTCCTTATCAGCCGTAGCTAATGGTTCGTATAGAGATACATTTAAAGTATGGTCCTTGTAGACTTAGTTCAATTGTTAGTGAACTGGAATAGCAGTTAGTTTACTTGAAAGTCAAAAGCTAATCCTAACCATAATTTATATTATGGATCATTATATACATACATATACATACATATATATATATATATATATATATATATATATATATATATATATACACATACATACACACACATATATATATATATATATATATATATATATATATATATATATATATGTACACACACATATATATATATATATATATACACAGATATATATACACTTATTGACATATATATGCACACATATTCACATGTACACACACACACATATATATACACACACACACACACACACACACATATATATATATATATATATATATATATAAGTGTATATGTATGTATGTATGCTGGGAACGTTTTTGGTTTTCACGTTGACTCAAGACCTCTTTTCACACTCTTATGAAATCTATTGCTAAAATGCTGAAAAAATCGACTCTTTCTAGACATTATAAGTGTCCTGCCAGATTTTATCTTCACAGGAGTCGAATTAAGCCTTAAAAAGTTGAGTATTGCTACAATATATAGAGGCTGGAAATGGTCAGTCCTCACTTTCTAACTCTGATAAAGTTCAAAATCGTTTAAACTGTCGTCTGGGGGAAGACTTGTCATCTTGCAACCTCTTTCATACAGATGCAACAGTGTCACTAATTTCGTATGAAATATCCATATCAGGTCTGTTCTTTAGTTTTATCAGTACAGACCATTACATCTTGGACAGGCTATACTACTTCCACGGAGTTGAATCTTCCTCATTTCCCCCGTGCTTCAAATTTAATAAGAAAGTTCCACTTACACATTTTTTCTCTTTTTGGAACAGACGCCTGTATGGGTGCTGCTTGGAACATCTCAGTCTTGACCTTTTTAAGTGACATGTATAAGTGTCAATCGTAATATCTCCTTGTTCTTAACATTATACCCACCACCTTTTCATCCATTGATATAACACACCTCATACATCATAACCATTTCGACTGACCCCTTAACTTGAGTCACTCTCGAATCTTGTACTAGGTGAAATTTAGTAAAAAAAATTTAAAAAATAGTCAGTATTATTACATGATATTATTCTAGTGCTCAAAATTATGGTACATTTTTGGCATCGAGAATATGACATAGTCGATCGTTCATCAGATAGATATGCAACTTCCTCATTTTTGGCTGGAACTGTAAACGAAAAAAGACTTTTGTCTCAAACTATGACAATACGACTAAGCCGAGCAGTATCATTTCTTCTAAATCATTACATCCATTAATTTTCAAAATAAATCAGAAAAATCAATCTTCCGTTTTCTTTTCCTAAACATTATCTTCTAAAATGTCTACATAACTATTATACACCGAAAAATGCTCCTGCTATATATATATATGTGTTCCTTGATAAAAGCCAAAAAATGAATCAGCAATACTATTAATCTTGATCTGGCGTCTCTGTTTCAGTCAATTTCCCACCGCCATTAAGTTGCCTTCCAGTACGTTTTCTCAAAATATTTTCGTGGTAATTGTTCAGATGATGTCTTTGCTATGATGCCTAGACTTAATGAATTTAAGCGCAGTACAAGACGGACGATGAGGTGACATCAATGTACTGTTGAGTTGGCTAGATGTAGCCTTAAGTCTTATGTTAGCAGTTTCTTTTCTTTTACTTGTCGCTAGTGGAACTCTCTTCCGGCTGCATTCTTTCCGGCCAACTTTGATTTTCAAAAATGTAAATACAATATCAAGCTTTATGTACTATCTTCATGATTACTCTTTTTGTTCTTGCTCTTTGGTAATGTTTCTGTTTTCTAATTATTTTACACTCAGTACCCCCCCTTGTGTTTTAGCAGCTTTACCGCCTTGCTTGGTATGAACTAGATTTAAAAAAAAAAAGAAAAGAAAAGAACAAAATATTTACAGTAGAATAACAAATCTAAAAATATATTCAATTTATGACAGGATCTGATCCGGAAAAAAAAAATCAGCAATAGTTTAAGACATCAAACTTAGCCCCCACTTTTAACATCTGATTTAACCCCCTCCAAAACAAAAAAAAAAAAAAAAAAAAATCTGATTAATCCCTCCGCCACCTCGACGTTTTTTTTATTTTGTGGCGCTTTGCCTGCATTATTGAGAGAAGCATATTTCAAAATCGTTCCCGCTCCTTTCCAACCAGCCTACTCCCCCCCACCGATAAACGTTAATCGTTTTATAAACAGCTTATCGGCTTTAATGTAATATTCACATATCTTCACTTTTGTCCATCTCGATAGAAAAATGAAAAGAGAGTAAGTATTGTAGGTATCGGTGTGGTGACTGAATATTGAGGAAATCCCTAAGTCAGGGAAGTGGCAGAGGTGGCTAAACTCAAGTGATCGAAAGAATATTGACGTGTGAACGGAAGGAAGATGGTGCAGGTCGGTCGTGGCGGTTGTGACGGTGGAGAGGGAATTCTCGAAAAGAAAAAAAAAATATGAAAGAAAACAGCAGAAAAAGAAACAGGTTGGGTCTACATGCAGCGAGACAGAGCGATGGCCGAAATAGATATAAAGTGGATAAAACTAGTAGGAAAAAAAGAAAGAAAAGTAAAGAAGATGTGTGTGTGTGTGTGTGTGTGTGTGTGTGTGTGTGTGGCGGAGCAATTGGGAGTTCCGGAGATGAGATTACTGAAAGAAATGGTTAAAGAGAGAAAGAGACTTTGTGGAAAATCGCTTAAAGCAAATTATCGCTTATTTATTCCCCATTATAGATTCATAATTTATTTCTAGGGACACTTTTTTTTTTTAAATGTAAAGGAGTTGGAGCCTGGAGCAATGATTGAGACTATTATCCAATTTGTGGCAGCAAAACCGCGTCACAATTAATGATTAAGTCCCTAAAGCAATGAGCACATTTGTATGAGGAAGTGGGGTTGATTTTTATTAACGTGTTTCCATTTGTTGTGTATATCAATCCGTTTTTCACTTGAAGATGAAATACATTTGTTTTGCTTCATTATAAGTAGAGTCTCCATATTCACGAGTTGAAATGAAACTTTAATAATAACTATAATTGTAAAGTAAACTACTACAAAATAATTTATATCTAATGTTGCAATTCTGATGAGTTATCAATTGAATGCGGTGAATGCACTAAAATACATGAAATAATTTTATAGAAAAATCTTCTGTATCCAGTAGTATATTTGAAAATACGAAATGTTCTTTCAAAAAATACAACTATACCATTATTTATGTAAAAAAGGACAGTCTTCTAAATTAAGCATAATTTTATTATTTCTAGTAAAACATTAAACAATCACGAAGGATATGACTGTCATAAATTGCGACGTAGAAGTCGACTTCAAGATTTTTAGCTCAAAATTCTTAGGCTTATATCTACCGCATAGGACGACCCCAAAAACACACGGCAGACTACCAGTGACACAAAACTTATGCCTACCGATAAATTAAGTTAGGCTGTAGTATACGATAACCTGTACTCAAAATATACAAGGTCACACGACTTATCTGTATATTGAGACACTAATATTTATTTCTATATGCGCTGTATACAAAACAACCTAGAAAACTCACCGGTAGGTACCGTATATTGTATAGATATTACGAACATTTAAAATTCATCGGGTATACGAGGTTAATAGAATATCAAAATCGTGTTACAATTTTAGCAATTAAATTCTATTAATTTATCTGCTAACATGTTAAATATGTTCGCCAAACATAATTTTAGTGGGATAGTGATTTTCCAAGCGTAGCTTAGATGTGGCAAAAGGCCGAAAGTATGGGGCACCCAGTGAGGATCGACCTCACTACTCATTCGTAATTGTTCTTGCGAGACAAGCTTGCTAAACATTACACCGCCTCGGAGTGTCCAAAAATGATTTTCTAAGCGTAGCTTAGATGTGGCACAAGGCGGGAAGCATGAGGCACCCAATGAAGATCGAACTCTCTATTCAGACGGAATTGATCTAGCGAAACAAGCTTGCATCACCTCGAGGTGCCCCTCAAGTTTTTGTGGGATGTATTTGTGGCTGTCTGCTGGAGATACGGTAAGTGGTGTATAGTAAATGCTAGGAGTGTTCCGCCTTTTGTTTACAACACGGTGGTAAAGGTTTGCATTTCGTACCCGCCATATGTCGACCCCCTTCTTTTGGAAAGATGTTTTTAGGCTTTAAAACCAGACTTGTACGCCGGAGTTTACGGTAGTTATAAATTATTACCAAATTCAACAGAACTGAAAATTGTATCTCAAAATATACGTAGTAGCCCCAAAATAAGTAAAACTCTTAGAAATAAATTATTTAAATATTAGGTTGGTGCAAAAATAATGACGTAATCATGTCGTCTTTGGACGTATTTTTTAACGTCAAAAACGACATCATTACGTCATTATTTTTGCACCAACCTAATATATAGTATTTAATAGCTGATGTGACCACTTTTTTATTAGGCTGGTGCAAAAATAATGACGTAATAATGTCGTTTTTATCTATTTTTAACGTCAAAAACGACATTATTACGTCATTATTTTTGCATTCAATTTGGTTGGTTAGTGCAAAAATAATTTCGTTTTCTTGCATAGTAACATATGTTAGAAAACGAAATTATTTTTGCACCAACCTAATAGTTTTGATCTCTGCTTTTGATGAAGGTGACCTCACTTGATTTGTGCACCCCTGCCCCCCAAAATAAAAAAAATAACAACAACAAAAAAACAAAAAAACAAAAACAAAACAAAAAAAATACACCGGAATCTTTTATACACTCCGACAGTATGCAAGCTTTTCAAATCTACCTTATTGGATGGCTGTCATTTTTCTACTTTTCCATTGAAATAGGTTCCCCAAGTGATCAAAATTAAATCCGACTGCTCAGTTGATTGGACTCATTTACTCTTAGCTTTTGTAGAAATTCTGTTCTCTTCTCAGCGCAATGTTTTGAATCAATATCATGGCTCCTCTTTGTAAGTGTTTGGTGCTAGCGACAGGCTTTCTTTCAATATTTTGGCAGACACTTCAACAATAATTACTCCGATTATTAAGAAATGCCGATCATCAGAGTAATTAACGCTCATACATCTACAAACAATGATGTAGCCGCTGCCATGCTTAGGAGTTAAGAACATGCCTTTCTTTGCACGCCTCACCATAACCCCAACAAAATAGCCTAAGGCTATGAGACCAAACCCGTAGATTTTTCCCTATTTGACGACAAATCTGAATTTTATCATTGCTAATGCGACACCTGACAGAAAAATGATCAAATTTCAAATCTAAATTCTTTGGTCATTTAATGTACTCCATATAATAGAAAATATATTCAGTTTAAATATAGGAGCTATAAAATTACTTCAATGGTCTGCACATTTTTGCTTATACCGTTTTCTTGTTATCGAAGGGTTATTGACAAAAATAGAAATTAGCCCGTGCAACACAGATGCCTATTTAAATTTAATGCAAATTTTGTATGTGCTTTTACGCGTAAGCATATATACATTTCGATTCAATGAAAGTAGGTGTTGATCTGAAAGTCATGTCATCCTAATATAATATAATTTTCTATTTCAGATGGCTGACACGAGCTCCTACAGTTTGGAAGAGATGATGCTTTCAAGTGGATGGATGATACCAGAATATCCATTAATTGAAGGACGCCTTTCGGAGAGCCTTTGCAACAATCAACAAAACACAGGTTTGTAAAATATCCCACAGGACATGGCGCCGGATCATTTTGTGCCACGGAAATGATGGTGTTCATACAGATCATCTCGATGTATGACAGCGTCAATGAAAGTGAATAAACTGAATCCAGTATATGTGATTTGTATTACTGTATTACATGTTCTTCTCTTGTTCTCGTTACTTATCAGTAAGTGGTGACAAGGCCATCAAGATCACATTGTATAGCGATTCTTTCAAATTACCTTCCTTCTCTTTATTGCAAAACGAGTTCTTATTAGTGAAAATAGTTATAGGTAAGTATCCATAATTTTATGTATTTTAGTTAGGAAAGGAAGTAAAACTATTATTGTTTGAGATACTGTAATATAATTTAATAGTCTCACACGCATATAGGTGGATGATCGTATCGATGGGTGTGAGACTTGAACACACCTAGGTGAAGCAGGAAAAAGAATCCAGGAATTCGAGAACAAATGCTTGAGAAAGCTCATCCGCCTCACCTACTGGAACCACAAAAGCCAATGATGATGTACGGAACAAGGGCAAGTCTTGTGGGCCAACAGAAATCTCTCCTCGCCACTATTAATAGTCGGAAAATAATGGTGTTCATACAGACCTTCTCGATCTGTGGCAGTGTCAATGAAAGGGAATAAACTGAATCCAGTACCTGTACTTTATATTACTGTATTTTGTTCTATTGTTCTCATTACTTTTTGGTAAGAGGTGACAAGACTTTAGGACCACCCTGTACATGATTATTGTATTTTTTTTTAAGCGTTTCACCCCAAGCAAGGCGGAAAGCCACTAGGACGCAAGGGGTTACAGAAAATTTGGAGCAAGATCAGATAGGAGTGATAGAAGAAAGGATGAGGAGAAGAGTAGTGGATAGATCAAGGCAACAGGAGATACAGAGGCCAGAGAGAGAGAGAGAGAGTACCGGGATCCCCTTCCTAAACAAGAAACAAGGCGTAAGCCTCTACTCATGTTCAAGAGATTACTTGTACTTCTGTTGTTGTCATTACTTTTTGGTAGGGCGTGACAAGACTTTCAGACCACTGTGTACTTTAAATAGTTAAAGCAAAGGTAATTTATGTTCGGACAACACAGATAAGAAAATACATTACATACGTGCATGTAAAGTTACACGCATACAGTATGTGATGGACAGGGACTCAGTTCATCATGTATAATAAAGATTTTCAAACTTCTGAACTTGCTTCTGTCTCAAAGTTAGTCGCCGGTTCTCAGCTAGGTTTTCCTATCTTGATCAGGAATCGTTTGCTGTAATCGAAACATTAACAGTACATACATATTTTTTTATCTCATCAACAAAACCCACGACCAAATTTCTTGCGTCTTCATTCACTAATCCCCTGATATAACTAATAACACTCGATGCTATGAAGGGTGATCGAGTTGGTTGATAATTCACAATTGACTTCGCCACTATTCTTCATTTTTTTCACAATTTTGCCCAAAGTATTTTTACCTAATATTAATCTACCTTTGTCAGCTGTTCTGCGTGTTTAATACACTCCTTTAACTGAAAGAGATTTTTCACGTAGTGCCATTTTTAAATAAGCATTTATACACAGAAAACTATGTATTTAAAAGAAGTATTCTAACATTGAATGATATTGAATCTATATAGAGCATTCAATGCTCTATATAGATTCAAATCCCCCAAAAGAAAAATATATGAATTGGTCTGAAAATATATTTACTACACAGAAAGATAATCCCGTCCTGGGTAAGACGATAAACTATATCCAATAGCAAGGCCTCTGATCAGGAGGTTTTGAGTAGCGTCGAACTACCTCTTAATTGCTGGTGTTCCCAGGGCCATACTGACCCAGGGTGGTAGAAGCTGTTAGGGTCCCAGCTATGGGTAAATAGTTAACCCCAAACTGGGGTCAAAACACTATAAAAGTGTAAAAATAGGTTTTAATACCGAAATACTTTGTAAAACATTACCAGCAATAAAGGTTTGAAGAAAATGTATCACCAAAAATACATTATTGCCAGCAATACATTTTTGAAAAAAAAATATTACCAGCTATATATTTAAAAAAAATACCAGCAATACATTTTTGAAGAAAAAATAATAATAGACCTTCGTAGATGTATATTTATTTTAGGACAGTTATTTATTCATATTTTTGATGAGCGTTTTAATGCTGAATTTTTTTCCTAATAAATAATAATATATTAATATTTCAGAACTAATATAATTGGCTAGAAATAATAATCTTTTGCTTTGTTTGGTTTATTTTTTTAATTAAAGAATTGGTATTGTACAATTAATAAAGTGATCTTAATGTTTGTTCGTATTATTTACTGTTAATTTAATATATTTTTATATTTTCATCTTGAGAAATGCTGAGCTATGAGAACAAAAATAGAGTTGTCGAATAGAGAGAACGTTTACATTTCAGTAAAAGTGGGTAGCGTCATGGTCACATTCTGAATATCTACGACAAAGAAGGGAATAACCGACTCTGCTGAGTTACTATTCGGAATAAATAAGGTATTTCAATGCGTGTCTGTGACTAATAAATATACCTGAAAAGAAAACAATATGAATGATTTTCATATTTTCATTCACACGGTGAAAGGTACTTTAATTATATAAAATCAAAAGGACATTACCCTTTCTTCTATGTAAGAAGTCATCTTTACTCTTTCACAAAGTCAGTGATATCGTCACTCAGAACATTTACAATTTTATACAAAAATTGAATACGTGCGAACATGCTTCTCTTTTATGCATCCACCATTTTGTGGTGGGTTTGTAAGAAGAGAAACAAAAGAAGAAAGAAATGAGAAACTAGAAAGATTTAGAATGATTAAAGGGTGACGAAATCAGATCAGACAGCGAGAAAGAACACAATTTTGAAAGCAATGACATTTCACTGGACTGACGTTAGCGTACAAACATAATTGATGTTTAGTCAGATTTGAATTTCTATTATTTAGCACCAATGAGTTTTGCTTTCTAACGCACTGAAACGAAATCATGCACTGACAGCATTTTTAATAAGCATCTTAATTTCCCTGAATGTGTCCCAGGTTATTTTCCGTAAGTAAGATTCAATTTACTATCTCAGATATTTGCAACTTAATGAATACTGAGTGAAAAAGTAAAGATTAAGACAGTGGAAAGAGGACACTTAAAAGAATAAAAGTCTCTAGATTGAAGCAAAATAAATTGCTGAAAAAAAAAAAAATGTAGGTTTATTTTTGTTGTCGTTTTAGCTGTTTCTTCTGTATGTGTGTGTCTCCGAGAAACTAAAGTGGAACCAGATTTTCGTTTCCAGTGAACAGGGAAAATTTAAATGTTCCAGATTTTAAGAAAACTATAATTATAGGTTTCTTAGTGTAGCAACAGAAAACATGCGGAAAAATCGATAGTCAGAAGGCAAAAATCGAAAATCAATATATCTGAGAAATTTGAAATACGAGTTGATTGTATGTACTTATATTTAAGCCCGATAATTTTTTAGATATTGTAACGACAGAATGCAAGGACATCATCAGTGGATACAGTCCAGTGAGTTGCGTTTTGAGAATGATAAAATCGAGCAGGTAAGAAAGTTTAATTAATGTGTAGTATAATTGTGAACGACATGAAATGTGGCACAGAAAAGGTTGCGTAAGAAAAGCGAAAGTTGTTCGAAAAGGAACAAACTGTAGAAACTTAGGAAAAAAAAGAAAATAGAGACTTAGATACAAAGAAAATAGATACTTAAAGACAAAGAAAATAGAGATTTAGATACAAAGAAAATAGGGCTGAACTACAACGTAATAACCAAGCTGGACAATTTACTCACAAATGAAGAGACCTGTAAAAAAGGATGCTAAGAATTCTATTGACAAAATATGAGAGCAGCAAGGAAGTCTTATGCGAAAGAGGAACTATAAAACAACATACAATCAGAAAGAGACAAATAAAATTTCTGGGATATATATATATATATATATATATATATATATATATATATATAGTTGTATATTTAGACAGCAATCCTTCCTTTATACATGTTTCCTTAAAAACGACAGACAAGGTACTACGGTTAATCTTTTTATTTAATTTTTCTTGTATTCGAACAAGAGCTTTCTTTTCTGGACAAAGGGTGTGTAAGAACTGTCCAAATGTTTTATATTTCCGAGCGCTTTCAGCTATACCTTATGCCATTATCAAGGATGATTCGATTTTTCAGTTTAATTGAGTGTGTGCGTTATGTGTATGTCTTAGTGTGTGGTAGGGATGTTTTAATTTCCGAATACGGTTAGCCCATTGTGGCCTTGTTCGTAGTTAATATTGTTAAGGGTTGCCTTTTTCTTTTTTATTATTAAAGCTTCCATTATTTTAATCATTTTTTTACAGGTGGATGCAGTTAATATATTTGTGTTTTCTACTAGTATGTTTCTAATGGAGTCTGGTAAATTTTTGTGTGTGTTTAAATGGGTTCTAATGGCACTGTGATCAGATATGTGTAACGTAAGACGTCTGGATAAGCATGTGGTTGTGTAACCGATGTAATTATTTATGAGTCCGGTTTGATCAGGAACACAGTTCCTTAAGGGGCATTTGAAATAGATAATGTTTGTTCATTGTAATTTTGACTTAGCTGGTGTGTTGTTATTTTTGAGGATAAGGTTAGGGTCTTTTTCCAGAAAAAGAAAGCTCTTGTTCGAACACAAGAAAAATTCAATAAAAAGCTTAACCGTAGTACCTTGTCTATCGTTTTTTAACGAAACATGTATATATATATATATATATATATATATATATATATATATATATATATATATATATATATATATATATATATATATATATATATATATATATATAGAGGAAAGATGGTCTAGAAAATTTCCAACGCAGCGCATATGTGGTGGCAACAGTGAGTAACATACATAGTGTGTGTGCGAGCGGATAACAGAACAAGAACAAATATTTTTCTATGCACCGTCTCCACAAGTTCATGTCCTTTGTAGCTCTTAATAAATGTTGTCTTTGTTTTCTCAACCCCTAACTTGTTCTGTCATTCATTTACTAAAGTTCACTAGGTACGTTATGCGTTGTTTTCCTCTCCCCCTCTAGCCCTCTGACTCTCCCGTGAGTATCAGATTTTCCAAGCCCTCTTTTCTTAACATATGCTCCAGAGACTTCATCTCTGTCATTCTGATATTACGTATTAGTTTTCTTTTTGTTTCCATTTTCTCCAGAGCTTCGTCATTACTAATATGTTCGGTCAACGGTATCCTCAGCATCCTTCTGTAGAACCATATTTCTGTTGTTTCAAGTCTCCTGTCATACAAGAGGACAGATATCACGTAGCATTTTATCACTCTCTTCCTTGTTTCTAGGGAAATTTTCCTGTATTTTGCTTAGCCTTTTAGAAGGCATTTTTAGCTATTCCAATACGCCTTTGGGTTTAAGTGTCGCTCTTTCTGTCCGTTGTTAAAACAATTCCCAGATATTTAAATGTCCGTGCTTCTTTTTTTTTATTTTATTTTGGTATCTCTGATTAGCAATCCGGACTTTGGTTCTGCATTTTACTGACAGCCATGCATTCTGTCTTTTTTTTCAATTGATGTTCAATCCTTTCTTCTTGCTTTTCATCGCTATCTTCTGTAGAAGTTTTTGTAACTTTCTTTCTGTGTCTGCTATAAAGACTGATGTTAAAAGGCAAAAAAAAAATAAATAAATAAATATTCAGAGCAACTACAAGCAGCAAGTTGTAGAGAGCAATGATCACCTACCTCCTGAAAGAACTTGGCAAATAAAAAGTTTGGTTATTTCAACAAAAAAAAAAATTAAGCTTTTCAGATGTTCAGTAAGATGAGTAATTCGACCTAGTAATTCTGTCAGGTCAGAAATTCTCCGTTGCCACTCATACCGTATTATTTGACCCAAGTTTCTGAAGTCAAAAGAGATAGCTATCTTCAAGTAAACCTAGAAGAACCCAGCATGGCATCTTGATGATCACGAAGATTATGGAACTAACGAAGAAGCAGAGATTAGCATAGAAGCACAATAAGTTGCAAGTAAATGAAGTCCGAGCTCACTATAAAGAGTTTTTAAAATTTCATTGCTAACGATCGTTCTGAGGCTAGGAATTTTCTCAAGATTATATTATAATTATGCTTGTTCGTCTGTTACACCCTGCCATTGCCTCAAATAAATAATGAGACGTTCCGTTTTGACTGCAAGAACAGAAGAAAAATATGTCAGAGAAGTAATTTGGTCTTAGTGAGAGAGAGAAAAAAATAAAGAGGAAAAAAGAGACAGAGACAGAGAGAAAGGAGAAGAGAGAGAGAGTAGAAGAGAGAGAAAGAAAGTAGAAGAGAGACAGAGAGAAAGTAGAAGAGAGAGAGAGAGAGAGAGAGAAAGTAGAAACGAGAGAGAGAGAAAGTAGAAACAAAAGAGAGAGAAAGTAGAAACAAGAGAGAGAAAGTAGAAACGAGAGAGAGAGAAAGTAGAAACTAGAGAGGGAGAGAGAAAAGAATAAGGCGAGAAAGAAAAAGGAGAGAAATAAAAAAGAGAGACAAAAAGAAAGGAAATTGACAAAAATAAGGGGAAGAAGAAGAGAAAAAAAGAAGAAAGAAAGAAAGAATAAATAAATGAATAAAAGATAGAGGAGGTGATAATGCGCTTCTGAGTTTAACGTTTCCTCCAATGAAATATAAAACCTTATCAATTTTGAAACTATTCATTTGTACCCTCTTAACTCTTTAAATAATGACGGGCATTCTTAATTATGATGTTTATTACAATAGTTTAAAGTTTATAAGCTCAGATGCTTGGCGATGCAAATGGGGGTCTTTCCACAGGTATGTTATACTCGTGGGACCCGGTAGGAGCATATTCGATTATTAAGTTAAAAATTATGTTTCCTCATAAAATTCAAAGACAACTGTGGAATGTTCATGGTTACTGCCCGTGAATAAAA
>CAHIKZ030005425.1:1032500-1140000 GCA_903632075.3 Acanthosepion pharaonis | reverse complement strand
CGGACGATAATGAGTATGTCCCCATTCACATAAATACAATAGTAAATACTGTATGTTGGTCTGCAGTTACAGATTCGTCTCCAGCTGTGCTGCTCAAACTCTCTGCCTCCGGGCAGAGATGATCCCGAGACGAGGCTATGTCGAATGACAGTCGCGTCTCGGGAAACAGCTACCCGACCCCGTTTTATATGGGGTCTACGGGGAAATTTTCGCCGAGCCTATGGGGTCTGATACCCAAAATTAACTTCGGCCTTGTAACACATCTGACCGCGTGGGGTGGTTGGTAGATATCCTGCAGTTGCAGATTCGTCTCCAGCTTTTCTGGTCAAACTCTCTGCCTTCGCCCAGAGAGGATCCCCAGACGAGGTTCTGTTGTAGGGCAGAGTCTCGTCTCAAGAAACAGCTACCCTATCCCGTTTTATACGGCGTCTATGGGGAATTTTTGGCCGAACCTGTCGGCTCGGATACCCTACATATGCCACTTGTGCCACTTCTGACGCGTGGGGCGATATCCTGCAGTTGGAGATGTATTGTGGAATTCACTTGACTCATTTCTAGCAGTTGACTACTTCTTCTACGCGCCGCTAGCGAATCATATATGTATTGTTCTTGTCCTAAGTATTATCGTTCATTACCAATCTTCGTTTGATTATTCCGTTCAGTAACCATCCCTAGGTTACACCAGTAATTTTGATTAAAATAAAACATTATATGAAAAACAAATAACGAAGCAATAATTGGAAGGAATGATTATATGGACTCTGCATCTTGAAAATAAGAATATTACAGCGTCAGAATTATCGTGATGGCAGAAATGAAAATGCTACGGAAAAAAACAGAGCGTTTAAAACTTTACAAAAAAAATAATTAATAAAAAATATCTATTCAAAATTTCGAATAAAAAACAAGTAATGGTTCTTAAAGAAAGGAAATCAAGAGTTTAAATGAGGAGTAATGAAGAAAATAACTTAACTAAGAAAAGTATTTAAAAAAGAAATGAAAGAAAAAAGAAATGAAAGATATAAAAGAAATGAACGATTAAAAAAAGAAAGAAAAGATTTTAAAAAGAAAGAAAAGATTTAAAAAAAAAGAAATGAAAGATTTAAAAAAAAAAGAAATGAAAGATTTAAAAAAAAAGAAATGAAAGATTTAAAAAAAGAAATGAAAGATTTAAAAAGAGAAATGAAAGATTTAAAAAGGGAATAGAAAAAATTAAAAAGAAAGAAAAGAAAAATTTTAAAAGAAAGAAAAGAAAAATTTAAAAAGAAATATTTCAAAAAGGTAACCTTATAAAAAAGGAAGATTAAAAAAGAAATGAATATTTTAAAAAGAAATGAAAGAAAAAAGAAATGAAAGATATAAAAGAAATGAACGATTAAAAAAAGAAAGGTAACATTTATAAAAAGAAAGGAAAGATTTTAAAAAGAAAGAAAAGATTTAAAAAAGAAATGAAAGATTTAAAAAAAAGAAATGAAAGATTTAAAAAGGGAATAGAAAAAATTAAAAAGAAAGAAAAGAAAAATTTAAAAAGAAAGAAAGAAAAATTTAAAAAGAAAAGAAATATTTCAAAAAGGTAACCTTATAAAAAAGGAAGATTAAAAAAAGAAATGAATATTTTAAAAAGAAATGAAAGATTTAAAAAAATAAAAAATGAAAAATTTAAAAAAGAAATGAAAGATTTAAAAAAAAGAAATGAAAGATTTAAATGAAATGAAAGATTTAAAAATAGAAATAAAAGATTAAAAATAAATGAAAGATTCTTTTTTTTAAAAAAAAAAAGAGAAGAAATGAAGGCCTTTTAACGCAGAGAAGCGAGTTATTAAAAGTTTGGTGCCTATAAAAACAGGAAAAACTCACACGCATAAAATAAAAAAGCCAGAATATTGAACCATGTTTTCTTGATAAATCTGAAGAGAATGTCAGTTTGAGTTCGGTTTGATTGCGTTTTAGCGCGAAAAATCTCGGCATCGTCAACAATTGACATGAGCTTGTCTTTGTGTGATACTAACGGGATAGATTGAGAAAAATGGATATTTATAAATTTATGGGAGTAGCTTCGACATCGAAGTTGGAATATGAAGAAAAATAACAGACAATTAGGCTAAAAAGAAAGAACAGACATTAAAGAGAACATTTTTAACATATTGAAATTAGTTTTCTTTATATATTGTTTTAGGGATTTTGAAATTTCCAAATACACACCTATGTATTTACGAACACATCGACGCACCACACACAAGCAGTGTAAATAACTATTTTATGGTGTAAAATTACCAGTCTTTATGTGTCGTTAAATGTCGGTCGTTAAAGAAATAAAACATAACTGAAAGTCATTTCAAACCATATACGGCCATATTGTATGAGGTAGTCATTATAGTTGTATTTTGACAAATTTCGGTAGTAATACACTTCGTTTTTACTTAAAGCAAAACCTTTCCTGTATATTACAATACGTATAGATGGGCTTCAAAACAAAATATATGTAATATATTGCATTTTAGTTATTTTCTAGTTGGTATCTTAAAATCTTAATAGTAAATAACTACTTGTATATTATCATTGCTAGAAGCACGGTGGCGTAATGGATAGCGGCTTGGATTAAGGAATCGGAGAGCCGAATTCGAATTCCAGTCGAATCCATTTACATCAATCAACTACGGGTAAATAGTAGGACAGACTGGGTTCTATAGCCTTGCATGGTCTAAGAAGGAGAATGACAACTGAATTTAAAACCTGCGGATGGTCGTTTGGGGAACTTGTAGCACACGGTGCACCAGGTCTCTGTATTCGGCTCTTCAAAAAGTGTGGTTGGAACTGTCGCCACTATAATCAAATCATATGTGCAGTTTGTCTGGCTGTCTTTTCCTAGGAACTAAGGTACCTGGCCCTCCTACTTTGTAAAAGTGTCCCCGATAGGCGCAGGTCAAAAAAGCACGTTGATCATCATTATAGTAACATGACTTTGACTGAGATATAAGCATTGATCCTTACATATGAACCAGTAGATTAAAAACACTGGAGAAACAAATGCAATTATCACTTGTAATGAAAAATAATTAAATAATCGGCGCAATGTGTTTATATCTTAAATATGAATATATAACATATGTGAGCAGTAGACAGGATTGACTGTTCTGTCCACTAAAGAAGAAATAGCTTAGGTAAAGACATGCTGTTTGGTCTCGTTTAATTTTAGAATTGTCGAATTCACAGAACACAAATAAATAAACATATGCATAATTGGAATTTCTAACCAATTCATAAGCGAATATGAATATGGAAGGAGAAAGACAATATTCTGTGCAACTGAACACTACTGGATTTTCTATTCAATTACAAACAATCCTTGCTTTATTTTTTCTTTGAGACTCGACTTAAACAGATCGTCGACAAAACTTATCAAAAGAACATAAGCCGGCGGAAACGGACAAGTTCAAATTTGAAAAAAAAAAAAAAAAAGCATTCACGTCTTATCTTCTTGTTCGAATAATAGTCGATAACCTTAATTAAACTTATTAGTGGAGTAGATTGGACGAAAAATGTTGAAGATTTGAGCCACAAAAATATGTGATGTGACACAGCTATGACGTCAATCTGCAGGGGAAAAATTAGCATGGGATATTTGCTCCCGAATATTAAATACAGCAAACCTGTATGTGCATGATTACAAAAGTAGCTTTGTGTTTTTAGATAAAGAATTATTCAAAACTTTGAGTATATCTTTACAAGAAAACGTATTTACAAAAAAAAAAAAAAAGGCAGTTGAAATTTCTGTAACATAACTGAGGAAAGAAAGCCTGGAAAATATGAGATACTTATGGCCAGAGAAGTAGGGGGAAACAGTAAGTAAACTATTTAACAAGTTTGTTTTCCCACCCATTGAAAAAGAAAGAAAGATGGTAAAAAGTCAAAAGTTACATTGAGCAAGAAAAAAAACAGAACATAAGAAAAATGATCCTACACATCCTAAAGCAAGGGTCGGTAAACTTTTGCTAACGATGTGCCGACTGCATACGTATTTTTATACAAGTCAAGGTCAATATACCTGTTATATAATATATTTTATATAGTAATATATAATATATATATATATATATTTGTATATATTAAAATTGAAACAGCTAAATATTTTCTTTGCGTTGTAGTAGTTATTAGTTCGGACTCAGATGCACAGAGTTTGAAATAAAACAGTGGAATAATATATTCCCTGTCAGCACATTCTGCATAACCCCTACGATGGTCTGAGCCAGGGATCGGCAACCTTTTGCTATATACCGACTTATGGTTTTAAAATCATTCAGTGTGCCAACAGCATAGGTATTTTTATGCAAGTCAAGATCAATATACCTTTTCTACGATATATTTTAATATTTAGTATATATACTTTGGTATATATTAAAATTGAAACAGCTAAATATCTTCTTTGCGTTGTAGTAGTTATTGGTTCGGACTTCGTGATGTCATTTGCGGCTCCGTGCCATTGGAAATTGTTTTGTGTGGCGCGTGTTCCCTATGTTGCCGACCCTGTTCTAAATGATAACAGCAGAGAAAAGAAATTGTCTTTAGATTAGGTTTTATGGTAACAACATTTCAGTCGCCTAACCTTCTTCAGATACCTGTTTTATTCGATAACGTCCTCATAACTACGGAATAGATCTTTTATTCAATCCTATCAATGGTGATGCTCTGTTTTCTCCTTTTCATATCATTTCTGCTCGTACTACGGAACCAGGTTTCTGTGAATTTCCATGACAGACTCTGAAATTCGACACACGATGGCCATAGAAATTATATAGAATTTGCCTACTGATGCCTACTGGATAGTTATCCCGTAGAAAAAGCTGACAGTGGAAACTCTTATTGGAACAATCATGTTGATGATACCGGCTGGAATGAAACAGCGTATAATAATTATGACCAACTTTGTCTATTAATTGCTGTCTTCGGAGCAACAGAATTAGACAAAAATCGGAGAGACAAAACTTCTTCAAAATTCTTTAAAGGCTAGAATTGCAGCATTATATGTAAACTATTCAAATAAAACAGCGTTTAAAAAGAGATATTTTTAATGTTAACTAGTGCGCGCGTATTTGCAGCGATATGCTTGTGCCTTTGCGCTAAACAAGCATATACACCGCGCATGCGCGTAAACGTTGGCTAATAAAATACTGTTTAAAATCCAAAATTTCTAAGTGATGAGATGACCTCTGAAAATCGTTCAAGGCTGCTTAACATTGTATGACATATTTTATATTTTTATTTGCTGTTATATAAATGCTGGTTGTGTGAAAATTAGTGAATCAGAAAGCGGGTTTGGAGAACAGAGTTCGAATGCTGGCCGATTTCGTTACGTTCAAATCTCCCACCAGCTACGGGTTAAATATCAGGGCTGATTTGGCTATTTTTGTTTTTAGCTGCCAACGAGAAGACTTAATTTAGAAGTGGGAGGCTAGTTTAACTTAGACGCATCCATGATGAGGCTATTGGTTCAACTAATGAGGCCTTGGTACGGAGTTAATGGTTTACAAGACTATACCAATAAAAATGTGGAAGACAACCAGGGTTTTGTATTTCTTTGAACAAATATATAATGGTATTTAAGTAGTGTAGCAACTGAATATGTCGGGTCACTCTACGAGTGCTACCTGCCGGATGGTTCGATCATCGGCAACTACACCGGTTCTACCACCAGAATTTTCTGGTGATGAACACAGCATAGTTAAACAGTGGGCTATCTAGACTGATGTCCATGCTGGAACAAAGCGAGCCTTCAAAGTTGAAGGACATCGGTTGTGGGTTGACCTAGACATGAATGAATACCTCTTCGTCTTTCAATCTAGATATGGGGTTTGGTACAGCAAACCGACCAACAGATCCGGTTATGGGATTGATGATGAGGATAATGATAATGATGATGATCACAGGTGAGGATAAGGAAGTGGCAGGTCCTATTGATAAGCTCATTAATAATAATAATAATAATAATAATAATGATAAAAATAATAATAATATCACCCAGCTTTTGTTTTAATTATAAAAAAAAACGATTCGTAAGTTAAACTCACAATTGAATGTCTTTTAAATTACAAATGATTTGTTTGTAATATCAGGCATAAGTTTAATATAAGACTTGCGTGATCCTTGGTGTTTTCACATTTGTGTGACTCGTGGTTGCGTCGGTCGAATTTAATAAAAAGTGCTTGCTGTCTAGGAGAACTCTACAATCTTAGCCAGAAACTTCGGAGAGCTGTCTGCACATGAAAAGAAAAAGAGAAATTCTGGTCTGTCATTTAATAAAAGATGCTCGTATGAAAATTCCTTTCCTAGGTATTCTACAATATCTATGAATATAATACATACATTACAAACATATTGACTTCATCTCGCATACTGGCATACATAAAAAGAAAACGTCCGTGTTATTTGCTACTCGTTACACGTAAATGTGTATAGTGCATGTGTTTATGCTGAAAAAAAAAAAAGAAGAAAAGACCTTTGTATTTCCATGAGCACATATGACTATGTATGTGTGTATATCCCTCTACAAGTGTTTGTAGTGTTTTCTTACTCTTTCACCGTCTCCCTATGCGTCCTGTGCTGCATGCACCTGCTCAGACCATCAGTGAGTAAGAAGAGAAGATCAAATACTGATGTGAGCCGTTGGTGCTCGCTTTAAGATCACCAATGAAACGCGCTTCTAATTGGGACCGGAATTTGCCAAGAAAAGTGGCAAATCCTACTTAACTCTCCCTAATCCCGAGCTTGGTCTCACCACGGAAAAACGAATGTAAAAGCGTCGGTTAGGGTTTCAAGAAAGTTGAGGAATGAAATCCTATAATAGAACTTGTGCATGCAGCCTAATTTTCCAGCAACCAAATTACAGAAAATTCCATGTAGAATTTAAAACGGCAAGCACTTTTATTTTTTTATTTTTTATTTTTTTTAAAATGCCCTTGATAGAAAATCAATGATTGTTTATTTTACGTATTTAATTCTATTTACGTTGCGTTTTCAGAAAAGCCGTTGTGGAAAAAAAAATATGAATGTCTTTTCCCCGCCAGCTAAGGGTTAAACAGCAGAGTAGACTAAGCTATCTAGAGAAGGAAACTGAATTCCAAACTGTGGAGAAGCCACTATTTACAGGGGTGCATATCCCCACTAAAACAACAACAAAAAAAATTGCGAGAAAATCTTTTTGTTGTAAAGTAGGTAAGCGTATACAGGGTGATGTAGAAGTAACCGAACTTAAGTCAACATTTAGCCATCGACATAAACTTCAGTCTTACTGCTATCAATAAATCAAAATTATTGTCAGACTATGGTAACTTCTATGCAAATAGGAATCCATGAAAATTTACTTTAGTATCATTCTCTTTCCTAAACGCTATATAATCACACTTTGAATCTAAAAGTTTGAGTTAACAATTTTACATATCAAATAAATAAAAGAAAACGTTACTTTATATATATATATATATATATAGCGTCAGACGATCGCTCCAGCGTGAAACCCAGGGTCACAAACTCACATCTATCCAACCAAATATGTTAGCTCTATCTCTGATATTGAGCGCTTTCTAATAAGTAACGCGCATATAATATATAAATAATTATACATATATATATTTATTTATATTTATATACACTTATATATATATATATATATATATATATATATATATATATATATATATATATATATGTGTGTGTGTGTGTTTAGGCAGCAAATTCTCTTTTAGGCATGTCTCATTAAATTAATTATAAATATTAGGTCTGCTTATTTTTAGTATAATCATTTCATATTCTATCATTCATACGCTATCTTTGAAAGCCTTTTGTCAAGGTTGGCAATAGTCAGCTTTGCAGAATGTGAAGGTGTAGTGTCTTGCATGAATATGCTCTTTAGCATAAAGCTTCTGAGCTGTGACCCTTTTCCTTTCCATATCATTAACGCAAAAAAAATAACGAAGAAGATTGTTTTCTATTATACCATCCAAAAATATCCTGTCCAGGAACTTGCAAGTTTTCTCTTCATTGATCTTTGAAACAACCAACTTTGAAGGGACCTATAATTTTAATGCAATACTAGGACTAAACATTACTTCCTATGTGTTGTCTTTGAAATCATTTGGGTTGACAATTTCTATCAAAGGCCAAAACTCTAGCTGTGAAGCATTAGGATTATTCTATGTATATAGAGATCATTAAATATATCATTAAATATTACTGTCGAGACATTAATGTACTTCTTCGCAAAAATTGCAAAATTCTCTTTGTGAATTTTTCTTTTAATGTGGTAGTTTTTAAACAGACATGAAAGCCAGAATTATTCTAAAATTTTAACATCTTTTATCGACTTACATTAACAACGTTTCTTTTTTTTGCTGGATATTTCATTTTTATTGCTTATTCCAGATTTTTTTTTTATCACCCTAAAAATTATTTTTCCTGATATTTTATAAACATTCTTTCTTGTTCTCTCTTTACCAATTTTTTTTTCCCCTGGTATATTTATTAAATATATATATCCTGAAAATACTAACAATATAATTTTGTCAATAAAGATTTTATATTGAAAACATAGAATAATAGACTCTGACATCGTATACTGTGTCTTTGCACAGATGTCTAGATGTTCGTTTGACAATACAGTAACTCATCTCGAAACGTACAAAAATCAAAGAGGAAGCAAATTCTTCTACAAAAATTGTACATCACGATTTGTTCACAAAAATGTTGAACACGAAAATGCCAAGCACCTATCACTTGTCACCATCAATGAAAAATTATGTGGGTGAGAATTTTGCAGAATGTCTTCAAAATATTCACCGGTACCCAGCACTATTACAAACAGTGAACCCATGCCAGTGTTACGTACGTGTGTATGCACTTGTCGCTATACAAGGCGTCTCTTTGTATCTCACCATCATTCTATATATCATGTCTTCGAAGATGTATACAACTCTATTTTCAGTGTTTGTTCGCTGATTTCTAAGGATAATTTATATGCACAAATCCAGATAGATGGCTGTGTAAGTAAAGGATGCTTGAAATCTTACATTTGCAAATAAATTGTTTTATTTTGTAATATGTTGAGAAAACAACAAGTACAAACTTACTTTTACTTGAACATATGTTTAAGGAAGAGATAGTTAAATAGTGATGTATAAATGTAAATAAAGCCAAATGGAACGTTCAAGTGGACGATTGTTTTAGGTTAAACCTTACTGGGGACGTTAAAAAGGGATATTAAAACATTTTGGGGGCACTAGACGTGTCAATAGACGCAGGTCAATTGTTATGAGAAAGTCTTAAAAAAGAAGAGTAACAGGCAGATGCTTCTATTGTGATTGGTAGAAGTTAGAGATTGTAGTGAGACTTCTAGGGTATGAACGGACAAATTGAAACCATCTTTAATTTAAGCCTTATCCCTTGTTTCCTGTTTAAAATGGGTTTTAGATTCTTTCTAAAGTAGTTTTTCTCTCTTTCAATTCCAGTAGCCCACCTTGCGTTTTAGTAGCATTATCGCCTTGCTTGGAGTGAACTGATTGACAAAAAATAAGTAACCGCTGCTTGCTTACACTACTTATATTGTTCGGACTGTTGACCTCGTCTTTTTAGCCACATTCAGGAAATAAAGGGTTCAGTTCGAAATTCCAATCACCTGAAGTAGGTTGTAGCTTACGACAGTCGAAACGTCGGGAATATGACAACAAAGATAAGGACAACAGTCCAAACAATGTAAATAGTGTAAATAATTACAATACCTCGCCGTTTGGTCTATTTCGTTCTCTTCATCTAAATTTCATCGATAAAAAATATACTTTTATTCTGACGAGGGCGAAAAAGGATTACAGGATCTTTGCACTTTCTGTATACAATTACCCACCAAAATATATTGTATATAGATATAAATGATAGTTACTTGATTTTTTGAGATACTGTTATATGCGTAGAGAGGGATACACACTATCGATTTTTTTTATATATAAATTTCACTTAATTCGAGGGTCGGATGTTACTCAAAAGAGAGAGTTCCAGTCGAAATGCTATAAGGTAAAAAAAAGGTGGTAGGAAATGACTATTAAGAGGATAGGGTTGATATATAACAATTACCTCTTGACGTGGTAAAGATTAAAGAGTTCAAGGGAGAACACTCAAAAGAGTCTGTTTAAAAAAAAATCAGCAGCTCATGGAAAAAAAGCAGACTGGATCTTCTTTCTTACATTTGGTTTACAGGAGAAATAAGGGTCATTCGACACCGTGGAAGTGTCATGACGTGTTCAAGCTATAAAGGTATGAACCGATGGAATTAAAAGAATGGAGCTCATCTGAACATTTGCCGTGGATATAGAGTTAGAGTAGCGATAATCTTACTCTGTGGGAAAGAGTTTGCATCCACGTAAGATATGTGGTAATAACTATCTCTTCCGCGACAAGATATGTGCCGATGTGATGATGGAGACTCTCTATGGCTTGCTTATTCAACGACTATCACTTGCGTGTCGTGGTTTTATATATATTTTTGATCTGAACAGAAATACTTCTTCATGCCAGTCCCATTCGATAATATTCAGATTTGATCCATATATGGGCCTTTCCCACAAAGGTAACCTGCTGCGCTCACCATGGGTTTTGTGCATCAGAGCAATTCATTTCAAATAAGAATAAAGTAACTTGTCACAGAAAAATGGGAAGGGGAAAAGTGAAGGGAGAAGACGAGAGAGAGAGAATAATAGTCGACGGAATCCCGCGTTTTGAGTCAATAACCACGGGTCACAAAGCTTGGTGACGCCTCTATCACGACAAAGTAAATGAAGGAAGGTACACTAAAGATTTGATAATAGTTAGAAGTTGTAGTGAGACTTTTAGGGTATGAACACACAAATCGATCCATCTTTGAGCCTTATCCCTTGTTTCCTGTTTAAAGAATGCTTTCGATTATTTCTAAAGTATGTTCCTTCTCTTTCACTTCCAGTAGTCCCCCCCACTTGCGTCTTAGTAGCATTATCATATTACTTGGGGCGAATTGATTGAAAAAAAATATATAAACGCCGCTTGTTAACCCTATTAACATTGTTCGAATTGTTGTCCTCAACTTTGTTGCCATATTCACAAAATAAAGGGTTCAGTTCGAAATTTCAATCACCTGAAGAAGGCCGGAGGTTACGATGGCCGAAACGTCGTGAATATGGCAACAAAGATGACGACAACAGTCCGAACAATGTAAATAATTACAATACATCGCTGTTTGCTTTATTTCATTCTCTTCACTTATATTTCCTCGATAAAAAATACTTTTTGCCTGACGAAGACGAAAACGTATAACAGGATTTGTACACTTTCTATATTAAATTACTCTCCACCTCACACCTCATATATATATATATATATATATATATATATATATATATTATCAAATCCTCCTACTTACTATATGTGTTTATCATTGCTTGATCCGGCTTCTAATGCTCCAGTCGGCCCGGCTTGGTGAGAGTAATCGTGGTTCCCGGGGGCACAGTCCTATGGTTATATAGCGAACTCAGTCGAGTTCCGCCACGGAATATGTGAGCGAGCGGCGCTAAGTTGAGTCTGATATGAATCTCTTCGGTACCGAGACCCATTTGGTACAGTTGGTATGTTGTCTGTGACAACCCAACTGTCAGGGTTTCGATACTCGGCGGTGGATGCGCACTGCTGATGAGTCCCAATTATAGGACGAAACGGCCGTCCAGTGCTTCCTCTATTCCTGTTGAGGTTTCTATCAGACTCAATGAATTAATTATATATATATATGTGTGTGTGTGTGTGAATGTGATGCCGTAATTTAGATTGATTAGCAATATTTTTGTATTTAAGCCAGATGTGTTTATAGAGTAAGTCATTTATTTCATCGACCTCAAATTAGGTTATGGGAAAGCAACTGTTACATCTAATAATGAAACTGTTCCTGCAACACTTGAAATCTGTGAAGTTTTGTCACTGAAGAATGGTACTTCTCCTTTGGCTTGATTTCAATAGCTGGTATTGTGGACAGGATTTGCATAAACTGACGAGTTAAAAAGATTGATCCTGGGGTTTTGTCATAAAAAAATACACATGCAGTTTGACCATTACGAATCTGTCATCATTAAAACTTGTAGTGTAATATTCTAAGCGTAACTTAGATGTGGCACATCGACGAAAGAATGAGGCACCCAGTGAGGATCGAATTCACGACTCAGTCGTGCGTGTTCTAGCGAGATAAGCTTGCTAACCATTACGATACATCGAAGTGCTAAAAAGGATATAGTAATTTAATAAGTATAGCTCAGATATAAGCCATTCAACATGAGTCCGAAAGTAGGAAGAACCCAGTGAGGATCGAACTCACTAATCAGTCGAAACTGATCTAGCGAGAATAACTTGCTAAGCATTGCACAACGTAAAAGTTTCCAAATTATTTTCTAAGCGTAGCTTAAGTGCGGTACAAGGCCAAAAGTGTGAAGCATCCAGTAGGTATCTCACTACTCTCACATAATTGTTCTAGCGTGACAAGCTTGTTAACCATTACACCACGTCGAATTGCTCCATGCGGCGTGTAAATGATTTTGTCACATTTCTAATGGTTTCGTTAGGATGTTTTCTTTCTTTTTATGTTCTCTGTCCCTTCAGGGCGTAGGCGATCATGGCTCTCCACTTCCTCCTATCCCTTCTAGCTCTCAATAAGTTTTGTCCGTTTGCTACCTCCCCCAGGCCCTGTCGTGTCATCTACTTGCTTAAGCCCGCTAGGTATGTCATGCGTTGTTTTCCCTTGTTCCTCTCTCCCCTCTATTCGACCTGTTAGTATCAGATTCTCCAAGCCGTCCTTTCTCATTACATGTCCCAGAAATTTCAAACGCCTCTTCTTGAGGTTAAGTGTAAGGTTCCTCCTTGTTTGCATCTTTTCCAAAACCTTATCATTGCTCACATGCTTGCTCCATGATATCCTTAGCATCCTTCTGTACAACCACACCTCCGCGCCTCGAGTCTCTTCATCTTTGAGGAGACCATCCAACATTCGCTGTCACAAAGGAGGACAGATATCACGTCACCATTCAGTACTCTTTTTTTTGTTACCAATAAAATCCACCTGTATCGTAATACTCTGCCTATCTTTTGGAATGCGTCTGTCAACTACTTCAGCACACTTTAAATTACCTTGTAAATCATTAAATTCATTAATAAAGAAATAAGTATATTGTTTAATTCATACATGTTTTGCACAAATACCCCTGATCTGTTCACTTATAACGTATGGTGTTCACACTTTACACAAAGATATGTACTTCCTGTATTCATGGAGTCACAACTGAAGTCAAACGACATTAGATTATAATAAAAATTCACAAAAGACAAGTAGAAATGTCTTACCAGTGTTTGAAAGTGCTCAACAACAGCTGATGCAGCAGCTAGTGCCTCCAAACACGAGACAGGTGTTTGTGGCGACCCGGGAGATCTGAAAATGCTCTTGTGGAAATTAGTACCGGATTACTGATGACCAAACTGTTCTCTCAAAGTGTCCCCTCCTTTTGTCTCTCCTCATTCCACATTAATATAATCGATAATCGATGCCAAAGCAAATACATTTTGTTTTTTGACAACAGTTACAGGAGGGTCTTTTGTTTTGTTTTGTTTTACGGCATATCAACCTCAATGGGTTATTTAATGTCGACAACTTTTATTGCTAGTAATATTTTTTTCAAAAAATGTATTGCTGGTATTTTTTTATTTTTTTATTTTTTTTACAAAAAATCATTTCTGTTAATAAAACTTATCTTTACACTTTATAGTGCTTTGACCCCTTTTGGGTCGTTAATCATTTGCCCATAGCTGGGACCCTGACCGGTGTTACGGCCCCGGGTCAGTGAGGACCTGGAAACACCAGCAATTAAGAGGTGGTTCCATGCTCCTCAAAACCTCCTGATCAGAGTCCTTGCTGTCGGACGTAGTTCATCGTCTTACCCAGGACGGGTCACAGGAGGTAGTACGATGCAATTTATCTTACATTTCCACAGTTATACTGATTATACCAAAGTAATAGACAGTGGAAAAATTAAGTAGTTATCGAATACTTTATAGAAGAAAAAATATTTTAAGAATAGACTGGACAGGTAAATCGAAACAATTTCTCCGTGTAATTAGCCGTCCAGCTTACTTTCTAATATGGTCTCAGCAAAGACTTAACTCGATGTTTCGTTTTCTGGCTCATAAACAAGTACTTAGCAAACAATGTGTCATTTTCGAAGTAGTTTGTTTTACAGCAGACACGTATAGAGGAGACTTACATTACAATGAAGCAATGAGGAGGTCTTACTAGTTTTCTTACACGTGTGAATAACAAGTGTACACACAGTTATAACTTTATTGAGCTTTTCATACTGAAACTCGTCCAAAGTCCACAGGTATTTGCTAAAATAATCTTTAAAACAAACAAGTGATAGTTAAAAACACATATTAAAAAAGAATTAAATGAAAAATAGTAAAAAAAAAAAAATTCGGTATAAATAAAAGTATATCTGTAAAAGACTAAATAAAAATAAAATAAAATTTTAAATAATAGAAAGTTTTGGTTTAATTCTTTCAATTTTTTCATAGTTTTATAATCATCTTTTTGACTTGGGAAAAGAGTATATAACTTTTAAGAAAGGAGATATTTGAAAAAATATCAGGGCGTAGATTGACATTCTGGCAAGATTCGATAGAGGCATTCTCAAGAAACTTTTGTCTAAGTAATATATATATATATATATATATATATATATATATATATACATGAATTATTCACACAAAAACTAATGCAAAGGTTAATGATTTAAATTTTGATTTTAAATTTTTATATAAAATATGGTGATGAACAAATTTTTTACTGGTAAATTTTTCTGTCAAAGTGGCATGAACTATATTGTTCAATAATTACAGTAATGTCGCACTTATTATCCAAAAAAAAGACTTTTGGACCATATTTTATATGAACGCACAACCTTTAAAAATTTAAAATCAAACTCAGCGTTGCTTTTGCGCGCTCCAAAAACAATAACTCATTTTCAATAGCATTTTCGGATACAACAATACATATATTTTCGTTGTCCTCTTATTACTAAGAGAAAAAACAAGAACAACATCTATTCTATACCTGAAGATGTCTGTAGGAACAGACGAAAGCTTGTAGTAAAATAAGAATTAATACGGCAGAAATTTATATAAACAAGGATCATTTCATTCATAACGGATACGGAGGTTTTTGTATATTATTTGAATTGTTTGCGATGATGGATGTCTCGCCATTTAAATCATTAACCTTTGCATTAGTTTTTGTGTGAATAATTCATGTATTTGTAAATTGATTGCACGTTTATCGTAATATATATATATATATATATATATATATATATGATGGACTCTCCCGTCGTTTTCGACGTATGAGTGTCAAGCAACTCAGTTCCTAGAAACGGACAACCAGACCACCCGCACAAATCATTTGATTATAGATGGTTTTGTGCAGACCCAGCCACATTTTTGAAGAGGCGAATACAGAGACCGGGTGCATCGTGTGCCACAAGGTCCTGAAACGACCATGCCCAGATTTTGAATTCAGAGTTGTCTTTCTCCTTGATCAGTTGCCATCCAAAGCAACCCAGTCTGTATTGCTATTTAACCATAGCTGGGGGGAAAAGAAATGGATCTATACCCTTCCCAAGAATATTAGCACGTAAGTGAATGTAATGGATTCGACTGGAATTCGAACTCGGCTCTCCGATTCTTCAATCCGAGACGTTATCCTTTACTTCACCGTGCCTCCCTATGTATGTATATGTGTCTGTGTGCGCGCGCGTGTGTGTGTGTGCCTATGCATGTGCACGAGTTAATAATCTCAAGAAACAATAAAATATGTTCATATATAAACCGTAAATAAAATTAACAAAAATATAACTTATTATATTCATGTATTTACAAAACCGACTCAAAGATACTAATAATAACGTTTTTGTTGACAAGGGCTATGACCATCTAATTCCTAAAGAGACATTCTCTTTAGGAATTAGATTGTCATAGCTTTCCACTGTTTCCTTTTATTTATTGTCGATGAAATGTCATACATTTTTAGCAAAATTACAGTGTTTTCCTATTTTTCATCTCCATAGTCTGAAATTCAGAATTTTCCTACTCTTAGATTGGTTTCTACGCAAAACTAGAGAAAACAAGCGTATCCTTTGCTATTTATGCGAAAGTGAACGCAACCTATTGTCCGGAACATTTACTCTACTCGTAGATTTCGTTTTACACGCCGATAATTTACGCGACGAACAAATGAAATAATAACCTAGGCACACAAAGCTCTTAATTAAACTAGGTTCAGACATAAATTTTGAGCACAAACTCATAAATGTATATGAAAATATCATATTTTAGACTCTTTATATTTGGGTTAAGGTGTTTTGCCTTCCTAACTTTCCTTCTTGCGTTACATGGACTCGTGACATATTCCGCATTGCTTGTAACACACATTAGGAGTGACAGTCTTGTTAATCCTGTGTTATGACACGTTATACATTCAGGAAAGCGAGTGTGACACGTATTTCTAAATAGCGTGACCAGAAAATGTCGTCATGTTAGGTGTTGCTTGATGGCTGCGAATTGACAAGCATGGAAATGGAGGAAAGGAACTAAATTAAGCATACGAAGAATGAAGAAATAACTGAAAGTTTCGAAAATAAAGAGTTGTTTAGCTGAATGCAGTTGCAAAAGAGGGAGATGCTAACGGATATAACTGAAAAAAAAAAAAAAGCAAGGACAAGTCAATAAAAAGAAGAAAGAAAGAAAGAAAGAAAGAAAGAAAGAAAGAAAAAGAAAGAAAGAAGAAAGAAAGAAAGAAGAAAGAAAAAAGAAAGAAAGAAAGAAAAAAGAAAGAAAGAAAGAAAAAAAAGAAAGAAAGAAAAAAGAAAGAAAGAAAGAAAAAAAGAAAGAAAGAAAGAAAAAAAAGAAAAAAAAAGAAAAAAAAAAAGAAAGAAAAAAGAAAAAAAGAAAGAAAGAAAAAAAAAGAAAAAAAAAAAAGAAAAGAAAAAGAAAAAAAAAAAAGAAAGAAAGAAAGAAAAAAAAGAAAGAAAAAGAAAGAAAGAAAAAAAAAAAAAAAAAAAAGAAAAAAAAGAAAAAATGAAAAACTGGATAAAATATATAATAACCAAATAGTTACAACAGATTCAAATATGATAATTTTAGTTATGTCACGTTTGTCTGAAATGAAAATTCTTTATGTGCCATGTCTCTTCAGGACATGGATTATCCCGGCTCTCCACAACGTCCTATTTTTTTGTAGCCTCAAACAGACACACGCACTATATATATATATATTTGCAAAGCGAAAGGTGTTGCTTTTCCCATGACTTAAAATTTCACTTCGAATATATTCAATATGAAATTTTAAACACTAATCTTTATTTATATAACACAAGTTGTCTTTCTTTAGATATATCGCCATCTTTTTATGCGGTATTCCTTCAGGGCGTGGGCAAACCTGGCTATCCACAACTTCCTATCTTTGTAGCTTTAAGCAATATTTATCTCCTTACTACCATTCGCAGTCCATATTCTGCCGTCCGTTGACACAACTTTCAATGTATTCGACTTAACTTCAAGCCCTCTTTCTTCTTTATGTGTTACAGAAATTTCAACTCTTTCTAATTCTATGTACAAAGAACTTTTCGTTTCCATAACACTTTCGCATTGCTCATTCACGTGGTCTGTCCATGGCATTCTCAGAAGCCTTCTGTAGAACCACATCTCTGCTGCTTTAAATCTCCACATTGTGTGTGTGAAAATCAAGTACTCACTGCCATATAAAAGGACTGAGGAATCGGAGAGCCGAGTTCGAATTCCAGTCGAATTCATTGTATTCACTTACGTGATAATACCATTGGGAAATGTATAATGCTCTTCATCTCCCCCACTCCAGCTATGGGTAAATAGCAGGACAGACTTAGCCTTAGATAGCAACTGGTCTTCCGCAGAAAGAAATGGCAACCTACTGCGGGAAAAAACTGCCTCGTCAGTCATGTACTGAATGATACATGATCGCCAAAGCGTGTATCACGCATGACACATAACTGACTGATATTCACTTACGCGTAAATTCTCTTTGGAAAAGTACGAATCCTCTTCTCCTTCCCTCTATGGGTAAATAGCAGGACAGACTGAGTTGTATAGCTTTAGATGGCAACTGGTGTACCGCAGAAATAAATGGCAACCTACTGCGGGAAAAAATTGCCTCGTCAGTCATGTATCGAAATATACATGATCGCCTTAGCGTGTATCACTCATGGCACAAACTGACTGATATTACAGAGAAGTTTAGCACTTTCCTTTGTTTTTAACCAAATTTTTTCGGTATTTTATTTAATTTTTAAAGGCAACTTTGGCTCTTCCAATGCAACTTCGGATTTAAAATAAATTCTGGTAAACCTATAATTGGTAGTAATTATCTGAGAATTAATGTTCTGAATATTTTATGTTCGCTAATCCGACATAGAATACAAATTTATTGCTTTAAATTAAATTGAGTGAGGAAACGGTGTTTAGTAAAATCTCATAGCTATCTCACAAGGAATATAAAGACAGTTTCAGTTCTCTTGCCTCTTGATGTACAAGACAAAAATTGAACGAGAGGGAGGAGAAGAAAAAAAAGAGAGAGACAGCGGAAATGACAGAAGGAAAGAGAAACATGTATCGGATGAATAATATAATGGAATGATAGACACGAAGCTATGCGGGAGGCATAGAGATGGGTATCAATTGAGGGGGCGAAAAACGCGGGAACTGCCGGGGTATGGATCACGTTGAAATCGAGATAGAGCGTCTCTTGTTTCTCTATTACAAAACCCAAAATGACACATTCTTAACTGCATGTAAAGTGATATAAAATCCGTGCGGCCTTTGCTCTGCTTGTTACAGACTCACAAAAAAATAAAAAAATAAAAAAATAGAGAAAAGAACAAAAAAATAAGAAATAACGGTTTTTCACTATGCTAATAGCAGCCATATACAAACGGAAGGCATATGTATTTCTCAATAGGTGTTTAGTCTGAAGAAACTGGATCGCATTTAAATACCTATCCATATGGCTCTGTTCGTTCATATATTGTCCAGGCATTGCGAAATTTAAGTCAGAGTAAGTAAATATTTTTAGGCATATACAGATATATTCCCAAAAGTATCACGAGAAGAGATTGATTAAACATTGTCATAAATTGACCAGCAAAATGTTTGATGTCGTTTTAGATGTGAGACTACAATTTCTGTACGAATATATAAAGATGAAGAAGTTATTTATTTCTCTTTCCTTCGGGCATATGTCCTCATAGTTATTGCTACAATCACAACATTTCGACCGTTGTACTCTCGAAGCTGCTTCTGATGTCTGCGATCTGGATAACATTGAAGAAATTCCGAAATGAACCCTTTCTACAATCAGTGGGATTAGATTGTTTTTATTCCGATTTCCTTGGATTAACCAAGACGAAATGCTTTTAGATTTGGACCACGAGGCGAGAACAATCTACGTCTGTACAGTGAATAAAAGAGTCAACGATTCTCTAATGGTTACAAATATCGATAAATAGGAATAAGGTCGAATAGCACAAGCACCAAAACGTTATCACAAAAGATGAGTCCTATTGCAAAAGATGAAAATACAAATAAACAAACTATTCAGTCATGAGTGACACATGCTTAGGCGATCATGTATCTTTTGATACATGACCTACGACGCAGATTTTTTTTGCTGTAGTAGGTTGCACATTTCTTTTCGCATTAGACCAGTTGCCATCCAAGGATATAGAACCCGGTCTGTCCTGCTATTTTCCTATAGCTGGGGAGAGAAGAAGAGGATTCATAGCTTTCCCAAGAGTATTTGCGCGTAAGTGAATGCAATGGATTCGCCTGTAATTCGAACTCACCACCCCGATTCCTCAGTCCGAGCCGCTATCCATTACTCCACCGTTTATTGCTATGATTAAATTAATTTTTATACAGGGTGTCTTATTAAAAAACAGAAAATTTAGTTTATTTTATTTAATTATTGGAATTTTTTGTTACATTTATTTTAAACAAAAGCAAACGATAGAAATTGTGTAGCTTAGAACAAAAAAAATTAGATGTGGTGTTCAAACTAAAAGTTATTTTTTATATAATAGTTAATTTTTTTTTTTTGATTATATGATAAATTTAAAATTTCCTGTTTTTTTTTTTTTTTTTTTTTTTTTTGTAGGGTACCCTTTAGTTTGAAACTTAATTATAACTTTAAATGTGTCCCTTTTATTTTCTACTGGTGAGGTTGAATGTTAGGTAATTGTGGTTCGTCTTTTGTGGTTCTTCGCGTCTCTTTACCATATTACATGACTCTACATATGTTGAGATGAAAAGCGGAAGGCTTAAGCTTTCTCTGAGTAGTTTATACATTAACTACTGAGAGAACACTAGCATATTGTGAAATATTTTGAAAATTATCTAAGATCTCAATAGCGATGTTATTTATGAGGGGAGAACGTTGAAAGAAGGAGAGCAAAGAAAGAAGAGTAAAAGGAGAGAAAGCCAAATGACAAGCGACATTGACAGAAAGAGTGCGAGTAACGAGAGAAGAGCGAGCCCGCGAAATGAGAATCGTTCTGTTGATTTTATAGAAAGAGGAATCAAACAAGAAAAACGAAGCTGAGGGCCAATGTATACAGATATAAATGAACAGAGAATAAAAAGGCTCCGAAACTAAACGAACTTGGACAAGAAAAAAAAAATAAAGAGATGAAAATTTGTTTACAAGAAAAGTAATGTTTTAAAAATTCTATTTACCTTGCAAAATACTAAGAATTTCAGATGTTGTAAACAAATGAAGCAACAGAAAATAACGAATAAAAAAACAAATTACAAAAACCTCAAGCCAGTATTTCATCCAATCCATATATTCATTACGCTTTAATATTTATTTTTGTTTCCAGTGTTATTCAACTTCATCTTTTTTTTTGCTTACATATATATCATTATTTCGTTTGAAATTTTGACAAATTTCAAAATGTTTCTGACAGCTGTTTGCTCGACTACTGAAGTGACACTTATCACATCGAAAGAGTCTCCAAGTTTTTCCTCTTGGCTGAATTCACTTTCTCTTCATACTTTTCTGTTTGTTTAGATTTAGTTTGCTTTCATTGTTGTGTATATACTCACTTGAATTTATGAATTGCTATGGCTATATATTTACTGCCTATAATTTCGACGTATTGTGTGTTAAGAAAACTCATTCATTGTTTACACATGTGTTAAATGTCAATATATAACTTGTGTGCGTTTACGTTTACACTTGAATACGCTTTGTTTTTAAATAAGTGAACTCATTATTTAGAAAGACAATTTTTATCACTCGCTTCTGGCAAAACTTGCAAGATTACTCAAACAGAAGAGGTTTCTATGATTTTTTTTGGAAATTGCTTTTTTTATTCAGAACCTTGACTTTTCTTTTAGGTGAGACTCATCGATCTGTCTCTTAAAATGGAAGATAACTTCAATAAACAATGTCAGCAATTCAAACTCCCAGTTGATTTACAAGTAAACATGCGCACACACACACACACACACATATATATATATATTATATATATTCACATAACTATGTACCATTTGATTTCATGTCTCAAAATTATTCCTTATTTTTCTTGCCTTAATCCTTTTTCAGGATTTTAGTGCAAAGTGGAATCATCAGGCCGAATTCAAATTACAAGCTAGTCTGGTGTGTACTATTTCGCACTAGTATGATTGGGAAAAGCATGAATCCATCCATTCTCTCCCCCCCCCCAGCTATGCGTTAAATAGCGGCGTAGACATAAAGAGAGGAAAACACTGGTACTCTTAACCAGGAAGAAGGCAAGAGGAAACCCCTGCACTATCATTTCCAAAAATGTGAGCATAAACGTATAGCGAAAAAGGGGTGGGTGGGCATGAACGATCACTTCCTGAACTGAAGTGCCATTTTTTTTATAAAGATCCTTTTTCATTTAGCTTTGTCATTTCCTGTGCATTTCTATTTTCATAATTAAACATAGAATCTGAGTTAATCGAAATTGCTTGCTTTCTTAGACTTTATAGAATTCCTTTTTTTTTTACCAGAATTAATTGCGCAAAAATATTGTGTTTAATCTTTTGATTCCTAAATATTTTGACCTTTAATTAATTTGCAATTGCAAGCCACCGTTAATCTAATAATTTGGCACTTTCTGCTAAATATACATTGTCATCATTATTAGTCTTATTGCATCTATATCACTATTAGCGTCTCTCTAAAAGGGAAGGAAAAAACAGTCATGTTCAGAACACAACGTCAAATAACCGCATGTAAATAGTCAAATTAACCCAATAATGCACCCCGTTCTATTTTCTGGCCGGGGAGTATGAAGTTGGCGGGGGGTAATGATAAAAAAAAAAAACTATAACAAAATAATAACGAATTTTCTTTCCTAATACAGGATTTTTACTTTCATGTTTGGAATTAATACCAGATTTTACGGTGAGTATTAAGGATTTAAACTAACTGAATATACGTGCTATGTCACTATTATAGACAAGAGTATGCTAAGAACGTAAGTATATTATACGTAGTTATATAAAAAAATCTAGGTAGAATAAATTACTATATAAAAAATCTGTTATGTAATTTTAGCATTATACACTAAAAGTTTCAGATCAAAATCCAACTAATAATTATGTTTCAGGCTAAGAACTTAGTAGCAATATTTTGCAGTGAAGGATTATCATTATGACAATATTAAACTGGTTTTCATAAAAAAAAAACAAAAAAAAAACAAAGCTAGATACTTTTTTTGTAACTAAAAATCTTTCTTCCGTTTACGTTTTACAATTATGAAAACTGTACAGGAAACAATCACTGAACCCCAGAAAATTCATATTTCAGAAATTATTTTAATTACATCAAGGAATCCGATAAAGTTTCAAAGTTTATAAAAAAATTAGGGACCACTCGTTCTGAAACATCAATAGCAATTTCACATCCAAACAGTAACAAGTGTCCACATTTCTATTTTGGTTTCACCAAAAGTTAAAACACTTATCCCCTTCACTACCTCGTAAACGATATTTACGACTCGATTACTTGAAAAATTACAATATTACTTTTCTAATCTTATTAATTTTTTCTAATCCTCAATTGTTCCAAAGTTAATTTTTCATGCTCTGAACAAAATACACACATGCTCTGTTGAACAAAACACGCACACTCTCTCACTTTATGTGTGTGTGTGTGTGTGTGCATTTATTTAAGTAGCGCACTAATGGATTTACTATTTAATCTACTGTGATAAATTACAGAAATAATTAGCGAAGTAATAATTCAAAGTAACGCAGTTAATATAAATATTTGCTGTATTATGTGTTCATATATATATATATATATATATATATATATATATATATATATATATAAACAGATTATGTGTTTATATATATATATATATATATATATAAACAGATTATGTGTTTATATATATATATATATATATATAAAAACAGATTATGTGTTCATATATATATATATATATATAAACAGATTATGTGTTCATATATATATATATATATATATAAACAGATTATGTGTTCATATATATATATATATATATAAAACAGATTGTGTGTTCATATATATATATATATAAAACAGATTGTGTGTTCATATATATATATATATATATATATAAACAGATTATGTATATATATATATATATATATAAACAGATTATGTGTTCATATATATATATATATATATAAACAGATTATGTGTTCATATATATATATATATATTATTATAAATTAATTGATTTAAAATATGTTTTTATCGCTACACAGTTCTAACCATGTTTCAAAAATGGAAGCTGAAAGCTTCGAATTTAATTTTGTAATTAAATTAAAGACATTAGTTCCATTTCATCCTCAAGGGAATTTTGGAGTATATATATATATATATATATATATATATATATATATATATATATATATATACAGCACTTATTTATGAGCATCCGATCCTTAGCTATGATTAATGATTAATTAATGATGAACATGTGATTTTCTTTTATGATCAATCTCACAAGCATTCTTCTGAGATCTAAAGAGATCAATTAGAAAAGATACAACTCCATCCATAAGACGTTTGACACATGAGAAAGAAGTTTTAGCTATGACAGTCCATAGAGCAATGAAAAAAGACTTGAAAATGAAATCGTACGTGAAAGCTGTGAATCACCTTGTTACACCAGGACAGAAGATTAGGAGATTAGAGAGAACGAAAATCATCTTGAAAAAGATGGAAAATGATCCTGGAATAATATGTATATATTGGAATTTTATTTCAATACTTCATGAGCTTCCAATTCTTAGCTATGATTAATTAATGATGAACGGATGATTTTCGTTTATGATCGATCTCATCAAGATTCTTCTGTTGAGCTTAGATAATAATTATACATAGTTATTGATCAATGTAGAGTGTAATAGTGTTAGAAAAACCACCGAGACTTCCATTAAGATATATTTAATCATTTCTAAGATAAACGGTTCAAGACTTAATCTAACAAATAGACAATTTTGCTGTTACACGACTTGGACTATATATATATATATATATATATATATATATATATATATATATATATAGAGAGAGAGAGAGAGAGAGAGAGAATGAAAAGTTTGGTAAGATGCATGGATAATCCCAAGGAAGATTTAATCCAGAGAGCTCAATGTCTAACCAGAGCAAATATTTATTTAATTAGAAAACAGAAAAATACCCACCAAAAGTGTATAAAAAATAATACGTAAATTTAAAACCATTTTTAATGCTTGGAAATGTGATCTGAGGAACCAGGAAAAAACATCTTCATCGGGAAATTAAATATAATCAATGGCCCCTTAATGTTGTATGTTTTCTAATTAAATTAATTCATATATATATATATATATATATATATATATATATGCGTGTGTGTGTGCGCGCTCGCGCGTGCGTGCTTGTGGTGTAATGGTTAACGGATAGGAACGAGTAAATGGCGAGCAGATTGCGAATTCTAAATTACTTTCGAGAAATATGAATCCAGTTCTTCTCCAATCCAACTCTGGGCTAATAATACAGAAAACTGAGCTCTTGAGTGGAAACCAGTATAGGAGAAGGAAAATATACGAATTCTTAAAACGGAGTCGTCTAAGGGGAGAAAAAAAATAAATCTTTCTCGGAGTAAAGATTTTGAGCGTGGGTCTAATCATTCAACCCTGTAGAAGAATTTTCAACTTCATCGAAACCTCATGTGCCACAAGTTTTCAGACAGAAAACGTACAATCTATAAGGCTGCAAAAATTCATTTAAACTAGTTATTTATCCACTTTTTGAAAAAAAAAAACGAAAAAAAAAAACAAAACAAAACAAAAAAACGATCTACCGGGTGGTCTGAAAATCTTGTCACTCCTACATAATATAATTTTCTATTTCAGATGGCTGACACGAAAGTGATGGTCTTCATACAGACCTTCTCCGTGTGTGACTGCGTCAATGAAAGTGAATAATCTGAATCCAATACATGTGCTTTGTATTTCTGTATCCTTCGTTTTTTTTCTTTTTATATGCCATGTCCTTTCAGGACGTAGGTGATCATGGCTCTCCAGCTTCCTGTATCCCTCGCTGCTCTCAACAAGTTTCCTTCCCTCTGCTTCCTCTCGCAGACCACGTTCTATCATCCACTTGCTGAAGTCCGCCAAGTATGTCACGCTTTGTTTTCCCTTGTTTCTCGTTACCGCTATTCGACGCGTATCAGATTCTCCAAGCCCTCCTTCCTCATTATGTGTCCCAGAAACTTCAGCTGTATTACTGGTTCTATTCACCTTACGTTTTATTTGGGCGTGACAAGACTTTCAGACCACTCTGTACATTCCTGGCCAAAACTGTCGATAAACTGTACAATTTTTTATTTGGTTTTGTTGCCTATTTTTGTTCAAGTGGTTCGACTCTTTCAGTCATTAAAAACAACTGGATGTTGTTAGTATGGTAGATAAGATTGTATTGATTATCGCCAGGCATCTTTCCCACTAGATTTCAAGTCATTTAAAATATATGTATTTATACATAAGCCCATACAAGGCGGCTGCTTATAAACATTACCCCCAATTACGTTCGTCATATGAATCTCCCTGTCATTAATTTTTCTCTTTGTTAAAAATTTATAAAATAACGTCTGTCATGAATATACTCCCGAAACAGGAGTATAGTTAAATCTCTCCATTCGAACAAAATTGCACTCACTGACATTCAACGTCATTTATTGATCTGTGATGAAGATCAAACAGTGGATATGAGTACAGTTTGGATAATATATTTTGGCAGTGGCGATGCCAATATAAGATAAAGAACCAAAGATGAGGACTATGAAGAACATCGGGGATTTGTTCTATCCAAACTGTATTTCAGGTATCTGCAAGAATTTCATTGCAAATAAATAGGCGTTATTCACCTCGGAATGTCCGTCGTGTAGATAATTGATAACTACTTGTTTAATAAAAATCTAAAATTTATCTAATGCAATTGGTAGCAGAATAAATCTGGAAGTCAAGGTCAGAGCAAAGGAAAATATTAAAGCAGAGATTCATCAGACAAGGATAATGACGGAAACCGCTTAGTCTGTATTTGTAAACAGTTGAGGCCAAACTTAAATAGATAGGCACTCAACATAAGGCTTGCGTAGCATCCATTAATAATATTCTATTCAGTTTCTCATAAACTACGCCTAGCCGGGTAATGTCAATGGAAAAGTAATTTAATTCTCCGAATGTAGACACTTGTTATGTTCATCAGGAAAAGATAAAAAAAAAACATGCCAATGTCTCAATATTATCGAGAAAACAATTAGTCACGTTAAAATCATCTTCTCTCGAAAGTAAAATATTTTTCAAACAAATATCGAGAAAAAAAATAATAATGACGAAAATCCCCTGCAGTTTGAGATATAAAAGTTCATGTTAATTAAAAATTCATGCCGTATTAAAAAAAAAATGTTTTACCAATAAAATTATTAATTAACTGATAGTTCTAATATTTTCAGGGAATAATTGCATATAAATTATATAAATAAATATGAATAAATAAATACATATACTTATATTATAATACTATATAAATATAAATAAATAAATATAAGTAAATTATACAAATAAATTAATTTCAGTTTATAACAATAAATAAATAGCAATTCAAACGCAGCTACCTAATAAAATTAACTTTTTTTTAGTAATAACTAGTAATGCCGGATATATACATACATACACACACACATATATATATATATATATATATATGTGTGTGTGTGTGTGTGTGTGTGTGTGTGTGTGTGTGTGTGTGTGTGTGTGTGTGTGTGTGTGTGTGTGTGTTTGTGTTTAGGCAGCAAATTCTCTTTTAGGCATGTTTGATTGAATAAATTACAGACATTATGCATGCTAATTTTTAACAAAATCCGTTCATACTCACGAATAACTTTCGGTGTATTGATGTTAAATGATGAGAGAGGTGTGCTGTAGCTGTTTAACTTTATTTTTATTTATCTTGGAAGAAGATCGAAAGTACTTTGGAAATGAAAGTTGTGTGTAGCGATTTCAACATGTTTTTTTTTATTATAATCTCCTATAATAAAAATAATATATATGTGTGTGTGTGTGTGCGCGTTTATTTAATATACAAACATCAAGAATGTTAGTGTGACCAACAGACATCAAAAAAAAAAAAAAAAAGGGAAAAAGAAAAGGGTGTGGCACAAATAGAAAAAGAAAGAAAAAGAAAAAAACGGAACAAGAAAAAAAGGAACAAGAAAAATTCACACAATAAAAAGAATCAAAAGAGGAAAGAAGAAATGACCAAAAGGCAAATCTCATCTAAACAATAAACAAAAGTACTCAATGACCTGGCAAGATATAATGAAATGGATAATTATTTAATATATTTTCTGTTTATACGTTATTTTTATAGATAAAATTTATTTAAGTAAATTATCTAATTTTAATTAAACAGCATTAATTACATTAATACTGGTCTGAATGTTCGACAAATTTTGTAAAAAAATATTTGTTTCTGAGTCAATGTTTACGTTAAGATAAGTTTCGTGAACTGATAGGATCGATCGAGAAAACTCGTCGAAAACTGTCTGTTTAAAAAACAGTTATTTGGACTTCGCTAACCAGACGCTTCTCTGTAGCTGAATCGTATAGCACGTCAGATCAATTTCTGTATAGGAATACAGGTTGGATCCCATAAAAATAATATTGGAAACTTATTCCCCCTCCTACTTAAACTCTTCAATAAAATACTACTTCGTTTTCAAAGGTAAGTCATTTTTTTTCTGAAGTTATTGAATATCGCTTGAAAATGGAACAATAATTTTAGTTCCGTAACATTGAAATTTCTGTGCCGCGATGAAAAATATTTTTAAATAATATCTCAATATCGATATGTGTGTGTGTGTGTGTGTGTGTGGTGATTGGGAAAAGTTTACCCAAGATTCCGGAACACTAAATAATGAACTTGTAAACTTTGACAAGATAGAAAAAGGAAAATAACTGGCATTTAGATTGTCGCAAAAGGGTACTTGAGAAAAATTAAATGCGTATTAAGCAAGATAAGTGGATTGACCAGTGATAAAATATTTGAAGATGTTTGCATTGCGAATGTAAACAGAGTGAAGATAGAGAAGATTAAGATATTTAGCTGGAGTCTTGAAACTAACACTCCTGTAAACATTACGAAAACAAACCATATATATATATATATATATATATATATATATTAACTGCATCCACTTGCAAAAAAAGACTAAAAATAATGGAAGCTCTAATAATAAAAAAGAAAAAGCCAACTCTTAACAATATCAATTATGAACAAAGCCACAATGTGCTAACTGTATTCGGAAACTAAAACATCACTACCACACACTGAACATACATAGAACACACACTCTACTTGATAATGAATATCCATCATTGAACCATCCTTGATAATGGCTAAAAGTATAGCCGAAAGCGCTCGGAAACAGAACATTCGGACAGTTCTTACACACTCTTTGTCCAGAAAAGAAAGCTCTTGTCAGAACACAAGAAAAATTAAATAAAAAGCTCAACTGTAGTACCTTGTCTGTCGTTTTTAACGAAACATGCATAAAGGAAGGATTGCTACCTAATTATACAAATATATATATATATATATATATATATATATATATATATATATATATATATATATTGTACAAAAAAAAAAAATGCCTCATATGGGGATAGATCTATTTCGACCAAGGCACTTCGCGTTGCCTGATATAGATTTATCACCATATGAGGTAATATTTTTTTTTGTTGTTTTTTTTTTTGTGTGTGTAATTTATATGCTCTGTAATAATAAATTTCTGTGGGTCCGTTTTAATATTTGATATTAATAAGATCCACTTAGATTATATACCAACGGATTTACTAACTATAATTTCTGGATTCTCCCGTCGTTTTCGACCTATGAGGATCAAGCAACTCAGTTCTTAGAACCTACAGCCAGATCACCCACACATATTATTTGATTATAGTAGCGAAGGCTTATTCAGAATCAACCACACTTTCTGGAAGTACCAAATATAGAGAACATTACGGCACAAGGTCCACACTCGATCCTCCGCAGGTTTTAAATTCAGAGTTAACCTTCTCCTAGACAGTTGGCCACCCAAGCCTAAAGGAACCAGTGTGTCCTGCTGAAAGTGATGGATTCATGCCTTTCCCAGAGGTATTAGCACGTAAGTGAATGTAAGGATATTCGAATTAACTGAAATTCGAACTCGCTTCCGCTATTTCATTACTCCACCGTACCCCATAAATATTTGAGATACATTTTAGTAATGAGTATAGAACTAATATAGAGTTACCCGATGGTATAGCGAGTACTTTCAGGAAAATAGTCAATCAACGTTACAAGTTTTCAGTTAATATTGTAGGCTGTGAAATCCTATGTTCCTTCAAATATAATGATTATGTCAAAATAAAATGTAGGAAATTATACGTTATTGGACGAGAGATTTTTATGACTAGCACTTACTGATAATTCTTCCTCGTACGCCGAAAAACCTTTTGAAGACAACAAATTGGCGTAATTGTAAATGTTACAGATATTAATCAAATACGAGACTTGTGGTGCATCATTAAAAAACATATGCACGAATATAAAAAAAAAAAAAAACAGCATTCAAACAAACATGATCTCTGCAAATGTTAAATAGAGAATTTCCAAACGTAGCTGAGATGTGGCACAAGGCCGAAAACAGATGGCACCCAGTGAGGATCGAACTCAATACTCAGTCGTAATTTTTCTAGCGAGACAAGCATGCTAACTATTACACCGCCTTGTGGTGCCCGAAGTAACGTTAAACAGAAAGAGAACAGTTAACAAAAATCAATCAAGTACTATGGAACACTAGAGAAGATATAGAAGTTTAAGGAGCCCAAATTAACATAAAATAGTTTATTCAGATTTATTGAATACTAGCAGTAGAGCCCGGCGTTGCCCGGGGATGTAACAGTAAGAGATAGATCAAGTATCGACTATCATAAAGACTGAAAAATAAAATTGACAAAGATTATTGTTTAAGGTTGAGAGACACGCATGTCTTAATTATTTTTTTTTTTTGTTTTTTTTTACGAATTGGTCAAACTCAAACAAAAACATTGTTTTCAATCGTTATGAGTCTACCGATTGAATAGAATTTCATTATAAACAATTGTCTTGTAAATGGAATTGTTAAAGCATTCTGAATGTAAAAATAAAGAAAAAAAGTGTGCAAGACAATAAGAAACACTACCTGCCAAAAAACAAAGTGAAGTTTTGTTGAAATCGGTTGAAAAATGTAGGAAATCCGATCCCATATATAAACGAACACACACACACACACACACACACACACACACACACAACCTGGGTTTTATAATAAGTATAACTCGATATGAGTTGTCCCACTTTCATTCTCGTGATGCCTCTTAATCGTGTTTTCAAATTGATTTCGTGCAAAAACAATTGTGTTTTTCCAATTTTTGGCGCTGTCAGAACCACCGCAAAGTAATTTTACGTAGTTCTGTGAAGTTTTGTTGAAATCGATTGAAAAATGTAGGAAATCCGATCTAATATATAAACGTACAGACACACACACACACACACACACAATCTGCGTTTTATAATAAGTAAGATTACAGGGGGGGGGTAAGCGTGTTTTTGTAGACTGTATCATTTTATCTATAAGTATAGATAAATACAGATCATTTAATAACGTGTTTGTTAAGACATCCACGAGTATCGGTTGGCCGTAGTGCTTCAGTTCATCTATTTTTTTTTTTGTTTAAATTGAGAAGTAAGCAGAAAACTTAATGTGTGCGCTTGGCTTCTTTCTATGGCAATGCCAACGAGCTGAATTATATCATTTGTCGAAAAAAATAATTAAACTTTTTTTTTTAAATGTTTGCCAAACATTGGCTTCCGAAACTTTTATATAAATCTTATATGCAGAAAAACTGTTTTTATGCCTCATGTCAGAAAAGGATTACAAGCAGAAACAAAAAAAGCTTGTATTTAAACACAAATCAAAATATTTTTTTCAGGATAAGAGAATATTTTTTTAAATATCCAGTTTATCAGATAAAAAAGAAATAAAATAAAATCGTTAAAAATTTAATATTTTATTCCCCCCCTCCGCAGCTCCGCATTATCATCTGATGTCTCACCTCTTCACACTTCTTCGTTTGAGGTACCTTGGTTGTATACAAATGTTATAGTGAAAACATTGACCAGCAATATAAAGTCTGCTTTCATAGCGTAAATAAAAGAATTATGTCGGCAGTCAACTGCATCGGAAGATGTTAAAAATAACCGAACTATTTGTAAGTAAATGAAAACAAATTTAATCAGTACACAATCTTGTTTTTTTTTATTTCAAATGTACTAAAGTTACTTGCAAATATTCCCACTGCTAACTCCTAAGTCCGAAAAAAATATCGTAACGCTTCAGTAGGTGCAATCACGTTTTGGGATTGGTTTGATAACTTAAAAAAAAGAGATTCGCTCCTACTTAAAAGATCAGTTTTAAAGCAGTGAGAGTTGGTATAATGATGAATTAGCAAAACATTTAAATGAAAGCCAAGTGAAATTGCAGAAAGAATTAATAGTAAATCACTTAGTGACAACATTCTGTTCACGAGCCTTAGAGAAATGAGGTCTATATAAAATTACGTAAAGGATCCTCGATCAGTGTTTGTTCTCTTTGACAAAGTAAGACATAGTAGTTGATTGATTATTTATTTTACGGTTTATTTATTTCAGACTGTAGGAGATCACTTATATTATCCGGTGTTGCTAAGCAATCCCCACCCCGCATCGAAGAACTTGCCAGGTTCGACACTGCTTAATTTCGAAGATCGAATGAGAACCGTCATTTTCAGCGTGATTTGACCGCAAGCAAGACATCATTGATAATGATCATTAGCAATGAAAATTGATCTCTTGCAAGAAACTATAAGTAATAAAACTGTGGTGATATTCAGGACATCTAAACGGAACTTGCTCTGTAAATAAATTATTAAATGTTTAGTCGGATTCAAAGGTAATTGTTACGAAATTTCGGAAACTAATCAGTTACTCTGAAAATCTAGCATTAGAAATTGGTTTTGTTTAATGGCAGTTTCAAGCCGAAATGGAAGTCAACATAAAACAACTTTTTTCTCATTTTTCAAAACATTGCTGGATCTAGTCTGAAAGTGTTCCATACAGAATTTTGTCCCAAAATGTGTAATTCTAACTACGATTTGTTCCAATCAATGTATTATTCATTGTCTATTAAGACGTTTTAACAGTTTCAAAATACCGAAAAGTTCCTTGAATTAAAGACGGTACCTCTCGTTAATAGGGTAGAATAAATAACTTACCGGAATAAAGATAGTAATTTCGGAAAAAAAAAGCCAATGAATATTTTGATATTTTCATGATATGCCTGCTTGACCTTCAAGACCAGCATCTGAAAATCTGGCATTTTAGCAGCTCGACCACTTACGTCTCGATTCGTAATACTTGTGTATAACTGTATATCACATTTCCGTCTATCTCTGTATATCATTTGATTGAATAACAGCTGCGTTCGACAGTTTCTATAAATAAATTTAGCTTAATATCTGTCTATATCTCTGAGATAAGGTATTATGATTACTTGCATTATTTACATTATTCGGACTGTTATCCTCATCTCGATTGCCATATTCACAAAGTTTCGGGAGTTGTAAGCACTGGTCTTTATGTCTATGTCTCTTTATATCTGTCTATATCTCTGTATTATCACTGCTTGCATTAATTATATTATTCAGACTGTTATCCTCATCTTCATTGCCATATTTACAATGTATCCGCTGTTGTATGCTCTGTCTTTCTTCGGGTGATTGGAATTTCGAAACTAACCCTTTTATTCACGAGATTTTGAGAATATCTATCTAAATAGCTATTAGTTAAATATTAGGTTGTTCGGAAAATCAGTCAAATTAAGATTCCAGAGCATGTGTATATTTCTGCTATCGAGATAACTACTTATTTATGACTTTACGATAATACTCAAAAGCTTCCCCAGAAATCTCTCTTGTTAGAATTTTTTATCTGTCTATATCTCTGAGATGAGGTATTATAAATACTTGCATTATTTACATTATTCGGACTGTTATCCACATTTTCATTGCCATATTCACAACGTTTCGGTCGTTGTACGCTCCGGCCTTCTTCAGTTGATTGGAATTTCGAACCGAACGCTTTATCTCACCTGGCCCAGTGGATAAAGAAGTTGGTTAGATCCAGTGACTAGACACAAAGAGTCAATACCAGGCCATAACAGTGGTGAACCAAAAACTTGGAGAGTTGAGTTTAAAAAAAACTAAGTGAGATATCCGGGAGAGGCATAGCATGTGGAACTAGAACATTCTACCCCGGTGGACGACATAAAGGGTTTGGTTTCGAAATTCCAATCACCTGAAGAATTCCGGTGCGTACCACGTCCGAAACGTTGCGAATATGGCAATGAAGATGAGGATAATAGTCTGAATATTGTAAACAATGCAAGCAAATTTAGCTTAGTCTCTCACAAGAAAGGAAATATGGAAACATATTTCGATGAAAATTAATTATAACCTTAATTGCTTACGAAATTAACTTGCCTTCATAGCATGAACTATCCACGCGTATTCGTTTTTCTTTCACTATTTATATTTTCTTAATACCGCTTCCATTTAGGGATGTAGTCGATCATGGCACTTTATTACTCCAATGGATTACTTTCCTTCATTATCTGAATTGCAGTGACTTTTTGCAAAAGATGGTGGAGTGGTTGTCTTTTGCATTCCCTACGCTTTTAATTCAGAGTAGTGATACTAGTATAGCTATCGCTCAAAACTACAGAACTTATTCTAATCGTGTTGAAGAATTTATCACACCAGGTCGGAATTTTGAAATCAGTTTGCGGATTCCACCTCAGGCATCGATAACCGTCATGCTTCTTGAACGGACTTTATTCATGTATGTCCCTATAAAACTCATGTGCAATATTTGTTTCCGTTTAAAGAAAAGAGTTCCAATGTCTAAAAAAGAAAAGATATCAACAATCAAACAGAAAATAGACAGACACATTATAATTATTTGTTATGTTAACATACCTACGTAATTAGTTGATAAAATATCCGATTGCTCTGTGGTAAGATCGTTATGCACTGACATTTTTCTAATGCATTTTATTGGACATTCTTGTGCAAATTAATTGAAACAACCGCTTTATTTTCCTTTCTTTCACCATAAGGTCAGTTTTAGACCCACTGAACTGACGGTGTAATCGATTCCTATTTTTTCCTCAGATTAGCACATTTGCTGTGATGTGCAGTAATATGAATCTATTTTCGAGGTGTATAATGAAATTAGCTTTGCTTTGAATAACACTGCATCATTCGTGATAGTATCATATTTTTTTTTTATCACGCCCAGACACTATTGTTTTTACTGTCGATTAGTTGTCCTACGGCCATTGTCTAAAATGGACGTTACTTCAAGGAAGCTTATGAAAAATGTAACGCTGCACGAACACACTGACAAGGCTTACCAGTGAGCAAATCAAAGTACCATAGATTGACCCGGAAACTCTCCTGATTTAAATCCAATCGATAATCTGTGGTTAATCTGCAAGAATAACTTTGTGGAATGGACATACGAAGTACTAATATGTGCACTGGGTCATCTTTCGTTGGAAAAATAGGAAAAAAAAGTAAATAATAATGGAATTATTTGTTTTGTTTCAATTAATTTACACAAGGGTGTACTTTCTATAAAATGTATAAAAAAATAGCTACATTTAACCACAGCAAACTTTCATAACTTTGACATTACCTATGTATTTAAAAATAACAAAATAGAACTTTTTTGCTAGAAAGAAACGTGTAGAATTAACACTACTGCCTTAATTCTTAATACTGTTAAAACTGATATTTAAATTAGCTATAATCTATATGTCATAATAATCACACATATACGCATTATTATAATTTCATATTGCTGGTATCGATGTCTGTAAATATAGAACTGCGCACGCCTTTTATCTTCCGTTGTTAGTATTAAGCATATTCTGTCATATCTATTGGCTCTTCTATACTAGAAATCCTGAATTAAACTTGCTGCCCTGCTAATCTCTCTCAGTGTTTTTTCACACATTTTTTATCATTACAAAGGTCAGAATTATAACTATTGATCTGCTGTTTTCTCGTTTATTCGCTTAATAATCTAATAAAAGCTTAGTATTCAACGTCTGCATTTTCTGAAGCAAGTCAAGCGCAAATAATTCACGTCTAACAGATTTTCCTCGAATCTTTTGCTCTTGAAAATGAAAACGCCGACACTGAGGTGAATTCAATGAATTGAGGATCCAGTAAGCCGGTTTCTCACCGGATGAAACATAACGAAAAAATATTGCATTCAAAGAGATAGATACGTAAGTACACGGTCATATGGCTTTTTGCCTATATCCTGCAAATGTTGAAATACGTTGAAGCATCACTGTGTGTATACGTATATCTACGAGTGTCCCCCATATGCATTCTATACGCTTCCTTGTCAATATATGTATATTTTAGTTTGAAAATTTAGGATTGCAGGCGGGAAGTCAATCTCGTTGTGAATGTAAAAGGAAGCTTTGTGTTAATATTTTTTGTCGTCTGCTTTCGTTTCTGTTTGTTGCCATTTATCCAAAACATTCTTCTGCAAAACTCTTCAATACTCTACTGTTTAACCAAAGAAAATAAACGCAAACATAAAATTAAGAAGACAACAAACTCCTGATATCATTACCTTTGAGAAATAAATTTTACTTCTCTTTAATATTATCAGCAATATAGTTTGAAACTTCTGATAATACCATATTATATATATATATATATATATATATATATATATATATATATATATACACGACTACATGCCTCTTCAGATGCCTTACGTTATACCTATCTGACCACACCTCTATTAGAACCCATTTAAACACAAACTTACCAGACTCCACCCGACTAGTAGAAAATACAAACATAATAACCTCATTCACATGTAAAAAGAGATTAAAAATAATGGAAGCCTAAATAATAAAAAAGAAAATGCCAACACTTAATAATACTAACTACGAACACGGCCACAATGTGCTGTGTTGGGGCAATAAAACATCTCTATAACACTAAAAACATACACCCAACGCACAAACTCAATTAAACTGAATAAATAAAATCATCCTTGATAAAGTCTAAATGTATAGCCGAAAGCGCTCGGAATTATAGGACATTTGGACAGTTTCCACACACTCGGTGTCTAGAAAAGAAAACACTTGTTCGAATACAAGAAAAATTAAATAAAAAGCTTAAGCACCTTGTCTATCATTTTTAATGGAACATACATCATATATATATATATATATATATATATATATATATATATACAGTTAATAGATTTAAATAGGTTATTTTGATAGAAGGACAAAATAAATACTTTATATATACATATGCATATAACGGTTAATGGATTTTTTATAGCTTGTTTTGATTGTTTTATACCTAAACAAATACCTATATATATATATATATATATATATATATATATATATATATATATATATATATATATATATATATATATATATATATATATATATATATATATATATATATATATATATATATATATATATATATATATATATGTGTGTGTGTGTGTGTGTGTGTATGCATGTATGTATGTATGACAGTTTCTACTCACTGTGTTCAAAAAGAATACACTTGATCGAACACAAGAAAAATTCAATAAAACATTTAATTGTAGTACATTGTATTCATTTAGAGGTCTTTTATTTATGCAGGTTTCATTAAACACTATGGGAAGTTCTGCTTGGATCATTTTTTTTTTTATCCTTTCAACACATTTACGAATTTTTCTAACTTCATCTTGGTATGGGAACATAAAATGTCCTATATCTCTGTACTTTTGGCTAACGTCACAAGGCGTTTTCAAAGACGTATATTATTTATGTTTTTTTTATATCATCAATTTACTTTTTAAACATCGTATTTTGGTCCTTATCACATTTCGTGTTGTCATGTAAGAGTTCTATGTTAGTTTTTATAAAATTAAATATATTTGATTTGTTGGGTACAAATATCAATAAAATTATATCAATCATAAAGTGCTCTCAACCAGATACTTTAACTAATGTCCGCTCAACATAGTTGCAGTACAAACCACAGGCGTTGGTCTTGTACAAACACAAATATGCCTGAACAGGCGCCTGCAACAGGGATTGTCTAACCATTCATGTAGACGGGCATCCTCTGATACGAGTGGTTATCCATTATTGTATTCTATACATTTGACTTGATTAATTCATACATAGAATACGATTACTGGTTAAATTGGAACATTACTTTTGTATATATGATATGGGCACTCATTTTGAAGATAATCCTTCTCGGGTATTCAGACTAACCCGGGTATTGAATAATCCTCAGTAATATATCAGTGAGGTGAGTGAAGCGAGCTGATTAGTGATGAAAAAGAAAAAATGATGATTGAAATCTGCCTGAAATTAAGTCAATTGTACAATATTTCAAGTTAGAAAGAAGAAAAGAAAATATAGTGTAATAAATTATTCAAGAAATTACAAAAGCATTACAGGATTCTGATATTTAATTATCTTATTTTTACGAGGTACTCCCCAAATGATTGGACAATTTAAACAAAATGATAATTCTATCTTATTTAATTGATTAAGTTAATCATCATTTCATGTGGTCGATGGATATTTTACACATTTCTTAAAAAAATAAAATAAATAAAATAAAAAACTTCACCAGAAAAAAATAATATCTTTTTTTCTTTGAAGAAAGCTTTTTAGGAACAACATTTCATGTTAGGAACTGTTTATTCACTGTTCTCTTAAAAAAAAAAAAAAAAAAAAAAAAAGTATTCCTCTTTAGAAGTTCTGGAAAATAACGGTTCGTGAAAAAAATATTACAAAATTAGTCTAAAATATTGAACATAAAAATACAGGAGCATTTGGACATAACGCAAAAAAAAAAAAAAAATTCATAAACGTCGACCATTTTTATTCATTCAAATAGTACAGTTATAGGCCGAGTGCAGTTGTCACAGAAGGAAAAAAAATGGGATAAGATGGCAGGATGCTAAAACTGAATTGACTTATTTTTAACTGTCATCTCTCTTCGAGGCGTAAGGAACCATAGCTCTCGGCAAATTCTTTTTCTTTTATTATTAGTAAACTGATATGACATTTACATTATTTGCATTATTCGAACTGTTATCCTCGTCTTCATTGCCATATTCACAACGTTTCAGCAGTTGTACGCTCCGGCCTTCTTCAGGTGATTGGAATTTCGAAACGAGCCCTTTATTTCGTCCACGGGGGTAAATTCTTCTAGTTTCACGTGCCAAGCCACTTTCGGGCGTTACAGTTATTTCCCTTTAACTAAACTTTCGAAGTTTTTTTTTTTTTTTTTTTTGGTTCACCACTGCTGTAGTCTGGTACTGAACTCACAACTCTTTGTGTCTAATCACTGGGTCTAACCAACGTCTTTATTCACTGAGCCATGTGTCCTTGAGGATCCATAAGGTAAATAATCATTTTACCTCATCTCAGAGATATAGACAGATAATGACATCTTTGTAAAGATAGTGATGTGGTTTCTTACTTCTCAAACAATTTTGAATTCAGTGTTGTCCTTCAAAACTGACAGCCAAGGCTGGAGATAAAAATCTACCCTATTATTTAACCCATAGTGGGAAAATAAATGGATTCCTACCTTTCACAAAGCAATTAGTACGAAAGTGAACGCAACAAGCCGGAAATTGAAATAGGACTGTCAATTTCTCTTTCTTCAATAGGCTACCGCCATGTCCGGTTGATTCTTGATTATGCTGAACAAAAATTATAACCCTTCAGAACATTAAAAGTATTCATACTATCGCTGGTACTACTACCCCCCACCAGCATCACTACGCCCCACCCACCTTATAACTTCCTTTCTAATATTTTTAACCTAGTTTAGAGAGGATTCAAATAGAAAGAGTAGAGAGGGGTGCTGGAAAATACGTCTAGTTTTGTGTTCCACCTGTGTCACTGTCTGTTTCTGTAATCTTTTGTCTTCTGACCTGCCGCAGCATTCCTATTGTTATTGCTTAATGTTGTTTTTTGTTTCATATAAGGGTCAGGTGTTGTATTGTCCAATGTCAGTCAGCTCCGATGCGCCTTCTTGCTCCAACACCACCACCACCACCACCACCACCAAAAGCCATCACCAATACAGCGCTTACATCTGCCACGTCTAATATCTACATGTTCAACCTGTTCAGTTAGACATGTCATCGTTCCAGTTTCAACGAGACACACAAGAAGCCTCGTTAATTTTAACAATTCTTTTCCTGCTTCGACGACTATTGTTGGGATTTGGCAATGGGGTACGCGCAGTGTGATTATGACGTAGAATGTTAGATATGAATAGGTTGAGAGACTGACAGACAGATGGTTTTATATATATATATATATATATATATATATATATATATATATATATATGAGACAAAGAGAGAGCGATAGAAAGATAGACACAGAGGCATACATACGTATAGAGAGAGACAGAAAGATAGACAGACACACACACACACACACATATATATATATATATATTATATATATATATCAAAGTATATAATTGGTATATACGGAATGAATTCCAATAACCAACAATTACTATCCTTAAAAGAGTGCTCAATACAAAGTAGAGCAGAGTGTGTTGAAACAAAATGGCTATTTTTGTAGTGATTTTATAACATACTTATGTTATAATTTTTTTTAAAAAAATTATATATATATATATATATATATATATATATATATATATATATATATATATATATAGAGAGAGAGAGAGAGAGAGAGAGAGACAGACACAGAGACAGATCGGTAGACAGATAGATAGAGAGGCAAAAAGATAGAGACAGATATATATATATATATATATATATATATATAGAGAGAGAGAGAGAGAGAGAGAAAGAAAGACAGACACATAGACAGATAGGGAGGTAAATGATATATATAGATAGATAGATAGATAGATAGATAGATAGATAGATAGATAGATAGATAGAGGGAGAGAGACAGACAGAGATGGAGAGATAGACAGATAAAAAGAGATATAGAGAATGACAAAAAGATAGACACAGAGATATACAGAGAGATAGACAGACACAAAGACATAGGAAACAGATAGATAGAGTGATATACATATATATAGAGAGAGAGACAGATGGAGATATAAAGAGGCAAAGAGAGAGATAGACACGGAGAGATAGAGTGAGGTGGTTATATTGAGAGAAAGTGTCACTAAAATGATGGAAAATTGAAATGTAACTTTGAATTGGTTAGAAACGATTCGACCAATTTTCTGACCAATTTTGAATTTCATACATCTTTTAATAAGCAATCACTTTACTTCTTTCTTTGCTATAGTAATTAACAAGAAACAAAATGATTACATTCCACGTTTTCTAAACATGGATTGAAAATACGGTTACCAAATTGTCAAAGATAATTTCATTGTATTACGAAAGAATCTAGGAATGAGTTTTTGATTTTTCTTCTGCAGTAACTGATAGAGCAAATATTTCAAATAATAATAATAGTACGTGCCACATACGAAGTTAAAATACAGCATTTAAATGCCAATTAAGATCATAATATTAATTCTAACTACTAACGTGGACTACACAGATTATGTAATAAAATGTTTCGTTTTACATGATCACTTTAGCTGCTACATTTCCTTAAATTCCGGGTACAGTAGATCCATGACCAATATCAAATAAACAGACGATATAACTTATTTCAATCGGTCACGAAAACGTCAATGTATGCAAGACTATTGTCCATTTTTAAAAAGCAAATGCCCCACACTTTCTCTCTCATATATATATATATATATATATATATATATATATATATATATATATATATATGATGTTCATGAGCTGGATCCGATTTCTTCAGAAATAAATGTCTAATCCGATGATTCCCAGAAACCTTGAGACCGCTTGTGAGAAACATTGATGAATAGGCTAATGCATTTTGTGTAATTTTTATTTGATTTTAATAATCTTTGTTTTACTATACAAGTAAGGTATATTCTTGGAAAATCATTGGTTATAATAGAAGCTTCAATCTCTTATATTATTTCAAATTATAGTAATCATAAGGCGTGAACTTATGGCGTCAGTATGGAACCGGTTTCACTGGTTAGTGGACAGGACCTGTGTGTGGCAGATTCGTGTATCATTCTGTAACTCACTCGGGTACAGGACACATGCACGGCGTCCATAGATTATGCTTATTACGTGAACTAGGATAAAATATAAAAGAGATAGATATTAATAACGGTATATAATTTTTTCTTTATGCATCTGTTCCCCGAGATATGAAGACAATTTTAATTGTTCTACAAGGGTAAAAAGTTCGAGAAACGCTGGTCTAATCAATTCAAGACCACAACGGCAAAGGCGTTCTATACTGATTTATATGATAACATCTTTCGATACACAAGAGCCCTTTTATTGTTTAGAACTTTCATACGTGTTAATTTTATTCACACACGGCCAACCTTCTATGGATTAATTTATTTTTTAAAATATATTTCTAATGTGTGATTTATGTTAATATCATTAATTCAGTCAGCAAAGTTCCAGTCATGTTACTATGCATTCATTAAAAGTAGGTTACTTTCGGTTTTCTTAATAATATGAACCTATTGACATTTATGCAATAATGGAACATTATCTTATTTTCATGCTCACAGCATTTAAGAATATTTGATATTTGTTCTTTCGCTGCTACTAATATAAATCTCTGGTGATATGTGTAATTTAACCTTTTCAGTCCTGCTTTCTTGAACAATTTTAACCCTTCTGTCTGAGCTCCTGAGTCAAAATTCGCAAATAATTGTTAAGTAATGTTTCACGGTAGATATAAAAAATAGTCCCTGATTGCTTTCCTGACCATCCAGGTTGAGTCTCTGCAAGCTTCATGGTAGAAACGATCTTTTATTTTATCCAAAACACATACAGAAAACACTATAAAAAGGCGCCGACATGTTGATATAACGTTCGATGACATCAGAATATTACGGCTTTTCTGATTGGCTCTTCAAATTAAGACAACCAATAATAAAAAACGCCGCAAGTGTTTACCCCCCGATTAACCGGTGGCTGGGCATTATGTCATTCTTCTCTACCACCGGTAAAGCGGTGATCAGGGCTCGAAGGGTTAAGGCACAAAGCGTTCATATATTTTGCAAGTTAACACAGATACATATATCTGTATAGATAAAATTCAAAGACCTACACAGATTTCAAATATAGCTGAATAATTAAATACTGTCTCACCATAGTACATATCAATAAGACTAGAATGACCTCAACCACCACATGAATAAAAATTTAATTGTAAGTTCAAGTAACTACAGTGCTGTTCGATAAAAGTGACTCACCTGATTTTTTTATTAAATGTTCTCTTCTCCGATGAAACGAAAGTTGAGTTAAATTTAAAGGATAAGCGATCTAAAATTCGAAGAAGAAGCTTTGAAAGCTCTTTGAATTTAGCAGTAAGTATTGTCAAGCATCCGTTCAGTGTAATGTTCTGGGGATGCTTTTCTTTTCATTGAACTGGTTTCTTAAAACCTATTGAAAAGCCCCTCAGGAGCGAGCAGTACAAGAGAATTTTAGAGTCTTGTCTGCTCCCTTCTGCTGAAAGGGTGCAAATCTACCCCACCAAGCTCATTTTTATGCAGGATAATGCTCCCTATCACAAATCAAAATTGATGAAGGAATACTTTGATGAGAAGCAGGTGAGTGTTATGACATGGGCGCCCCAATCTCCTGACCTCAACCACATAGAAAACTTATGGAGCATGTTGCTCAACTGCTTTCTCGAAATCCTGTACTTTACAATGCTGGATAAATTTACAATGGCAAATTTAGATGTGGTTCTAGGCTCCTCAAAACGTCTAATTTCCCGACCAGAGACCTTGTTGCCGGATGTAGTTTATCGTCATGCCCAGGACCCCGAAACAATAACTATAACAACCAGACCGAGAATGCTAGTGCGAAAAACACAACATGTCTTATTTTCCACGTTTATCAACGTCACCCAACATGTTTACTCTTTCTAGTTTTATCAAAATGCTATTATTTCCTTGTAACGATCACAGTCATTTGTAGTTTCATAGATTTTTAATGTTATGTACATTCAAGACGTAGGCAATCCTTTCTCTCCATAGCTTCCTTTAATATGTGTGAACTGATTTTCCGTTGTCTTCTCCAAGGTTTTTTTAATTTCCAAGACCGGAAAGCACGGTCTACCTTACTGTTTAATTATTTATGGGAAAATCAATTAAAAATGAATTTCCTACATTTCTCAAGGATATTATTTTGTGAGTGAGTGAAATATACTTGGAAAAAAGTAGAAATCCTCATGCCGATTTCACTTTCAACATTATTTGTTGATACGAAAATAAATATTGAGGCTATTCAAAATATCAATAGCTTAAATTATCTGCTGGTTTTGAAAAGGAAAAATATGTCCCCATCCCATTTATCTCAAGAATTTTCAAAAACGATATTTATCGAAACTAAATAAAACTTTCATTAAAATGTTACATCTTTCCATATTACGGTTCGATTGGCATTTATATATATAGTTCCTCGTTAAAGCTTATCGGAAAATTTCAATATTTTTTAAATTTACTTATCCGTTTCACCAGGAATTATAAATGCTATTACAAAGGAAATTCTGCTACGATGAGACAGAAGATATAGCACAAATATGTAATGAAATTTAAGATAATGAATGAAGATATAATCTCCTTTACGCTTGCATTTATTAAAAAAAAGAAAAAGAATTGCTATAATACGCGTTGTCCAACAGTATGAAGCACTGTGCCAATATCAGTTGTTATATGTCACTAACATCAATATTAACGGCTGATAAATATTATGTAAAAAAAAAAAAAAACAGGGATTTATTTTTCTGTCCCGATATGGATTCCTACGCATTCTAGGTGAAAATATTTAAAAAAAAAAAAAAAAAAAAAAAAAAAATCACTGAAAAAAATTTAATTGGGAATTGTAAAAAAAGAAGTTAATATTCTACTCGTAGTCTGTGTAAACCTCCTTAATAGCCATTTCATCCTTTAAAACCCATTTACATAGGGAATGAAGTGTTTACACATTGTATTTATTTCAAATAGGAATATATAACTTGTAAAGGTTGACGTAGTATCCATATCAAATATAGTCTACTAATTTATATATATATATATATATATATATATATATATATATATATATATATATGCATGCACAAATGTAATGAGAACGAAAAGAATATAAATTCAAACGGTCATAGCATTAATTTAAAAGAGGGCTCAATACCAAGAGTATAGAAGTAGTTACATACGAACAAACAAGTAGTCACGACAAAGATTTATATTTATTTCGATGAGTAAGCGTCTCATTAGGTGAGGAACAAAGATGTTTATAAAGGATTTTATTTAAAAATGCTACGTATGAAATATCATTTTCTTTTTACATTATTCAATTTTTTTAAGACATAAGGAAAAACACCATAAAAGGAAAAGAAAGAAATACAAAAAAAAAAAAATTTCCATAAACGGAAAAAGAAAAAAAATATCCATCTTTGTTCCTCACTTGATAGGATGCTTAAGAATCGAAACAAATATGCATCTTTGTCGAGAGTACTTGTTTGACCGTATATAACAACTTATAATACAGACACACACACACATCATATATATATATATATATATATATATATATATATATATATATATGTGTGTGTGTGTGTGTGTGTGTGTGTGTGTGTGTGTGTTTAAGGGAACTGGAATAAAATATCAGAAATTGGCTTTTCTAGCTCGAATCATTGTTTAACTCTTGTCAATTCGTCCGGCCGGATCAAACACGATATATTTTATTGCATTCTGTTTCCAAGGAAACAATCAAACCCACTTAGTCGGGAGTGGATAAACCTTTACCATATAACTGAGTATAAGCCTACTTGAATACATGTCGTACAGTTGGGTTAACATGGGTAGCAAAATTTGAGTTACCGTTAAACTAGTAACATTGAGAAAAAAACTGATCGGGAAAGAGTTAAACTCGGAATATGCTGTGTAAAATTGGACAAGTTATACTGTTTAAGCTCATCAGATTTACAAACTTAAATTTGATTAATGCTTGTAAAGTTTGTAAGAAACTAATCAACATAGAATATCTCATTTTAGAAAGGTTTTCTTTCTTGTAGATGAAGGTTAAATATTTGTCACCACCTCTCAATAAATAGAAACAGACATTGAAATCTCCCTGGTTGTAAGTGAACTTATTTTAGAACTAATTTCAGATACGCACGGATGTTTATACGTTCAATATATGAGTGGGTCTAAACCTTACACCGCCAATTCGGTATTCTTATTTCTTTTCTCTTAATATATGACAGTTTACGTATCTTGAACAATTTCTACGCAGATAAAGAGACTTGGAGTGTAAGAGATATTATTCTACTAAGGAGTGCCAAGAATACCATGGACAGAGCACGAAGGAAACAAAAAAATTTAAGGGGCATATGAACTGCAAAGAAATTGTTCAGAAAGAGACAGCTGAAATGTCGGACATAACGAGAAAAATAGCTTGAAGAGTTTAATACTCCCAAGGGAAGAGAAGCGGTAGCAAGCAAATAACCTATTGAATTTTTGTCTATGTAAATGTATTACAGAACAAATACCAATAGGAGAAGAAAAAATTGCAAAAGTTAGAGCAACATAAAAGAAGACGTTGTGGAGAGTCATAAACGCTAGTGCCCTGAAATAGTAGAGCTCTAAAAATCAAAAGATACGGTGGACTTACTTGTGAAATTTTTCCCCTTGGAAAGTCAATTCGAAATCTGAAATATATCTTAGTTGTACAGTGTAAAATATTATCTGAACTATCTTAAAAGCCGCCCTATCAGGCGGCATTTAAGCTCGCTCCCGCGGAGGGTTCTTGATTGAGCCTTCATCACAATTGGTAGGGAGGAGTAGATGCGATGGGCAACAATAAACTACAGAAGAACTCAAAATTGATCGCTGTATTTAAATATTGCATTAATATTTAAGCTTACCTTTTAAAAGTTCGACGATAATTCTTCTGCCGCCACTTAATTTAAAAACAATACGATGGACGTAGGTACAAACAATTATTTTTATTTCATCGGTGACTTTTGCTGAATTTGGCAATTAATTTCGACTATTTCCAAATTTATTTCCAATTTATAATCAAACGTTAACTTCCTTAAAATACAGAATGCAGAAGAAATACCTCCAACATAATAGTAAGACATGATTGGCAATGGTGTATTCCTCAAGCTAATGTCTTAGTTCTGTGGCAGGCATTTGTGAAAAACACTGTACTTTGTGATAATTACGTGGCAATAATATCATAAATGAGAATGGTCCTGTGGTAAAATTACTGAAATCCATTTTAAATTAAATTTAATTAATAAGATGTATTTTTGCACTTCAACAAAAAGTCTATTATGTCTATTAATAGACTTGATATGGAATTTTGAACTAGTCAATCTACTTAGCATTTTTTTGGTTATCAGATGTTTAGATAGAAACGAAATTCTGTTGCCTTGTCAAGGGCACCACTTTCCATGGATAAGCCTCTGATAGTGCACAATTTATCCAAGAGTAATTAATTAAAACAAATGCAAATAATGACCAAATAAATTGGCAGATGTCATTGACATCATAAAGGGCCAAAATGAAACTTTTCTAAAAAAAAACAAAAAAAAAAAAACAGATTCTAGATAAAATTACGGGACAATATAAGTAAACACAAATGTTATAAACTAAATTGAATGAGTTGAGTAGAAAATAAGAAAAAAGTGCAAATTCTCTGATAAAAATAGTAATTACTAATACCATAGTAATTTACGAAGTAACAAAACGCATTTGTGGGATACTTAATATGATTGTACCCTTGAAAAAAATCATCTAACCGCACTGCAAAATATTGCAAAGTATATTATACTCTTAAGTCTCCAATCTTTATTAGGTTTTCTTTAAAAAAAATGAATTTGCATTGTTAAAAACAAGTATTAAATGTTATCAAGTGTCAGAATATTGTCTTTGTTTATTGCAGATTAAAAGCTTTCTTTAATTTAAAAGTATCAACGAACTAAAATTCATTGTGAGCAGGGTTAACTAAGTAAATAAATAATGTTTTAATTGCGTGGCTATTCTTTAGTTGTAGATTCTAATCTGAATAACTTTGTTTGCATAGGTAGGATCCTATATAGGACAAAATAACTTTTTGAAGTCATTGAACTTTCTGAATGAATTTAACAGATGCACTAGAAAGAAAATATCAAACTTAGAATCATACGCAAATTGTGAAAATAATCATTGTGTGTGTACATAACATATCCTGAAGATTTGGTAATAGAATCTATTGCCTGGGAGAATTGAGAAAAAGTAGAATCATTATTTTCGATCTTTTTTTTTTTTTTTTCCTAACGAATCTTTGAAGAATTTAACAATGACAGCACACTTAAAACAATGAACAAAGAATAATTCCCTTATCAAACAGTAATGTTTGGAAAGAATGATGAAACAAAATTTAATAAAAAGAAACTATCACACCTATTGCATTTGATTTAAATTAATCATAAAACATATTTGAATGATCTGTTTTCCAAGAGTTGAAATATATTCCACTTTAAAATATAAATTGGATCCAACAAAATATGATTTTGCTTAAAAGATTATATATTTTTTATCAGTAAAGTTATCGATATACGATTTAGTGTACGACTCTTGTAACTATATATATATATATATATATATATATATGGTGTGCTATATTTATGGGATAAAGTGCTCAATATCAGAGATAGAACGTATGTAGAGGCGACAGACTGTTTCATGCTAAACGTAATCATCAGGCTATATGTGTGCCTGTGTGTGTTATTCAAGTAAGAGTATAATATAAAGTAAATGCCTTTATTTATTAGTTTAAGGAGATTTTCCGACCTTCTTATTACAATGCCCTGAGTTTATTGAAAAAAAAATATGGAATAGACACTGCGACTAGATAATTTGCTTTTTTTTTTTTTTCAAAATTACTATAGACTAATCACTCCAGATCATAGATAAAATAAATATTGAGTTTATAAAAGTTAATAGGTCGTTCCAATTTGCAACGTAAATTCATGCCCTTACGGAAACCAAAATAAAATATGTTCATAACACGTCATTTCATAAATTGTTAAAAAAAGAAAATCATAATCTGGAATTCTTGTTTTTCATACACTGCTACTGATTAAGCATTGCAGATTACGAATTACATTTTATATATATATATATATATATATATATATATATATATATACACACACACAAATATAGATAATTATACTAGTTTCGAAAAACCCTCGAATTTTTGATTTGCCAATAATCAAATCAATCTCGAGGGAAAAAAGGTTTTAATAAAAGAAAGAGCTACAAACATGAAATATAAAAATGCGCTTCCCTTTGCCTCTTTAGCCGACTTTTCCTGACGATCCGTTTAGGTGAAACCTAGGTAGGTTTGTCTGGCTCACTAGGTTTATATCTCTCTCTCTCTCTCTCTATATATATATATATATATATATATTGGCATATTAAGAAGTGACATCGTATGAGTGTATTTGTTTTGGCTTTCGAGGTGGGTGTAATTTACAATATATTGATACAGAAAACTTACCCCCCCCCATTTATTTTATGAAATCATTTTTTATATTCGTGATCTGGAAGGTTTAATCCATAGTAATAGGGGGAGAGATTGCAAAATAAATATTTTTATTTGCTGCACCATCGGAAAAATTTCAATCCACAAAAATATGAAGATCCTCCACGTATTCGAAAGCTTACAGTAACCGTTTTATTTATTTGGTACTTTTATTTGAGTAGACATTTTTTTTTTGTTAACAGTGAATTTAATATCTACCAGCCTAGAAATTGAGAGGTTCTACTAAAGAACTGTGTGTGTGTGTGTGTGTATGTTTGTGTGGGTTTGTGTGTAATTTGAAAAGTGAAATGACACGATTAAAAAGTACTATTTATGCGGGAAAATGTCTGTGCACATCCAGATATGCATACATATCGAAGAAAAAAAAAATTAACATCGTAATTCTTCTTTAAGTTGGCGGGAAAAAAAAAAGACCTCCCATCCCATCTCAATTATGATACAGGATGGGACAGCGCGGAAAATTGAACAAAAAATAACATAACCAAAAATAAGAATCGTAAAAATGATTCAAAAAATAATAAATTCCATGAAATGTCCTTCCATCCGTTGTGCTCGACGTTTCCACCTTATTTCTCTTTCATTGGTCCCCCCCCACTTCATTTCTTCCTGCCATCCGCCACATTTCTTCCGAAGATTATATTTTTCTTCTTTCTTTCTCAGAGATTACCTGTTTTTGTTGTTGTTGTTGTTATTTTTTTTCTTTGAAAATTGGTTGTGGTGTGGGGAGCTTTCTACCCTAAACTACCGCTACATCACCTTTATATTCCTCCTCCTCCCCCTCCCGCATAGATGACGGTTAAAGTCTGTTCGTCGTTGTTATCATCATCATCATCATCATCATCGCCATCATCATCATTAATTATTTATCAACAATATTTCATCATTATTCATAAAAGGTTTGGGGTTAGTATGTTCCAGAGTGTGTAGATGCAGTTTCTACATTTCTTCATTTTATTCATTCATTTTTTTTTTTAACATTAAAAAAAAAAAAAATGTAAAATAAATAAAAGGCTTGTCTTGAGTTTCCCCATTCTCGAATTTGGAACGCATTGATGTTGCGATGAAAGTTTTAAAAAATGGGAAAGAAAAAGAAAAAAAAAAGTTGCAAAGAAAGAAAAAAAAAAGAAGATTAAAAACTAAGACTGTATTTGGAAAAAAAAATGGAAATAATAAGATCTTGTGTTTTGTTTTGTTTTTTTTACAATAAAAACAAACAAACAAAAAGTGACAGGCGATGAATATCAGTCGTTACAGATACATAAATACCTGGAAAGTATTAAAAAAAAACAAAAAAAAAAAAACAAACAAACAACCCCCCCACCCCCCAAAAAATACTAAACAATAATTCGAACTTTTGCTGTAGTCAAATGGTTAGGATATAGTATTGAAAAAAAGATATGGCTGCGATCATATACTCCCTGTCCCGAGTCGATCATGGTTATTCATTTATATAAGTTTGTTTTTGTATGCTAATAAAATAATATAATTAGCCCTCTACTAAATTCTGTCTGTATAATTTTTTGAATACAGGCGATATTTATTCGGTGAAAATGTATGGGGATAACTGGGAAGAGAGAATAATAATAAAAAAATTAAACTATCTTCTGCAATGTTGAAATAATAAGTTTTGTATGCAAATCTATAAGCTATTAAAACAGAGAGGAGACTGTGTAGCCCCAGCTGCAGAGAAGGATGGGCTTAAACGAAATATTTAAAAATAGGCGTATAGGATGATGTGTTGAAATGTTCCTAGTGCGATCCCGTTCCAAAAATTTATTCAAACATCAGGATGATTTTAATAGGCTTTTTAAATACATCTTTCTTAATAAATGACACCAACTTAACACTTAAATAACTCATGGCTAAATTGACACTTAAATAAGACATGGTTAAATTATGTGCTTATAATTTAATAAAAAACTTCTTATTAAAATTAGATCCTACGTAAGAGTATTTATAAGTGCGTGTGTGTGTGTGTGTGTGTGTGTGTGTGTGTGTGTGTGTGTGTTAGGAAAATAAAATTTTAAGAAATTTTAAATTTTTTTTAAATAACTAGTTTTTTTTTCAAATGACGAAAAAAATGTATACCTACAGAATAATTGTCGTTTACTTTCTTGATTAATTTACGTTACTGATAGGCCCTTTATTCGGATTGATTTCTCATGACATTTTATTTTGAGATATATTTAATCTAGAGCTTACCGAGAAAAAAAAAAAAATATATATATATATATATATATATATATATATATATATATATATAGTGTAACCCGGATATAAAAGAGATTTTCTCTGGTCCCAAATTAGAGCCTGTGTTAATGTATATAAAATAGACCAAACCCGGATATAAGAGACTTCTTCTCCGGTCCCGACAACTCTCTTATATCCAGGTTACACTGTATATAGTGTCCCCCCGTATTCGCGAATAATTGTAACCCCACTAAAAGTGCTTATAAGTACCTATTATGATTGTTAAAACTTCATATGCATTAAACTTTCCTCCTAAACTCTTTTTAAAACTTTTGGGAAAAATAGTATTGGTGAGCATACACTTAGCGTAAATTTTCTTTCATACGTGCAATAACCGTTTTTAATTACGCATAGATCGATACAACCATTGAAAATACTGTATTAAAAAAGTTTAACAAGACATAAAGTTTAAAACATTTTCTAAAAACGGAACTGTGATGATGCCCCCAGACTTAGCGTAAGCCACTTTTAAGACCCCAGCTGCAGCCCCTAACATAGAACAAATCCTAAGCACTACAAATGTTTTTGCGTTTGATTTTTTTACAATGAAGATGTACAATTCTGATAATTACCATAAAAATGGACTGTTATATGTTTAAAGTCACTTAAATAACAGGACAATAATACCAAAAAATATTTTAAATATTTTTTATCGAAAAAATATGCGAATCAAGGGAGTTCTCGGTGAATAATTTGTACAGAAAAACACGCGAATATTCGGGGTTTCCACGAATAACAAGTACATATGTTCTAAAGAAAAATCCGCGAATGCGTGAAGCCGCGAATGCTGAAACGCGAATAGGCGAGGGCTCCCTCTATATCATTTTGGTCTGATTATTGCTCTTTTAATCGTAAATCATATCTTTCATTTTCATACCTTTTCATTTTCTATATACAATAAGCTGATATCCGTTGATGCAGAATTATATATTTTAAAATTAAAATCTTTCAAAATAAATATTTGTGAAAAAAAGCACTCTGTGAATGACTACAAGTTAATGAAATATCTTCCAATAAAACATTTGGAGCGAAATCGTTATGACTATTTGCATTAATATCAGCCCTTGTTATTCACTGTGAATTATGGTAAAAATTAAGCATTTTTTTTTAAAGGGATGAGCGCAAAAGTTAATTATTCCAGCATGCATCCAAGTTATTTTAGAAAACTTCTTAAACTTTATCCGATAAACTACGTCCGCGTCCTGGGTAAGGCGATATACTACATCGAACAGTAAGGCCTCTGATCAAGAGGTCTTCAGGAGCGTAGAACCACCTCTTAATTACTGGTGTTCCCAGGTCAACATTGGTAGTACCTGTTAGGGTCCAGGTATGGGCAAATAGTTAACGTCCAAATTGTGGTCAAAACACAATGAAAATAGGTTTTAATACCAGCAATACATTTTTCGAAAAATTATTACCAGCAATAGATCATTACCAGCAATACATTCAAAAAAAAAAGAAAGAAAAATTAAAAAGATATTTCCAGTGACACATTCTTGAAGAAGAAAAAAAACATTACCAGCAATACATTTTTGAAGAAAAAAACATTACCAGCAATACATTTTTGAAGAAAAAAATATTACCAGCAATACATTTTTGAAGAAAAAAATATTACCAGCAGTGAAAATCTTGTCGGCATTAAATAACCCATTGAGGTTCATATGCGGTAAAACAAACCAAAACAAACTTTATCCGAACTTTAAGTAAAAAGTATCCCGAAAACGTTATTTTGATAAAGGTTAAGTACTAAACATTTCCAATAGTGTTAGCACATAAAATTTGATCGTTCATAAAATATCTGAAAATCTTTCGTAAATTATATTATAAAAATATTTAATAAAGTTAATTCGTTCATCGGACAAGTAAAAGATGACTGGGAGCCGACAAAACTTCCAGACAGAAACGTCTGACTCATTTAATTGTTTTTTTTTTTTTAACTGCCTTCGAGTACAGGTTAGTAGAACGGGTGGTAGCTATCCGCCATCTTGGTTGATATGTTTCGATATTTTAATGTTCAAAAATAATATAAAACATAATATATAAAATCGTACAAGTATTGATGTGCATATATTTGTGGACAGAAAGATTTTGTATGATTTCACATCACAATTTCCAACAATTATTTCGTCCTGGGTATGACGATAAACTATATCCGCGTCCTGGGTAAGGCGATAAACTACGTCCAACAGCAAGGCCTTTGATAATACGTTATTGAGAGAATAATGTTACCATCTATACATTTTTGAGGAAAAATATTAACAGAAATAGATTTTTGACAAAACAAGAATGTTACAAGTTGTCGGCATGACCCATTGATGTTGATATGCCGTAAAACAAAACAAATCGAAACCAACAATTATTGATTATTAAAGAGGCATTTTTTTAAAATATATTAATATTTTTTTAAATTTGCTATTTAATTTTTTAGAGTATATTTAACTCATTTTTTAAAAATTATAATTAAATGTTGAATAACTTATTTAAATATTCGAGTTTTATTAACTGTATTTTGCATCAAGCATATATTTATCAGAATTAACTAAAATTTATTTATTCAAATACTGAAGAAAAAATTAAATATTCGGTTATCCAAAAAGTTTGTTCGGTTTTAAAATAAATTCTCTACTTAAAAGATGAACGAAACTTTTAGCCAATACGCTAAGCTAAATTAATAAGACTATCGTCTATTGTTAAAAAACGCATTGATTTTACATAAGAAATATTAATACTTAAAACCTCCTTGCATGTCTGCAATAATTCAGTATTAATAACAGTGAATATTAATCATCCACTTCAAACATTTTACAATAACAATTTTCAATCAATATTATGGTAATAACTACGGGTAAAGACACAGAATTATTGATTCAAACTCTTATAAGAATAAAAAGTTCTATTGTAAAGTATATATGCAGTTTACTTCAGAAAAATCGTTTAAATTAATTATAAAAAGTTATCTATTCGTAAATCTTTATCATTCATTTGTTTCATAAACTTCTTTTTAATGCAGGTTCTATAGAGATATCGGCATAAATCAATATATTTACAATTATTTAAAAAAACCCAAAAAACTGAAATATATGCCAACATATATTCATTCAAATACGATTAAGTATGTATCATAAAACTAAATTACGTATGTATCATAAAACGAAAAAACATAGTTAACCTTAACGTCTAAATACTAAAAAAAGAAGAAGGAGAAAACAAGCATTGAAGACATTCGGAAATTGTTTTGATATCATCGGACTAACACAATTTGATTCTTCAGTTGAAGAGATTTTTGGATAATTAAACATTTATTTTTGAGAATGTTTTTTGTTCTATATTCAACTTTCATGATAAATATTCTCATAATCATAAACATGCCTTCGTCTTTTAATTTCACAGATATTCTGATTATATCCAGAAAATTTGGGGGGGTCGTATTTTATTTTAATCGAAATATTATATATATATATATATATATATATATATATATATATATATATATTCATTTTTTTATTTTAATCGAATTATATATATATATTCATTTTTTTTTATTTTAATCGAATTATATATATATGTGTGTGTGTGTGTGTTAAACATATGAGGAACTATATTTCATTCTATTTTGCAGCATTTACCAAAATTTGTGAAAAAATGTAAAATTAACAACTGCTAATAAATTAAATATTTTAATATTTATCACTGTACGTGGGAGTGTTGAAATATTCTCCGGTCGACGATACACTTCCCAAAATCAATATTCTAATGATGTTTGGTCATTGAAATTATGATTCCGGGAAGTGGTAGAGAACTTTTCAAAATTACTCATAATAAAAAAAAAATTCTCTGAGACTATCATTTAATTCTTATAAAATATGTAAAACAAAATGATAGAATAATGAAATGAAAGCTAAATAAAAAAAAGTATAAATTTTCAATAATTATGAACAATTCCTGATAGAAAAATATTTAGTGATGAAGAAATTCTATTTTCATTATTTAATGGTGTTATCATTTTATTAGTATAGAAATTCATTTTTTTTTTTTTGCCTTTAAATTAAAGTAACCAAATTGTCTAATGATTTATCGAGGAAAGCCACTGTTGCTATTCTCCCTGTTGAGGTTGGTGTCTGGAATTACAAAAAATTAGTAGGTGAACCCCAAAATAAGAAAATTAATAATATCATATGTAGAATTTAGAAATAATCTAAAATTTTCATTTAAACACACACACACACATATATATATATATATATATATATATATATATATATATATATATATATATATATATATATATATATATATATCTCAAATGTTTACCCATGACATTTGAATAGACGGGGAGGTTCGAATAAAAGTAGTGACTGGAATTTTTTTTTTATATTTTCCGGAATAAAATCTGTTGTCTTAGTATACTCGCATCCTAGATTAACGCGTGGTGGGGGACAATTTCGTGAATATTTATTAAATGGGGTTGTTGAATTAAGGGTGTGGCAGATTGATCACTCTGATCTGAAAGTTACCTGAATGAGCGTTCCAAAAATCTTAAGACTACTTTCTTCATTTGTAAAGTGCAAGACAGTGAGAGAGAGAGAGAGAGAGAGAGAGAGAGAAAATGATTTAGCGAAGAAAATTAATTTATCGATTTTTTACAGTTCTAAAAATAGTTCCCATATCAAGACTAAAGAATAATAATGTGAAAGAAGAGCGTAATAAATGGTTGCATGGTAACTAGGAATTCATTATTTATTATTTTTCTATGGAAATTACATATATTTAAAAAAAAATGTATTCTACATATCTAGAAATACATTCTTATATCTACTTGTAAATTAATCATTTGCAATTTATAATCGTTATTTCATTTGTTCTTACGTATATTTTTATGAAAATGTTAGTCTATATTAAGTGATTAATCATTCAATTAATATTAATTTATTTTACCATTGTTGCGTTAACAGCTCACTTTTAAAAACGTATTTTATAGTATTTGTATTTTATAGTATCATCAGGGCCGTAGCAGCCGAGGGTCCTTGGCTACCACCAATTTTTTACCAATTGTAGTATTTTATTTTATTTTTTTTTACAAGATTTTAATTTTATTTTTTAAAAAATACAATAAAAAAAAAAATACAAGAAAGAAATACAAGAAAGAAAAAAATTATCAAAGCAAGGAGGCACTGGAAATTTTAAATGCTCTTTCTGCTAACCATGTTTGCGGTCTTTGATAATTTAAAGCTAAATTCTAATTTTTTTCGTCACACCAAAATGAAAAAAAAACAAAAAAAAAAAAAAACAAAACAAAAAAAACAAACATTTCACTTGGCTACGATCTTGATCATTAATATAAAATTATAAATAACGTAATCGGAAAAGAGATTTTGTTATTTTTCCCATCTAAAACTACTATTATTAATGTTAATATTTTTGTTCTTATAAATATATTTATATTAAAAGAATGCATTATAAAAGTTTGCGGTATTTAATATCATTAGTTAATATAGTGAAAATGTCTCTAATATTATAATATCACTGAAATGTTTACTCGTATCTTCATTTATAAAGCCTTGTTATGAAGAGAACATTTTAAGAGTTTGTTACACTTATTTTATTTAAATGCTCATTCTTAGAAATATCGAAACATTTAGTTCTCTTAACACGATTTTTTCTTAAAAGTAATAATATCATACAAGCTGTATTTATTAGTTAGTTGAATACGTCTATACCTGATATATAACACTTCCCTATTCTTAGTACATCAATATATAAGATATAGATAAGAGTATAATAAATACATTAGTACTTGTTATTGCATAATTGGTTCTACATACGCCAAATATTTTCATTATATTCATGCATTGGTTTGTGAGCAAATATGCATGTGTTTAGGCCTCACTCCAAAATGTGCAAATCTGTTAGACTCGTGCCATAAATCGATTGGTGAAACGGGGCGAATAAACTATTGACAAAAATTGGTTCATAAGCTGTGAAGGGTTCGGCTGGTTTGAGAAAAAAGCTCTTTTCTTTTCCGCCCAAGGTGCTTGCTGCTGCTTTTGCTGTCAGACGAAGATGCTAAGGGCGGGGCTGCTATCGAACGGTCACTAACAGTTGGCTAAACACCATCAACACGCCAAGTGAACGAGCCAGACATAACATGAACGGCATTATCATATTTTACACTCCAAACCATGCCTGCTATAATTATCATCATTAATTGTCTGTTATTCAAATTTTTTTTTTCTGTTCTTCTGGAATCGTTAGAATCGATGCTCTCGTAATTTTGCGATTGTGTATCTTAAATTTTTAATGATAGTACAATATAATTACTGAAGTGAATAGTGGGAATAACTTCAAATCAAATTTTTTTTTTTGTTGATCTGTACTCTTTTTTTGTTTTCAAAATTCTTCGCTTATTCCTAATGTTCATTACTGTTTCTCTGTATCATTATTATGAACAATACTCGTTTGGTTTGGTTTGTTTTACAGCATATCAACCTCAATGGGTTATTTAATGCCGACAAGATTTTTAGGATAGGTTCGTATGAATATAATATGGATTCTTTGGTTTAGTTTATTTTGTTTTACGGCATATCAACCTCAATGGGTTATTTAATGCAGACAAGATTTTTATTGCTGGTATTTCTTTTTTAAAAAAATATATTGCTGGTAAAAATTTTTTCAAAAATGTATTGGTGTTAAAAAATTTCCCCAAAAGTATCGATGATATTGAAACTTATTTTTATACTTTCGTAGTGTTTTGAACCCTTTTGGCGGGTTAGCTATTTGCCCATAGCTGGGACCCTGACAGGTTATACCACCCCGGGACAGGGTGGACCTGGAAACACCAGCAATTAGGAAGTGGTTCCACGTTCCTGAAAGCCTCCTAATCAGAGCCTTACTGTCGTACTTATTTTATCGTCATACCCAGGACGGAGCAATACTCGTTAAAATCAAGATTATTACAGTTTTCATGAGGCATATCACTTAATATTATCTTTTTTCTGCTTGAGTTTTGGTAGGAGGTGATCTACTTTGGTTAATATATTTCTCTTTTTTTTTACTTTCTTTCTATTCCCTGTATTTTTTTTATGAATACAGGTTAAAAATGAAATGATTTCTTTAAATAAATTAATTTTAGAAATTGTATTTAATTATATATTCTTTAATTTGATTGTTTTGATATTATCCAAAACTGAAACATTTTGATGATATTTTAGGGGTTGCTATTCATATTATTACAGTTGTTCTGATTTTGATCGATTAATGAAAGTATCCCATATATATATATATATATATATATATATATATCCCTGTTTGAATAAAAATATAAACAAAATAAAGAGCTAAAATAATATAAGAATCTCCTCTTTTTCACTGCCGGAAACGGGACTGCAGAGGGTTTAAAGTTTTCAGTTTGGTACTGGGTTATCGGTAATTTCAAAAGTTTACACTTTGTATTAGAATTTATGTGAGATATTAAAATAAAAAGAAACCATTAATATCGACACATTCTATGAATGAATTGCTGCCACCGAGAGAAACAATTTGTAAATGCTAGAAAAGGAAGTAACAATCTTCGCAATTAGAGTTTTGCATTTGATGTCAGTATACGAAAACAATACAATAAAATAAAATGGTTGAACGTTTTCGTTTGCAGCTATTTATTATTGATGTACATATACGGAGAGGGAGAGAAAAAAAGGTGAGGGATATCAGAAGAAAGGAAAAAAGGAAGCGAAAGGTATGGAGAGAGATAGAGGAAGTGAGCTTATATATATATATATATATATATATATATATATATATATATATAAGAAATTAAGTTATAGAAAAAAATCTGACTGTCCAATGTAAATTTGAATCACTTAGAAGAAAATATATGACGAAACCAATAAGAAATTATGGGGAGCCAAAAATTCCAATAAAATAGTACTGATTATAGTAATGGGTTATATATATATATATATATATATATATGTGTGTGTGTGTATTTGGGCAGCAATCCTTCATTTATGCATGTTTAATAAAAACGACAGACAAGTTACTAAAATTTAGCTTTTTATTTAATTTTTCTTGTGTTCGAAGAAGTGTTTTCTTTTTGGGACACAGAGTGTGCAGAAAAAAAAAGGAAAAAAAAAAGCCAACACTTAATAATATTAAATACGAACACGGCCACAAAGTGCTGTGTTCGGAAAATAAAACATCTCTATAACACTAAAACATGCACACACCCTATTATATTGAAAAAAAAAATCGTCTTTGATAATGGCTAAAAGTATAGCCGAAAGCGCTCGGAATTATAGAACATTAGGACAGTTTCCACACACTCGGTGTCCAAAAAAGAAAACACTTGTTCGAACACAAAATTAAATAAAAAATCTTAATCGTAGTAACTTGTCTGCCGTTTTTAACAAAACAGGCATATATATATATATATATATATATATATATATATATGAGAGAGAGAGAGAGCGATAATTCAGAACAACTTTAATATAAAAAAAGTCAAAGATATTCAAAAGAAAATAAAGCATTATATATTTTTTTTAAATCTGTACACATTTTAAACTTAGAAAAATAAAGTTATTTAATAAAACCACCCTGATCTTCGCGGACGGCCTCGATGCTGTCTGGGAAATGACACATTGGCCTGATCAGGTGGTTTATTCTTCATTGTTGGCCATCACATCTGGTATGGAGACTATCAACAGATTCTTAGTATGGTTGGGTTACTAAGTGATCAACTACCCGACAATGCGCAGCAAGTAGTTGTTCAAGGATTTCTAATCAGATGAGCTAGGTAGTCCTATTTTGGGGGCAGACATGATCATAAAAATTCTGGCAAGCCGTTTGTGTCACATGGTCTATGCAGAATAGTCTTTTTTGGAACACGTATGGCCACCTTCACAATCGTTGTCTGCGACGTTCCTGGGTATTGCGAATAGAGTAGACTGATCAGTTTAGATAGTAATCAGTCTATGTGAAAAAAAACAAAAAAACAAAAAACGCTGAATTCAAAAACTACAGAAGCCACGAAACTATGACATTTCAAAGATAAAAAAAAGTATCGTGGAAAGTCAATTGGGCCGGACTAAGAATTTTGCAGTGCCTTGCGTATTATGTATGAGGACATTTGCGTTGAAATGAAAAAAGTATAGGAATATAGAGAATGATGAGATTGCTACTTAATCTGTCGTATCAAATATAATTTTACATGATTTATATTAACATTTTATATTACATATATTATATATATATATATATATATATCATTTACACAATTTTAGAATATACAAGTGTATATAAATAGACACACGATCCTAATCACCCCCACACGATCACATAATGAGAGAGTGCTGTAAATTTCAGGGTTTCACCCATTATTTTAAATCAGTATTCCGATGTTTGGTCATTGAAATACTGATTTGGGGGCTTCGTATGCGTATATTTTCTTGGTGCACATATCATTGGCATACATTCATATAAGTATGAATTTTTTTGTATTTTCCATATATATATATATATATATATATATATATATATATATATATATGTATTAGTGTATTCGGCGCACTAATTTCGAAGGCATTTTGTGTTAACGTATACGTGTGACTTTTTGGATATATCAACAAATTTTACACACATATACATAATGGCTGAAGTATTGGCGTGTAGTTTATGCGATATATGTCCTTAGTAAACAAGATTGTTTACAAGTATTTCGTGTGTCCAGCTGAGTATGCGTCAACATGTAATCATTAATATGTATAAGGGCAAATGCACATAGTAAATCAGAAACATGGCAATCCGGGAAATGTGAATACATGCTTTCTCACATGTATTGAGATTCTTTGCGAACAGACCCACCTCAGTGATTATAAACGGACTATCATTCGATGACAAATTGCAATTATTATATATTATTAATTATATATATATATGTGTGTGTGTGTGTGTGTGTGATATAAGTTCAGCGACAACTTCAAGAATATTTGCTCACTCTATATACTATAATGAATAAAATCTATGTCGCAAAACATATTTTACTGAGATCCATATTTGTGCCTAAAATATAAAGAAGTTTTCGTGTGTGTGTGTGTGTGTGTGTGTGTGTGTGTGTGTGTGTACATTTTAGACAAAAACTTTTGAATTATTGTAAAAAAAAAATGGAGAGAGAGAGAGAGAGGGAGAGGGAGAAAAAAGAAACGTTCTTAAATAAAAAGTGGAAAAATCAGAATACATAATTTCGGGTAGAGAAAGGAAAGGTGAAGGGAAAGAGAAGGTGAAGGGAAAGAGAAGGTGAAGGGAAAGAGAAGGTGAAGGGAAAGAGAAGGTGAAGGGAAAGGGAAGGTAAAGAGAAAGGGAAGGTGAAGAGAAAGAGAAGGTGAAGAGAAAGCGAAAGAGAAGGAAAAAGTATAGGGATGAACAGGAGTGGCAGGAGAACACAGAGAAACCGGGAGACAAGGCAAAGGCAATAGAGAATTCGAAGTAAGCATAAAAAACACAAAATGTAGAAATGATGAAAGTAAATGATAAGAAAAAAAAATGCAATAAAATAAAATAAAAATGCTAAGGTTAAAAACTAAAGACCTAACAAAAAAGAAAAGCCTTAGACTCGAAGAAAATAAAGATTAATAAAAAGAAGAAAACGTTAGAGGAAAAGATGAAGAAGGTAAAAGATAACACAAGTCATGGGAAGCCATAGGTAGCACTTATCCTTAAGAATGCTTAAGGCCATTTTGAGACCAAATCTTTTAGTTTTATTGAATTTTATCTTTCTTTTGCTATTCTGTATGTAATCTCATGCATAAGCCTCCACGCGTTTAGAACAATGTGTGCTTTTTTAAATCTCTGAATATACCATTATTCGCACTATATGTCTGCGCGTATGAACAGGTGTGTAATACTTTCCACGTACATAAGTATAAGCATGTTCAGAGGAGAGAGTTAAATTTGATAAAAAGGACATCATCGCCGATGCTTACCTAATTGTTCATATTGATTTATGCAAGTGAATATGTTATAGCGTAAATGTATTGAGAATGTTAATACATCACGTGTGTGTGTGTGTAAATAAGCAGAGAATTTCTAGAGGGTACTCTAAAACCAAATCAATACTCTTCAAGTATCCGATGAAGTGATGTTGACCCATCATAAAGCAATGACATACTTTTTTTTTAATTCATGGATCATAGAGACTGAATTACCATAGATCACGTCACGTCTCGTGTCCGGTAACCCAGGAGGGCATCAGGTATATGGCAGTCATAACAGGTGGTGTGCCTAAAACAAAATAATCTGACGGAGCCCATCCCTCTATAGGTTGATTTTTGGAATTCAGAGTTTTCCTTCTCCTGTGCCACCACAAGTCAAAAAAAAAAAAAAAAAAACATTTAGCTCTGCTATTTAACCTAACGTTGGGGGGAAGAGGGGATATAGTCTTTCCTTTCTCAAGCGTATTTTTACTAAAGTTAACATAACGAACACGTCCGTAATTTGAACTCGGCTTGTCGATTTATATTTCCGGCTCGTTTACCGTTACAATACATACCGGAGTTCAGAACAGGCTTAATTTTTTTTTTTTTTTTTTTAAAGTTAAAATATTTTAAGAAAGTTTATGAGGCTAATATTTAAAAAAAAAACAACAAAAAACACAAACTCTTGAAAATAGGCGTCTGGTTTTGTTAGGATGCAGTGTAAATATTCTTATAATAATTAATGAATTACTTTCACTGTTACCATGGTGTCAAATAGTTGAACAAGATTTTACAGTGTTTATCTACACCTACATCTCAATATCAATGGTACTGAATTATAACAGCTATCATATATACAAAAAGGTTTATACGTGTTGTATTTTCTTTAAACAGATTCCATTTGTATCGCCATTTTAATGATGGATCGAAAAGGAATAGTCATACCAGACATTTTGAAAATAATCTACAGAAATAGACAATCATTTAAAATGAAGGAAAATTCACTTTCATTTCGATGTTACCTGGTTTGATGTTGTTTACTTATCTTTATTATTTGAAACGTAAATCACACATTTTAATTGCAGTAAAAAAATTGATAAATATCAAATATCATATTGTCAAAGCCTAAGACTGGAATGTCATTAACTTCACATTTATAACATAAAGAGCATGTAATAACTATAAAAAATAATCCTAGTAGCTTTGCTTGGTTCAATTTTTTCATGCTTACAAACGCCCATATATATATATATATATATATATATATATATATATATATATATATATATGTGTGTGTGTGTGTGTATGTATGTATGTATATGGAGGAATATAGTCTTAAGGTGTGCTATATTTATGAGATAAAGTGCTCAATATCAGAGATAGAGCGTGTGTAAATATAAAAGTGAACACTGAACTCAACACTTAGATGCGACAGGCTGTTTCAAGCCTGACGATTGCGTCCAGCATGAAACAGACTGTCGCCTCTAAGTGTTGACTTCAGTGCTCACTTATATATATGTTTTAAGGTATATTAAATGGGTACAAGTAATTTCATAAAATTATTCTGATACGTTGATAGAAGCAACGAAATCTCCAAACGCCTATTAGAGATAAACTTATTTGAGTTAGATGTTGATTGTAAAATAGTATTTGTGTATTAGCATGTGTGTATAAAAAAATAAAAGCACCAATTATTGTGTTCGTCTAAATGCAAAGAAACACAAGGCAGTACAGTTATATAAGGTTCCTTTGAAAGAACGAAATGACCCCTTTGACCTCTGCTACCAATTCCCCCCCCCCCAAGAAAGATAAATTACACTAAAACGGCCATGATGAACACGTGCACAAAGATAAAACATTATGCGTATATATATATATATAAAAAATTAACGCTGGTATTCAAAAAGTAATAAAACATCTGGCGATTGTTATTGAAAATTTGACATATATTTTTTTATTAAATCCTCAGGTTCTTCCTATTATCTACTTTAAACTCAACTCAATATTTGAACTATTATCTAATCTATCTATAATTTAATATTTAAGGAATAAAAATTGTTAATATATCAATTCATCTATTTCGTTCTTTGCTGTCCTAAACTTTTTTCAGTGAGATATTTTTTTTAGAAAATATACAAACTGCGTGTAATATATCAACGTAACAGAAATATTGAAAAATACAATTTTTATTTGCATTCGTAATAATACAAAGGTAATTATCAGCAACAATTGTACAATTTTGATATATCTCTAGAACAAGGAGACAAATGAACATGCTAATCAATTTATATAAAACTATATATATATATATATATATATATATATATATATATATATATATATATATCTATATATAATATATATATCTATTTACACACAGACTTCTTTTGGTGATACATTTGTAAAATAAAGTGATTAGAATTTTTTTTAACAACGGCGTCTTCTTAACTCATCTTATAACTTATAGGTTTAACGGGGAAACATGTTAATGAATATACTACAAATTATAGACTTTGAAAAAAAAAAAACTAAATAATTTTCTCGATTCGAGTTTTATATTCTTACAACTAATTAAAACTGTCCCAGATTTTGATTATAAAAGCATTGATATCATTAACATTTCAGCTATTAGGTCAATAAAGTTTTACCGCCATAAGTTTTTATTTTTGTTTTGTTTTTCTCTTTCAGTCTATATTGATGATATCTGATATCGCTGGGATTTTTATCCAACAGCATGAATTCGTTTGTAAATTTTGTATAAACAACCAGTTATAAATAATTTATTTTTATATTTCAATAATTTTGTGAATGTATACATGTAAACTGTAGGAACATTTAGTTCCTACATGTTATATGTAGACGTTCGTCAAGCTTTTGTACAATAACAGCGTTTACTGTTGCATAAACAAAGATGAATATATCTGGTTAAAATCTGCCAAAAGTTGAAATTAATGAAAGTTGTTTTTTTTGTTTTTTTTAATTATTTCCAGGTGATATATATTATTTAATACAGGCAAATATACATTATCTCTTTATTTTCGGGTATCATTTACCAGTAAGGTGTTTGAGATGCTTTATCACTTAATACTTCACAAATGTTACTATTTGCAAGAAGAAATAAACTATCGTAAATATTTATAAATTCAAATATCAAATATTCCGTTTAATTTCGGAAACAATGACTTCTCTGCTCCCGATTGAAATAGCTCCAGACGTTATTTTTAATCGACTAAGCAAAATTGGCAATGAGTTAAGATGACATATCGGCACACCTGAGGAGTTTAGAAAAATTATATATCGCCAGGTATTTTTTAAAACGTATAATATTAATGTCTCACTTCATGTTTCATAGAAATTGCATTATCAACAAATATGTGAGTTACAATTGATGATGATGATGATGATGGTGGTGGTGGTGGTGGTGGTGGTGTTACGTGTGTGTGTGTTTGTACGTCCGGAATGACACTTCTAAAATAGTTTGGTATTTGGTATTGAAGAAAAAATATTTTAGTACAAAAGTTTTAGATTATTATTCAAGATATAAAATCGAAATTTACCAAAGAAATGGGATAAGGTGCCAAAATGAAAATAGTATTTATTTCCTGTGAGCATAAAGACAGAATATACGCATATATAAATTTTATTTGTTCAATTTAAGAAATTAAAAAAAGAAAAAAGAATGTAGATTAATTAGTGAAAACATGTAAAAACGGAAATAAAATAAGTGCCTTGATTATATATATATATATATATATACATATATGGAAGTATTCTTGTACAATGGGAATATGTGCTTGCGTATGTGACATATTCTTATGAAAACTGAATGTAAAATAATCACTACAATATGAAAAAAAAATTACAATCGTTTTTGCTTATAATTCTAGTTAATTTTCAGTAAGTTAAATAGATTGGGCACTGTTGAATTTTATTTCTTAGATTAACAGGTAGAAGTAACGGATGTTGACATTACTTAAGGACGAAAAGCCATGCACAGCCTTTTATCGCGAACTGGATTTTAATAGTCCTCTCGTTTCCAAACACTCAAGCAAGAATCTTCATAGCATTCCTGAAACAGGTCGTGTGTATTTTGTTGACAAATTAAAATAAGTCAAATATGAAATACTAAGCTGAAATCATTGAAAAAATGCCCATTACATATGGATCCTTTGAAGTTTATATATATATATATATATATATATATATATATATATATATATATATATATATATATATATATATATAAAATTTGAAATTATTTCTCCTCAACTATCAACGTTACATTTAGTGGATAAACGCTTTAGAAGAGACATCTGTGTTTTTTAAACAGTGAAATTAGTCTACCTGCCTAGAGATTGAAGGTCTTATTAAAGAAGGTGTATATATATATATATATATATATATATATATATATATATATATATATATATATTTCTTTTAACATTTATATGTATCAAGTGGCTTTTCTCATTTAAAAGGCGATGCAGGTTCGATTCCTGCCATCAGGTAGATTTTCATTAATAAAACTTTTGGTCTTTCAGACGATAGACAACAATTATACAGACTAAATATATATATATATATATATATATATATATATATATATATATATATATATATATATATATATAGGAAAAGAAATAAATCTTCACGACAAAAGCTTTTTGTACTTATTTATATTTCTCAGTGTCAAATTATATCAGAAAATATTAAACTCTACACCATTCAACATAAAGACAAAGCAATAATATCGTCAATAAAAAATTCTTACGACGAATGCTTATAAAATAGTAACATTTAAATATGTCATATAATAATAGCAAACACAGAGTAAAGCATAGTCAATGTAAAATTAATATAATAATGAAGAGACTAGTTATCACTGACCCCCCCCAAAAAAAAAAACAGAAGGTTTTATGACGACGTTAAAGATAAATATATGGACGATAATTAATAATGCTTAATTTTATGAATAAAATAATCCTTTATTTAAAATATTATGAGGAGTTGATGAAAAGTAATCGGTTCGATATTTTTTCCTAGACCTTACATCTTTTAATTTTCTTAACCGGGTTGAGAACTTTTCCGCATCTCCCCATATACATTTTTTTTAAAAATCTGTAAATATAATCAGAATTATATTTGTGTAATACGAATAATAGTAAGGACACAACTATTGGGTTTATTTCTTTGGTAAAATATATATAGCTATACAATTACTGTTATAACTGAAAATCATTATAATATTCTATCTACAATTGTAAAGGATAATTGTTTTAATATTAATCCGAAGCATATTTGTAATTAGTGTCAATTTCTTCACAACATATATTAAATACATAAAGCATGTAATAGACAAAGTAAACAATTATGATGTCACTGAAGTTATGAGATAATGATGCTGATGATGACAACGACGGAATTAGAGGTAGATTTTGACTGGATACGGCGAATGTGAAGTTCTAGTATTATTATAAAACACTAACAACAAAAAAAAAAAAAAAAAAAAAATGTAGAAGAGTTCCGGAGTTAAAATGCAATGCTTGTGCGATTTTATAATTCCATGTCAACAGCATTGAAATGGAACATGTAATAAGATTAAAGAATAGTAAAAACAAATAATGCAGAATCACAGTGTTTCCTTGGAAAATACAAAGACAAGACGATATATTAATTCCAGTTGACACACATTGATTTTTATTCAAATGAAAAGGAATAAAATATATGTTTGGTCATTTAATCAGATTTTTTAAAGATCTCGTGCTGGAATATTATATATATATATATATATATATATATATATATATATATATATATATATATACACACACACATACATATATGCACACAGATGTATGTATATATACAGCCATATATAGTTATATGTATATATAAACATGCACAAGTACACACATAAATGTATATATACACAAGCATAATATACACACAGATGCACACTTATATATATATATATATATATATATATATATATATATATTCACACACACATATATATAGTCACACACATATTATATATATATATATATATATATATATATATATACACACACACACACACAGTCACACACACATAATATATATGTACACATATTAATATATATAAATACACAAAATAAATAAATATATATATATATATATATATACACTCATAAATATATATATATACACACATACATATACATACACACACACATATATATATATATACACGCATTATATATATATATATATATATATATATATATATCGCCATAGAAAATGTTCGAGTAACAATCTCTTTTTAAATATTCTAGAGGTTCATTGAGATAATCTTATTCATGTGCATCGTGATATTTTAAAGGAATAAGTTTTACAAAGAAGAAAACATATCTTCTTTGGTAAAAGTTATACTTCCTTCATTGTACCAATGTAAAATAGACGTCATTAACCGAAGATCCAAAATAAAATGTTTAATTATGAAATGGTTTGTGGTTAGCCCTTATTTTCATGTCTGAGTTGTGAGAAAAAAAAATCATCTTCTTCCATGCTTGTGTGTAAAAATCTTTTCCATAATAAGTTTGTACATCTCCAAAAAAGAATAACAAAAATATTTCTTGTAAAGCAGATGTAAAAACGCGATCTGTTCATAGGATGTGTGTCTATACTTCTTCGAAGAATATTAATAATTATCAGAAATTCCTGTAAAATTTTTTCACAAACTTTCAGAATATTAAAACCTAGAAATTAAAATCACAAGGATGTGATATTTAAACGCAACCACTATTTCAGCACGAGGAATGATTAATAAATTACTTGTAGACAAATTAAGAAAATACCAGAAAATGATTAGACTCTTGAAAAACGTACATATACAGAAAAAAAAATGCTCAATGACTTTCTAAAGGAAAACTTTTTACATTAGGCCTCAGGTAAAAAGTTTGGTTAAGTATTGTGTCAAAAGGCATATCAGGAAACTAGAAATAATAATGATAATAATAACAACGAGGATAAAAATAATAATAATAATAATAATAATAATAATTATAATAATAATAATAACAAATAATAATAATCTCAAGTCTCGGAGAAGTTTTCACATTGCATACAATGAGACTACTTTGAAAGAGACGCTTAAAAAATACATGTGAGGTTAAATATTTTTGTTCATGGTCATTTGAGATTGAAACACATTTATCTAATGTGGTGCTGAAAACTCTAAAATTTTGTAGGTTTTAGGGCGGATTAAAATAATGAACTCCCAATCTCTGTCTCACTCACTCTCTCTAAACCCTCATAGTTTCATACATATATATATATATATATATATATATATATATATATATACATACATACATTCACGGGTGTATGCGTACGTATTTCATAATATTAATCAAAACATTATTCACATAAATCTATATTTAAATCGATGGAAAGTGAGGATACAAAAGGAAAAAAAAATTAAATTTTCATTTCCCTTAACAAAATATATCAATCTAGATTGGCGTACCTAATTGTCTCACTAAAACGATTACGACTGAGTAGTGAGTTCGATCCTCATTGGGTGCCCGATACTTTCGGCCTTGTGCCACATCTAAGCTACGCTCGGAAAATCACTATATCAATCTTGATTTCTCCTGAGAAATAAATTAGAATTTTAGTGTTTTAATTCAATATTTAACGTTCGCAATTTTTTATTCATTTTTACTATTCAAGTCACGTACTTTTTTTTTTGTAATGACGAAAGTGTTAATCGTCAAAGAAAGCACGATTATGCTTAGGTTTGTGACCGTATTGGAAACAGAAGAAAAAAAAACTTGATATATTTAAAAAATAGATATAAAAAATACAGGAGAAATGTTGACTATTTATTAAATATTTTTTTAATTATAATTCGAAACCGGACCCTTTTCTTCAGCGTAATATATTAACAATTCAGTTAGAATGAAACATTAACCAATAAGTGCCTGTTAGTTAAACTATCAAAATTCATTCCTCATTAAATGATATGTTTTGAAATTATATAGAAAAAAAAAAAAAAGAAAAAATCGATAATATTTAAAAAAAATAAATATTTTCTTTGGGTGTCTGAAAAACCGCGAAAATCTATGGGCAGGAACTTTTGTAAAATTCTCATAAAGTCGATTATAATCATGAGTGTAAAACCGCTACTAGCAATGATTCGGTTGTGACATCGCGCGTGCGCGCGTATGTGTGTGTGTGGGACGGATCACATATTCGTACGCGAAATGATTAATCAGCAGTTATTTTAAAGAATTGTACGTTACAAATCGTAATAACCTGTAACCAAGAATTTATAGAATGAATGCGCGCGCACAAACACACACACACATACATATATATATATATATATATATATACAGGGTGGTTATAAAGTCATTATATAGTTACTTACAATAGGAATGAATAGTCCAGAAATTTATTATTAAAATGGTTCTGGTGAATAACAATAAAATACTATGATAAACAAGAGTAAATTAATTGCCGATAATGTTCGAACTGCAAGCCACCTACTTCAATGCTTTGCTTTTTCATTATAAGTGACTGCATAGTGACTTTATTTTTTTTCTCTCTCTCTCCCCCCCCTCTCGTGTTCTGAAATGTCCTCGGCCCGACCGACTTCGCAGAACATGACTAGACATCACATATTTGTTGTGGACGAGTGGAGCTTTCTTGTTTGGGTCGTGAAGTTTTCACTAGATATATATATATATATATATATATATATATATATATATATATATATATGGGTGTGTGTGTGCTTGTGTACATAGAAAAAGTGCAAAAGTAGGTATACGGTAAGTATTTTATCAATAGAACTAGGATTAATTTAATTCATTAAAATCATTTTTAATATAATATATTTATTATAATTTTTATTTTTATCAAATAATAATAAATGTTTTGCAGGTAAAGAGGAGGGTGTGAATGACGGGGCAAATAGTTTGAAAATTTGAGGGATTTATATATCTGTTATTGATATGTTTGTATAATCGATACAATAAGATTTGTTTTTCCTTACTGTATACCTACTTCTGCATCCCCTGTTTGTTGTGTGTGCGTGTGTGTGCGCGCGCATGTGTATACGTAAGTTCTTATGGTGACAAGCCATTTAATTTACAAAAGTACTTTCCCACAATCGTTTTTATCAACCCCATCAATTCAGTAATGATTTTTAATTATATAGATTCAGTATTATGCAGTGTAATTTTCAGATCAGAATTCGATTAATACTTGTAAGGCTACATGATTATCTAGCTATATGCATATAGGTATTTCCTTTAGGTATATCAATGGGCATCCTATGTAGGAGTACCTTTAAAATATTATTTGGACCAAAATAAATGTAGATAATTCTCTTTATTTTATTTTAAATAATTTTTTCAGACTTTTTCATCTTGAATATTTGGAAACATTTCCCTATGAATTTATGGCTAGATTGTCTATCTGTTTATATATGGTATGGTATATTTTATTTTATTTTATTTAGCACGGTGGATAGCGGCTCGGATTGAGGAATCGGAGAGCCGAGTTCGAATTCCAGTCGGATCCATTACTTTCACTTACGTGCTAATACCCTTGGGAAAGGTATGAATCCTCTTTTTCTCTCTTAGCTATGGGTAAATAGCAAGTCAGACCGGGTTCTAGAGCCTTGGATGGCAACTGGTCTACCGCAGAAATCTACTGCGGAAAAAATCTGCACCGTCAGTCATGTATAGAAAGATACATGATCGCCTACTATATCACGCATGGTACATAACTGACTATATATATATATATATATATATATATATATATATATATATATATATGGTTTTTAACTGCCGCTTCAACATCAATAAATTCATATCCTTTACTTTCCTGCATCCATGGACCCCTTACAAATAAGATGCCCATATATCAAAAGTAACAGTACATTACTTACATTGTTCGGGCTGTCGTCATCGTCTTTATTGTCATATTCACAATAAAGATGAAGACAACATTCCGAATAATTACAATATCTCATCTCAGAAATAAAGACAGATAACAGTACATATCACTAACTTCACAATGTAATAGATGTTGGCATATAATGCTATACAGAATATAATCAAGTAAAACACACATGATACTGTTGATTACCCAAGGATAAACGGAACGCCAGAAGAACAAAGCCTCTTTTCCTATTCTGTCCTCTTCCTACAACGTTATTTTCTTCAGTTTTGTTCTTAGAATGAAACTTACAAATAGCATTGATGCCATTAATTTCTCAGATTGTTACTTCCTGTGCAGGACAAATTAATGTAAAAAGCATTTTAAAACAAACTCTTTTGATGATACTAGATTCGCTTATGTACATCCATAGATACATAAATTTATATTAACACTTGTATGTAACGGGTTTCAGCAAAGCACCATGGAAGTACCGCCTGTCGCATATTTAGAGATTTATTTATTTATATATGGCAGCGAATGCATGAAAATTCTCTTACAGACGAAGAGGTAATTTGAAGCAACAGATGGTTCTACAGAAGGATGGTGAGAATATCATGGACAGAACAGGTGAACAACTCCGAAGGAAAAAGGGAGCAAAAATAACAAATGTACTTAGAGTACTTAAAAAGGGAAGTTGATTTTTTTATTGGAAACAAAGAGGAAAGAGAGCTTGGAGATTTTGATAATCACAGGAGATAGTGATGGCAAAAAGGGCAGAGGTAAATATTGGATAATCTACCAAACTAATTTGCATAAAGGGGTGGCAGAACAGGGTTTGAGAGAAATAGTTAGGAGATAAATATTGATTAGCGTTACAAAGGACATGGATTTAAGGAGAGCCAAGATAACTCGCATACTGATGGAACAGATTACATAAAAGAATACGACGATGCTATATAAAATGGGAGAAAATGATGTTATCTATAATGGGGGAGAGATGATACTATACAAATGAATATTTGTTTTAATTCCGTATCAAACTTTGTTGAAGTAGAATTTCACTGTGCGATAGTTAGGTGTGTGTATGTGTATGCATATACCGTACGTCTGCAATGTGCATGCGTATTTGTGTGTGCGTGCGCGCATGTATGTCTATGCACGTGGCCGAGCGGTTAGGCCGTTCGCTTTGTAACCATAAGACCCGGGTTCAAATCTCAGGAAGGGAACTTCTTGAAATTTTCGGTCTGGGGGTGGGGAGGCGATCCAAGCATGCGGCATATGAGGAAAGTGCCTGAAAACCGCTGGTTGATCCAAGCCTTGTGAATAAAATTAGGTAGACGGAACTATTTGCGAGACATCGATGGTTGTGCTAGCAGGAAGTCACAAGTCATCGTGACCGAGGATTTGGCCTCGTTCAAACAGTTGATCACGCCAGATAATACGCTATCTCCCAGAAACTGAAACTAGTTGCAGGATAAACCACAGGAGTGTTAAACACAAATGTGCCTGAGCAGGCGTCCGCAACAGGGATTGGCTCACCGCATTAGTAGACAGGCATTATTATGTGTATGTGTGTGTAAAACGATCTTAGAAATAATGATATTTTTATTATTAAAAATATTCCCAGCGATATTTTCATCTACCGGAGGAAATCAAGAGATTTAAAATGCTATATTTTAAGTGTCTTCGGGTCGTGGTTCTCCACAACTTCCTGTCTGTTTTTTTTTTAAGAAGTCATACTACACAGAAAACATCCAAGTTATTGAAGAGAAGGTAAGATATTAGATCATGACACAGTTTTCTCTTTATATAATTCTTTTAAATCGGTATAAAAGGATGCTCGTAGTGTAACGGTAGGTGAATCAGAATTAAAAATCGGCGAGTCGAGTTCGTTCGGTTCATTTTTCCCATAAATATTCTTGGGAATTTATAAATCCATCTCTTCTCGTCGAAGCTTTGGGTTAACTAGCAAAGCTGGCTGGATTCTCTGGCCTTGATAAGCCACTCAGTCTAGAAGGAAAACTGAACAAAAAGGTGGCGAAAGTAAAGGTAGACCCTTTTATTATCTTTCCAAAGAATGAATTGTAATTAAACAATAAAGAACAATTTGTGGAAAGTCATGATTGCCAACATTCTGAAGGAACGTGGCATAAAAAAAAAAATAAACAAACATACAAACAAACAAAACAAAAAAAAAACAAACAAAAAACAACAACAGTGAAACACCGGAGATAAATCTCTTTAACACTTGCAAACACGTGTACACACAGTTTACACTAAAAACAGCCTCCCCACAAAATAACAATAATTACTATATTTAACAGAAAAGTGACAACTAATCCTTGTTCCCTCATTACGCCTCAGCAAGCGTGTGATCTGTGGCCCCTGGGATTGTCTCACCAACCCTAACAACTCCATCCGCACTTTATTAACAAATATTGTAATCAGTAGTATAAACTATGATAAGAGAGAGATGGGGGAGGGTGCCTTTGTTCTGTAATAATATAAGAGATCAAATTTTGTGTAATAAAGTGGTTATTTCGTAAGAATCAAATGCAAAAGGAGACGGGGAAAGAAAACAGCTTATGGCCCGGAAATAAAAACAACTGCAAAAGAGATTTCTCAGGAGCAAACCAACTAAATAAATGCATCCTTGAAAACTCTTGCCAACACACCTCTCTCACCCTTTCTTTTGGTGCGTCCATACAGAAGAATACGGTCATATCTATACACACGCAAACGGCACATGGAGACCTATATGAGGAAATCTATATCTTAGGTGTTAGCTTAATTTTGATTTGAAATTTTATTTGTGGTAAGGGCTAAAATATCCACCAGCCCATTGACGTGGAAGGATATTATGTTGAAAAATAATATATATATACAGGGTGTCCATAAAGTTCATGTGCACTTTAAAAACATAACTTTAAAATGCACACGGACTCTATGGACAGATATATATATTATATATATATATATATAGTTTTTTACATCCTAAGACTATAGGTTTATTGATTTATCTGTATTACTTAAGTATGTGATCTACCTTGCATAGTTTTTTCTTAAATATGTTATCTACCTTAAAGAAAATTATCTACATGTACAACTTAAGTAACAAACAGTGAATGAATGCTCCTAGTGGATTTTGTATATAAAACAGCAGCGCCGTAGTAGAGTTTTTTTTTTTGTTTTTTGTTTTTGACGGGGGCAAAAAAAAAAAATATTAAAATTTAGCTATCAAAGACTGCCAATTTTTTTCTTGTATTTCTTTCTTTATTTTATTTTGTTAGAATAAAACCCAGTAAAAATACTAGAATTTATAAAAAAAAAAATACAACCTCCACCTCTCCCACACACACACGGCTGCTATAGTCCTGACCATAGAACATTATGCAATCCAATGCTCAGAATTTATTTATGGCATTTCTGAATGATCAAATTGTTTGCCGACACTGGTAGTATTAGTTAAGATAACAATTTCCTTTAGTTTTTTATTATTATTATTATTATTATGTAGTGTCATTTGTTTAGTATATTTTTATATTACATTAAATAAAACTACTACTTTTACTTGTCGTATTCAGTATATATCTCATTTTAATGTAGAGAATTTCCTCAACTCGTAGATCACATGCTTTAGTGGTACGTTGTTCTAAATGGATCATAAACTAAAAAACTGATTTTCTATGTATTTCTATTGTATCACTGTTTCTTTAAGGTTTCTACACACACACACAATTTTTCGAGATATAGATTCTGTGACTGAACTCTCAAACTTTGATACTCAGTTGCCCCAAAACATTATTTAAATTAAAAAAAAAAAAAAAAGAACTTTATATTAATTATTCATCGGGCTATTTTCAATGGCACTTGTTTAATAGTAAAACTAATAAGCTCTCGGGGCAAAAAATAGAAACTATATAATTTAATATTTCACGATAAATTATGGTATAGTCCTACTATGTAGTCATTAAGACGTAATATATAATCAAGTTCGATGAAAATAATATTTTAATATATTGCAAAAATATTACTGTAAATTTTTTTAATATAAAATATTTGTTTTCTCTAGAGAAACGAACGTGAAAAAAAAATTGTTTCAAATTTAAATTGTTTTTATATTAAGTTTGTTTCTCTATTAACGGGAAACATTGGTTTATAGAACAGATAAGTAGATAGTTCTAAGTAAGTAACTGGGAGAAAATACTGGAAAGTATTGAAAAATCATGTACCTAAACTGTGTAAACAGTTCATGGAAGCAGCCGCAGAAAATGAAGGACGTAAAAAGAAATCATATTTATCGCCCATAATAAACAGCAAAAAGATTCGCATTTTTTTTAAGCGCGTGGACCACCCGATCTCTCGAAAATACCGAGCACTTGAACAAATATCAAACACGAATGTCGGCCTTGGCTGCTCGTTGGTCTTGAAAACAGGCGAACACACAAACACACAAAAGTTATAGATAGGAAGCAACAGAAGAAAAAAAGTACTACTAGAAAAAAAATAAATAAATAAAAGTAACGCCAACAATCGACAATAGTTCCAGCATAACGCGTTCTCTGCCATTTTGAATGCTACATTATTTTTAAAATATGTAAAAACAAAAGTTTTTAAACACGTAATAGAAGCATGTTTTATAGTTGCTTGCAAGTTGTAATGTAAATTGAAAAAAAAAAAAAACTTTCACTAAAGTTATTGCATCCTCGACACTATAGCGCAGGAGTCGCTAACCTACGGCACGCGTGCCACGCCAAGCAATTTTCAAAGGCACACATGACATAACGAAGTCCGAACTAATAACTACTACAACGCAAAGATGTTTAGCCGTTTCAATTTTAACATATACTAAATCATATACTACTATATAAAATATATTGTAGAACAGCTATGTTGAGGTTGACTTGTTTAAAAATACGTATGCTCTTGGCACACTGAATGATTTTAAAACCCTAAGTCGGCATATACTTGGCAAAAGGTTGTCGACCCCTGCTATAGAGAGGACTGAGGCACTTTCGTCCGATCACGTTTCCTTAAAGTGGAAGATAAAGAAAAGACAAACATGACAATACTATTTAGATGAACTGTATCATTTGTTTGAAGTCATTCATTACTACTTTTCAAAATAAATTTAAAAAAAACTTTTTCCTAGCATTAGCTTTCAAAACTTTTATACAAGTTTTATATGCGCAAAGGTTTAATTCCTCAAAATACGTTCAAGTGAACACCAATCGATATATATATATATAATACAAAATTGTTTAAAGAAGGTTTATCCAACTAAAACAATATTTATTTTATGAAAAAATCAGAAAAAAAAATAGAATCAGTAATCTTTAAAACTTAACCTCAGATTATCCCTTACTGCGTACGCTTTTAGCATGACTTAGACCCCCATCTTGATTTTGTGACGCTCCGCCTGTATTTTTTCTGCTCGTCTCGAGAGATTTGGTAAAATCGTTAAACTTTTACTCTTAAGCTTAATTTATTGAAAGCTTTTGTAAAAATCCTGATCACTGTCTTTTATTTTGGCTTTTTTTTAATATTTGCTACTTAGATGATATTTCTTGTTGTTACTATCAATAAATACCATTCAATACCCTAAAATGTGTAATGCATGCAATACGATATTTTATTAACTATCCTAAAAAGCGTAATTCCTAGTATCATACAGTATTATTATACACGTTGTGAAATAAGACAGGAAGTCTAACAAATACATGCGTAATGGTGACTCAACTTTATACAGGATTTACAAACACAGACACACACATATACATTAATCTTTCTTCATCTCGATCAATTTTCCTCTAAGTTTACGTTTGCCCTTTCTCAGTCACATAGTTATAATTACTTAGATGCAAGCACTTCAATATTTCTATCATTTTTCCACAAAAGCACATATGTACAATCCCCACAAAAATAAATAAATAAATAAATAAAAAGAAAAAAGAAAAGAAAACAATGATTCTGCACTTCCTTGCCGACTCGTCTGACATCAAATACCTTGGCGTTATCTGACCTCTGACCGATGAATACTCGTCACTATCGAAAGGACATTAAGTCCGTCGATTTAACTTGCTAATTTTATCGCTGTAAATTTCTGAATATTCATGCTGCTCACGCAAGAAAAGGGAAGCAAATAAAATGAAGACGTAATTTAGTGAGTGTGATTTTCTATATATTTTTTCAAGATTTCGTGGAAAATATATATGATAAAAAAAAAGGTGATGATAAATCATAACATATGACGATAAATATTTAAGCATACTCGCCGACTGACTTTTTTTAATATTTATTTTGGTTAAGCCGAGAAAGTTTCTCCGTTTCCCATTTTATATATATATATATATATATGTATATAATTACTTAAACGTTATTTTTAGTACATATCCGAGACTAAAGCACGTCGGATCTAACGACGACTTCTACTGTCCACGTGGAGAGGGTTTTAGCATGTTCGAATTCAGCTGGAGAGAACATATTTATTTTGGAATAGGATTTCTCGAATATTCAGACTAAAATAAAGAAAATATATTGTTTAATAAATAAACAAAAAACTATTAATAACTAACATTTGTCGGATTAATAAACAAAAAACTATCATTTATATATGTACACACACAGATATATATATATATATATATATATATATATATATATACACACACACACATATTTATTATATATAGACACATATTACATATATGCACATACACATTATATATACATATATATATTATATATACATATACACATATTATATATATATTATATATACATATATATTATATATACACACATATTATATATACATATATATATACATACACATTATATATACACACACACATTATATATACATACATTATATATACACACACACATTATATATACATACATTATATATACACACACACACATATATATATATATATATATATATATATATATATATATATATATATATATATATATATATATATATATGAGAGAGTGATTATCATCAGAATCCTCGCCAGTGTTTTGAGTAAGGCGCTGACATCCAAGTAAAGGGACGCAAATTAAAACTTGCATTATCTCATTGACATCATTTTCACAGGAAAGGAGTGTAAATGAATTCATGGAGGACTAGCTATAAACGACCTATTCCATTGACCTGCATCTAACAAAGTGATTTTGGTTCTATAATTATACCTGTCCAAGAAGAAATGCATGTGTCCTCGGATGAATGTCTACATGTATACGCAAATACGTTCACAATTAATAGTATGTGTTTGAAAAGTTGCCAGCGGTCCTCTGGCGGCAGCCACCAGTGGGCCACTAGCGGTCCGCCAGTGGTAATATTATTGAGACGAATATGCTGGGGGTCCGACAGCGGGCCAACCGCGGTAAACGCTATTGGCATCCCACCCAGATTGGTGACTTGCGTGTAGACTTCGATTTAAATGTATGCATGTTCATTTACTTCGTAGAAAATGCACACCTAGTCAATGTATATGCATTTAGAAGGATTCCTATTATGTTTTACGTTCAAAATGCTTGTCCGAAGTCCATGTTTATGGCGTGTACAGATGAAAATTTCCTAATTCGCAAAGGAAAAAAACTGAGTATTTTATTTCACGTAAATACTTATTCAAAATCCTAAAACTTAATCTGCATTATTTCATATTTACTTAAAATTTTACTTATTTATGTGTTTTGACTTTAGCCTTTAATTTTTAAGGTCTGTTTATGTTTTCTTAGATTTTTGGCTGAGTATTATAACACCACCATGCAACACAGTATTTAATCTCATTTACGCATTCTTGTAAAATCTCCCACATTGATGTTCTATTTTTTTTATTATTTATATCTATTCGTAAATGAATAATTTAACCTCTTTTACATACGTGCGAGTTTACATATTTAAATATAAAAGTAAAAATATAATCTACATGAAGTTAAATATCTCACAGACACACACACACCTGAAATGCTAAATAGATGCAGTTACTAACACAGTTTTATATATACTACAGCAAATAAGGGCATGGAGGAATAATTTCTCTGCAACAGTATATATATATATATATATATATATATATATATATATATATATACTGTTGCAGAGAAATTAAGGAGTAGAAAGTATTTGTATTTTATATTCTTCTACTGGAGTTTTATTTTTATATATTAGTTAGCATTTTTTAACTGTAAGTCTTTAATTCTCTTATACATACACACACACACACACGTGTGTGTGTGTGTGTGTTTGCGTGTAAGTATGTAGAAAAATAGGAAAGAACACATTAGTTAAATAATCCAGGGTTATTAATATTTTTGTTTTTATTTTTAAAAAACAGTGCTCCATACAGAAGTAGAGCTTAGATTATAATTATCTTTTTTTAAAAATATGATTCCTTCGCTACATAAGAGTTCTCATGTTTCAAAAACTTTAATTCAATTTAATAATTATATTGATGGTTTCGGCCCTCGTTTTTGAAACATGAAAACTCTTATGTAGCGAATGAATCATGTTTTAAAAATAATTGTATATATATATATATATATATATATATATATATATATATATATATATATATATCTGTGTGTGTGTGTGTGTGTGTATGTATACGTATATGTAAGAGAATTAAAAAGCCTCATAGATAAACAATGCTAACAAATATCTAAAAATAAAAGTCCAGTAGAAGAATGTAGAGCTTAAATAAACATAAAAAATACAAATACCTTCTACTCATTAATTTACATACATTTATTTCTGTTTTTACAGAAATTGTGGCACAAGGCCGAGAGGGGAAGGGATGGCCTAATCTTCATGAGCTATCCTAGTCCTAGTTAATCCGACTCACGTCCTATTCATTCTCTTCTACCCGTTAATTTACATATCCGGTATTCTCGCACAAAACGTTTTAATATTTAGTAAAACTGCTGCGGTTGCAATAATGATGTCACGGTTGAATTTTTCAACCCCCAAAACAACTAACACTTATAGTTAAATAACCGCCAAACTGTCGATCTCTGATCAGTAATGGTGAGACTAGCAAAACTCCTTCATATATATATATATATATATATATATATATATATATATATATATATATATAATGCGTGTGAGAATCGGTGAAATTTTCCCGGCTTAACAAATATAGATATTTGTAGCTTGGTCATATTTTGGGAATTGTGTCTAACGAAGAAATATTTTTTTTTATAGAAAAATTAGACCAGGACATTATTACAACCACACCTTTCATAATATATTTAAATGAAACGGTTTATTTAAGAATGTTCGCTACCTAAAGTAAAAAGGCTAACTTGGCCCAAATGTGTCCTTTAATGTCCTTGCTATTATTCAAACTACGTTTGAATAATAGCAAGGACATTAAAATATGTCGGCATTTTTAAATGTACAGTTAAACTTATGTCTTGTTAGGCAAATAGAGAGGTGGGATAAAAGGGTTGACTGGAATAAGGAGATTCCGTGTGGTATTTTCTGAAAATAAATAATCACCTCGACCCGTCTATTTGAAATTCGAATCTCATTATGTTCGATAATATAAAGACTATTTAATATTCAAATTATATATAAAATAAGTGAATGCTGCTATGATTCGAACGCCAAGTTTGAGCAGCATGTTCACATTCACTTAAAAATAGTAAGTCGGGTAGAATGCACAGGTTCTATACTGATCTTTTTTACTTGTCAACCCACGATGTGACTCACTCACGTTTTTACGTGGGACATCAATGAGGACACATTTGGGCCAAGTTAGCCTGTGTTCTTGGCCATTATTACACTACGTCATGACTTTGTCTATGTTGGCTCATCGGAGGGGATACTGCCGAAAAATTGGAATCCTCTGAAACAAGCTTCCCCGTGAACCGTCTGAAAGTAAATATACACCGGCAATATCCTGCATCCTAGAAGAGAAACCCGACAGAAGAGAACACCTTAATATCTATCCAATGCACAAGATCAGGGAGCAACAGAGAATACACATTGTATTGATTCTGGACAGAAGTATTAATAATTATATATATAAAATAATCCAGTTGTTTTTGATAATCTATATATTTAAAAAGAAAATCAGATGTTGAAAAAAATAAAAACTACTTTTGAATTATAGCAAGGACATTAAAATATGTCGGCATTTTTAAATGTATAGTTAAACTTATGTCTTGTTAGACAAATAGAGAGGCTTATATAGATTATTCATTGAAATGTTCGGAGCCTTCTGGCGTATACAATATGATTAGATTAGAAATAAGAACAAGCTACCTGGATTTAAGTAATATTAAATACTCAAAATAGAGATAACGCAACATATTTTGATAAAAATTACGGTTTGTTTTTTCGTTCGGATATTTTACTAAGGGCTAAAAATTTCTCAACCTAGCAAAAATCCCTTAAGAAAATAAAATTTAAAACAAAAAGAAAATTAAAACAAAAACGTGTAATACATATGTTTGTTTAGAAAGATTTTGGAAAGTGTCTCGGGTCTAGAATTTTTTTCTTTCGTTCATAATTAAAAAAAAAACAAATAAACCATGTAAAAGAAATTATTTTGTCTTTTAGATTGACATTTCTCGAAATGTTAGACTGTTACAAACTTATTAAAAACATGCCGTGGCATTGTTTTTTGTTTTTGTTATCTTTTTTTTTGCGGGGGAGCCTAGTGTAAACAATGCAGTTTGATCTAATGATAGCTTAATTCATTTGGTTATACCTTGAGAATAAACACTAATGTCAATCCTAAGTAAATGATTACACGGATTGGAGTCAGATTTTTTGCAAGTAAAATCCGTGATAGCCGACGGGAATAGCAATTATCCACCGGGAACCTGATGCGCAAACACACACATATTTTCTTAAAATGTAGTCATATCAAATAATACAATCTAAAATCTTGTTATTGTAGATTAACATAGAATTTGCAGAGTTAATCTAATAAACAATTCTGGACTCCTGATTGATAGTTAAATAGGTTATTATGTAAATAAGATAGCTCACTATAGATTGCTTAAATACCCTGTTTTTATAACATTCTAGCACACTATTGTAACGTGACAGACGACAAAACAGAGCTAATTCGGAACAAAAGTATGGGAACGTTTTTTTTTCTGGTTTTATTTTCTTCAAGCAATGACACGATTAAACACATTATTCAATTCTATAAATTGAAATATATTAAAGTTTAAACGTAGCAAGTGCAGTTCCTCTGAATTAATTCACTCTTACCAAAAGATATGATGCAAATATATAATAACCCCAACACTTGTAACACGAAAATGTATTCCTGCCGAATAAGATACGCTCCGGTCTAATAAGCTTCAACTTTTGAAATTCATATATCTACAAACCATTCGTCAATTAGAATGAAGTTATGGTCGGTGATAAAATTATAATCAATTACAAAGTTGTCTGCAACTATTTTAAGAAAATTAATCCCATTAATTTCTATAATTACAATTACATATGACATCACTCATTGCTGCTTGGGCAAGTCACAAATTATTGCATCCTTTCAGGAGATGTTTATTTTCTTGTATTCGTACATATATATTTGTGTAATACTTTCGTAACACAAAGTATATATATCTGCACGAGATTGGTGTTACAAGTTTGAGAATATTGCAGAGACTTGGAAAACTAGATTATCAGAAGACATGATTAGTTGAAAATTACTTTTCTAAATTTATGTTGAAAAAGAAAATTGATACCAACTTATCTTTGCGTAATCTGCAATGGATCCCAGATACCAATGATCATCACCAATTTCTTTCCTTAATATTTAGTCTGTTGTACATGAAACTTAACTATGACATATGATGTCGTTGTTACTGAATTGCTTTTCCTATTTCATCAAAATATACTAACTATAATAAAGGTGTTGTAAATGACAAGACAGTTTCACAAAAGGTAAGAATGTAATCATTAATATAAAGTATTTCGTGCAATCTTTAAATTACCTTGTAAAATATGATAGCTACCACAGGTAGATTATGCTATAATTTTGCATATAAAAAAATTGTTCATAATTGGGGGTGGGGGTGAATTGATATTTTTTTATCAGTTCACATTTTGTTGACATCAGAAACTTCGATTCATTTTTAAAAAAATATTAACAATATGTTCGTCCATATTTTACGGAAGTGATAATTGCGCATGCGTGCACCACATCTCGCCCAGTTTCTGGCTACTTTAATAGTGCTAACGTGAGTGCATCCAATGTCGAAACCAATAATATTGTATTAACATCAGACCTGAAAAAAATAGTTTATCTCAAAATAAAAACTGCAAAGTAATAAGATAGAACAAAAATTACTTTTGCTAATCAAGAAATTTTTTATATACAATGTGCTACATGCCAATCGCAGTAGTTTATCAATATTGAGTTATTTTCCCGTGATGCATTTTCATTTTTTTTTTGAACGGTGGAGGGTGTCTCTTTTGTCATTTCTCTCCAATTTATTATTAAAACGCTCTATTCTATAAAATTTATTATCAATATTTACGTCACTTGGGTACTGACAATTTCTAGAACAAAACAGACAAGAATGAAAAAAACAAAACAAAAAACAATGCAATCTATCAAGGCAGACTGTAGAGACACTATCCTTCAACTGCTACTACCTAGATGTCATCGTGGCATGCCAGTAACGAGATATTTTATCAAGATATCTTGCAGTGTTAGAGAGCACAGGGAGAAGTTGGATCGTGCTTTTCGTTTGGTTATTTCAAATACAAAGTGAATCTAATCTGGCTCATCCGGAATTCGAGTTCTCTAATCCGGTTTTCTTAATCGATATCGATTTCTCCACCCCGCACCGCCAGTCATTTGTTTCGAAACTTTCTAGTTTTTTGAACGTACCGTTGTTAACACGATAAGCAGCAAGATTTGACCGGTGGATACAGAAGTCGCCATTGCCATTCAACACCTTCTAACCACTTCGCTATTTTCTAGAACAAAACGACGTATTATTATTGTGGCAAAGGTGAAAATAAAGCGGAAACAAGACGCTTGTAGAGAACAGGCCCAGGCAGGGTTGCCTCAAAGGCTTTTTACTTGTTAGCATTGTATTTGTTACAGTTTTTCCCTTCAAGTTTTAGCGAGAAGAGACTTTTCCGTTTACACACGCATGCGCAAAAGTGTGTGTGTGTGTGTGCACGCGCATACACACACACAGAGGACTGTTCGAATATAAAAAGTAATAAACGAAAAGGCAAAAGAAAAAAATGTCAGCACTGTTGATCTGAACCTGTTTGTAGAACTGTAAATAAAGAAAAGTTATCACTGAAGAATATTTTTAGCCAACGAAAAGAGCAAAACAAACGCTGAAATTTTTATATATATATATATATATATAGAGAGAGAGAGAGAGAAAGAAAATGAGAGAATAAAAAATTAGAAATAGTGCAAAAGAACGAAGCAATAAAATGTAAAGAAAAGTTCGAAAGAAAAAGAAAACATTTTTTTTTTAAATTAACAGAAAGAGAGAAAAGAAAGAGAAGTGAATTACGAAGCCCCTTCTGTAAGGCAGACAAATTTGTGAGAGGAAAACGATCGCTTAAAAAGACTGTGAGTGAAAGGAAAGTGGATGGGGGAGAGAGGAATGAGGGAGAGAGTGAGAAACATGAGAGGGAGGGTGAGAGAATAAAGAAAATGATATGAGAGAGAGAAATGTAGCAAGACACATTTACGTATGAGAGGAGGGGAAAATAGTTTTGGGTGCGATAATTTGGGAGTTGAAAGAGATTTCGGTTGAGAGGGGGAAAGAGAAAACCTTCGCATCGAAAGAGAGAATGAAAGATTAAAAATTAAAAAAAAAAAAAATGAATGAAATTCAAGATAAAAGAAACAAATGAAAACAAAGAAGTCAAAGTGTTAAAGAGAAAAAAAGAAAAATCGAATATGTCGCATCTTCCTTTAAGCGACGGCTTCTTTTAGGCTAAATACGTTTTTTTTTTTTTTTTTTTTAACAACGTGAGACCTTTAGAAAATATAAAATTTCTATCCAAAAAAGAAAAACCTTCTACTCTCTCTCACACACACACACACGGTAGTTCACCGGCGTTAAAGTTGGTCGGCTCACTCTACCAACTAACAACTGATGACAAATTAAGCTAAGTGGGGGTCTTGTTGGCTAGTAGGCAACACTACACGATGCGTTAGAAACTAGTCTGTCGACGAAGTGTCCAGTCCTAGTCGGAAAGAGGTGTGATGTGAAGACAGGGATGACAGCATTTTAACTTAAATGTTTTTACCAACCGCTTCCGCCATACTTATCAAATGAAAAAGATCTTTCACCTTTCAATTTCTTTAAGTTTTTTTTGTTTGTCAAACTCCATTTTAAATATGCAATGCAGAGATAAAAATATGTTAAGAAAAAAAAAAAATGATTCGAATAATATAAATACAAAATAGTAGGTGCATCTAGTAAATTAGTAATTATTAATTCATAGGTAGAACTCTTCCTGTGTCGTGTTTGTCCGTGTGTGTAACATGCTATACAGAAAGCAAACCCGTCAAGAAAAAAAAAAAAATACCGACTTGTCGACAAAGACAATTGATTATATTTTTGCATCAGGATATATTTTTGAAAAATAATAAAAATAAGCATTAAGCTTATCGTTTTTCATAAATCTTAAAATAAATTTTATATCTAAAAATAAAATAAAATAAAAGGAATGTTTTCTTACCAAAACTACATATGTAGCTGAGTATACCTAATAAATAACATTAAATTCCTCTCTCGGATTCAAGTTTGGGTAAAGATTCAAAGTTGTGTTCAGATAATTGAGCACCTCTTTTGTGTTGTGTCTGTCCTTACCACAATATTCCGGCTGGTTCATTATCCAGTTTTTTGTCAGATTTAGACATTTTTGGGGAAGAAAAGTGTGGATAGGCCACAACCTTGAGGTAACAAAAACTCAAAAACTGATTCTATTTGCCCGACAAAGTTTGTAGACATATTTTGGGTAAAGATACTTATTCAGTCTATCTAACGGAACCTCTTAGGAAATTCAATGAAATTAATTTTGTTAATAAAATTTATGGGCTTAAATTAGATAGCATTTGATGACCCAGTGTAGCATTCACATCTGCCGTAAAAATATTTAGTTGTTGACTTTCTTTACTTTTTTTCATCTTAAAATCACAGTACAGTAAAGTCATTTCTTGGATTTATCAGGTTGAAATTTATGATAATAAGCGTAGACTAACCACGGTGAACAAGAGCCGTGCACTGTTTTTTTAAGGTCCCTTATTCAGTTATTTGATGAATGATTAAATTCCCCATCAGGAGATGTATAGCATTTACTTTGAACAAGACTTGACAAGCTATTATAAGTTTTAATAAATTTAAAAATATAGTGTATTTTACACGTACAAAAAATACGGTTACATTTTTGACATTTGGTAAGTCAAATATTTTGATCTTTACACTCATTGTACGGTTTGGTATCGATTTAATGGTCGAAACATTTTCCTCGACCTTGATTTAACTATTTAACTGAAAACTGCTAATTAGAACTTATATATATATATATATATATATATATATATATATATATATATATGAGAGAGAGAGATTTGTATAAGCCGCCGGAAGCCCTTTGCAGGAAAATAATTTTCAAGTGCTGTAATAAATATGAATATATTATGTTGTATTTTGCGTGTAAATTTGGGGGATGATTTTTGTTTCTCATTTAAAGAAAAAAATATTGACTCCTGTCCCAAATTTGTAAGGATCTATTAATTTTCCGACTCTTATTAGCAAATAAACTGCAATAACTCTAAGACGATCAAAATAAGTGAGGCCAAAATTTTGATGGCTGAATTTTCTGGACCCAAAAAAATTTCGAGAATTGTTCCAATAAATAAATAAAATATATATAAAAAAAAAATGTTTATTATCGGTAGGCATGCTTGAACAAAGCCACATCTGATATACAAGATAAATACTTATATACCTGGGGTTGATTAGTGATTTTCCAAGCATAGTTTGGATGTGGCACAAGGCCGAAAGTAAGAGGCACCCAGTGAGGATCGGACTCACTACTCAGTCGTAATTGTTCTAGCGAGACAAGCTTGCTAACCATTACACCACCTGGAGGTGCCCCTGGCGTTGATTAGCACGTAAAACCGATTAGGATTAGAGTAATAAAAAATATATTGTCAAACACACAAACATATATATTTAATAGGCCGGTTAATAAAATTTAAAGAATAAAAAGCCAAGAAACTGATAACAATATTGACAATAAAATTCATATTTATTATATATTAAACTTTTAACTAGACTGGAACACAAAGAGATAGATTTTAATGCCGGAACTAAAAAAAAAAAAATTTAAATCTACATATAAGGACACGTGGACCATATTTCGTTTTAATTATGCATACATATATTATGTATGTAGAACATTTTACATTCCTTATGCAAACGTGTTTATAGACCAGGGCCTAAGTGGATGGGGGAAAACCGAAATTATTTTTCTTTTGCTTACATTAATAAGAAAACATGTTAATTGGGAAAATTATAGAATAATTCAAACTTTTATCTGAAATATATTTCTATTTCATTAAATCAAAATTATCATTATTAAATTATAACATATCGATCTACTGTATTCAATAATATCATGATTATGCCAGTAATTACGACTGTTATTATTTAGATATTGGTCCTTTCTGAAATATCTCCTTCTTTGAATTCCTACATTGAAATATTCGTTAGTGTGATTTGCTAGCATTACGAGAATGACAGACATTTTATACGATATTAAATATATTTTTCACTATATTGTTATCTATGATTTCTTTGCTAAAGTATATACATAAATTCAGTTGTTATTTATGTTGGATTCATTTGCATAATTTCCAAAGCATTAATATAATTTATGTTCATTAACACCTTATGGGAAGATGGTTTTGGCATTTTTATTTGGTAGATTTTTAAACTCTGTAACATCTAAAATCGAAACAAAATATAAAAATGTTCGTGAAAATACAAGTTCTTTGAAATCACGCAATAACCGAATAAATTTAAATGTACACCCTAACTTTGTCCCAAACGTATGAATAAAAGCGATAACTAAATATAGGGTCTTGCGCACCCTTCAAATCAATGATACGCTTCCCCACCCACTCTTCTAAATCTTAATTTTCATAAGGTGGTATTCATATAAAATATAAATTTTATTTTAACCTAATTATGTATAATAACGAATCATATGCAATACCGGTAAACAATTCAACTAGAAAAATTGAAAATAGATACAATGTATCTAAATACAAATTAGAGACAGGTCATAATAGATAATTGCATATTACATAAATCAAATATGTTTTGCGGCAATTTCTAACCCAACTTAAATGTTGATAAGATGGCGAGGGTCACAAAGCATTGCCCGGGATCTCAATCAGGCTTACCCTTGGTCGAAGGTAGTACGCAACGACCCTGCCTAAATGTCTCATGAGAATCATTTTCACAACCGAACTTACATCAAATTTCATAAGTATGGTCATTTACTTCATCAGGTTTACTCTAATTAATATCATTTATTTTGTTTTATTTACCATTTCATTTCCAGCCAGCCCTAAGCCTGAATAATCAGACCACGTTCGTAAACACCTGAATATTTGAACAGAAATTTATTATTTTAAAGTTTATTCAAGGGAAACAATGGGCATTTTATGACAAAATTAATATCTATATCTGATAAAAATATGCTTGGTGAAATTGATAATTTATAATAATTATTTTCAACGTTACATTTACGAAATGAAACTTTGCACAATATAATTCTCCGTTATATATATATATATATATGTGTATATATATATATATATATATATATATATATATATATATATATATATATATATATACACACATACATACGCACAAAACAAATTTCATTAAAGACGAGAGACAAGGTACTACGATTAAGCTTAAAAAAAATCAAATTATCTACTATAAAAATTTAAAACTGCTAACCTCATCCTCAAAAATAACAACACCAGCAAAATTACAATGAACAAACTTTATCTATGAGTTGAAATGCCCTTTAAGAAACTGTGTCCCTGATCAAACCGAATTCATAAATAATTACATCGGTCACACGACTACTTGCCTTACCTATCTGACCACCACAACTCTATTGGAATCCGTTTAAATACAAACTTACCAGACTCAATATGAAACATACTAGTAGTAAATATAAGCGTAATAACCTCATCCACATATAAAAAAAAAAAAATAAAATAATGGGAGCCTTAATAATAAAAAAGAAAAAGCCAACACTTAACTACGAACACGGACACAATGTGTTGTGTTGGGAAAATAAAACATCTCTATAACAGTAAAAACATATACACAACCCCCACACCGAATTAAATTGAAGAAATAAAATCTTCCTTGATAATGCCTAAAAGTATAACCGAAAGCGTTCGGAATTATAAAACATTTGTAAGTTTCTACACACCCTGTGTTCAAAAAAGCAAACACTTGTTCGAACACAAGAAAGATTAAATGAAAAGCTTAATCTTAGTAGCTTTTCTATTGTCTTTAAAGAAACATGTATAAATGAAGGATTGCTGCCGATATATATATATATATATATATATATATATATATATATATATATATATATATATATATATATATATATTTATTTTTTTTATGAAAAAGATTATTATAAAAACATTGAAATCGCCACACAAAAGCTTTCATGTTTCAATACATTGATATACTTCTTCAGGCTTACTTACTTACCATCGCCTGAAGAAATACAGTCAAAGTATTGAAACATGAGAACTTTTGTGTAGCGATTACCATATGTTTTTATTATACTCTTTTATAATAAAAATAATAAAAATATATCGCTCTACTTTGTATTGAGCACTTTTTTAAAAGTAAATTCTAGGAATAGTGAAATAGTTTACTCCATCTTTTTTTTTCTCTCGTTATATATATATATATATATATATATATATATATATATAAGTTAAAGTTTTACCTTCCTCCCGCTTCAATGATAGCATTTAAGCGAAAATAGAATCCCTAAAATCTGCAACAGAGTTCACGGATATCTCGCCGAAAATTTCAATCGCATTTACCTTTAAACAATGTCGGGCAAAATCCGATTTCTTTAGCCTTACGTGTAAGTAACAACAAATTAATGCATAGAATATAATTCCTTTGGTCAGATATTAGAGTAAAATTACACACACACATGTTTATACGTGTGCGTATGTGGAGAGACTATAATTATTGACCCATTTTGACATGATAAACATGAAGCGAATCATGTTTTTTTTTTTTTTTTTTTAAAGTTTCTAATTTAACAGGGTACCATCTACGGTATTAAAATAATGATTAAAAGTAGAAAATTATTAAAATTTTAAAAATATTCTTTAAATGGCCCAAATTATTATATATCGGTTTTTAAGTTTTCGTTTTAGAATTAAATTTCAATCCAGAGCAACCACATAGCAAAAGGAAAGAATCTGAAAAATCCGATTAATTCTCGAGCTTCTACTGGGATAGCCAGCTGGAAAATCCTAGCGTTTTATTTGATGCCTATTAGCACTTAAGGAATGTTTAGCGAGGGACATGTTTGTTTATAAATCTGTAACTCCTCCTAGTTATTAACAACTGTGTAACGAGCACCAAGACTGTATCATCAGCTGTGGAGGGCAACATCTCATTTGTAAATCCTTGCGAGCTCTTATCAAAAATAATTATTAGCTTAGTGGACGATGTTTGCGATGAAGTTAGTCTTGAAACATATTTGTTGGGTTTTACAAAAGCTGTACTTTCGTTCTTTACGTTAACTTTTTTTCATATGTTGACAGTCATCAGGAAAACTCGCCCGTTACATTGGAAAAACACGTAAATATCGAAAATTAAAATAATCAAGAGCAAGCACATAAAATGCAGTAGTAATTTAATGTGACATGTCTCTAATTTGTATTTAGAATGTGTTGAATGTGAATAAGTTGGGGTTAAAAATTGCCGCAAAACATTGTCGATTTATTTACGATGTAGTTATTTATTATGACATCTCTCTAATTTGTATTTAGATGCATTGTATTTAATTTCAGTTTTTCTAGTTGAATTGATCACCATTATTGTATATGATCCGTTACGTACATAATTAGGTTAAAACAAAATTTATATTTTATATGAATACTACCTTATGAAACTAGAGATGCAGAAGAAGTGGCGTGGGGGGGGGCGTACTATAGATTCGGTGGGTGCGCGAGATTCTTGACCGGCCCTGCATTACTTTTATTTCTACCGGTCTGTGACAAACTTTGGGTGAACATTTTAAAATTTATTCTGTTATTCCGCGATTTCAAAGAAATTGTATTTTCATGAACAGTTTTATATTTTGTTTCGATTTTTAAATGTTACGGAGTTTAAAAATCTACGAAATAAAAATGCCAAGACGATATTCTTCCTGTGTGGAATAAAGAAGATAAGATGATAATGAACATAAATTATACTAAATGTAACGTGACATTGTACGTAACTTAATGAATCCCAGAGATGTGGTACATAAATGACTATCATAAATATTTACTTTCAAAAGTACATATACTAGCAACTGGACCTTCCATTTACCATAACCAACTAACACGCGCGCGAACACACACACACACACACACACACACACGTAATATGCTTATTTCAAGATAAGCTTCATACAGTAGGCATTGTAATATCACGCAGACAGGTAAATCCACGGAAATAAACTGATTGCCAAACGAAGGTGATGTGGAAACGTAGAGCGCGAAAGAGGGTCGAACTTGTTTAGGTGGGGCATCAGTGTTTGGTAGAAATGTGTGTCGGGTTGAATATTCTTTTATTATGAATAATTAGGACGTTCGTTAATATTTCTTCATTAGAGAAGGGCTATCAAATCATTGGAATGATCGCTTGTATAGTAGTAGTGTTAGGAGGAAGATGAAGAAGGAAAGAGGAGGGGGAAGGAATAAGGAAAGGGAGGAGGGAGAAAGAAGGAGGAGGAGGAAGGTAGAACAAAAAATGGGGAGGAAGAAGAAGAAGAGGGGGAAAAGAGGAGGAGGAGGGAAAAAGACGGAAGCGGTATTATCGAGACAAAAAGTGAAAGTAAACAACTAAAAAATATGAAGTGGCCTTAATTTGATGTTATTTACGTTGTCCATCACATTTTAATAGCAGTTTCTTAGATGTTAATGATAGTCAGGCACATAATGTGTGAGAAGGGGGGGGAGCGAAGTCTGTGTCATGTTGAAGTTGTGGGTAGAAAGAAAGAGAAAACAAACAAACAAACAAAAAAAACAAATGTGGAGGAGGAAATTGTCTGCTTTGAGCGGAATTTTCTTTATAGTTCTAAAACAAAATTTTTACACTTCAACGCGAATGAAAATCGGTTGCGCGAGTTATAAGTATGTTACTCTTGATTGAAATTTTATGTTTTATCCCATGTTTTCTATACAACTTTCTTCAAAACAGGAAATAAGATAAAATACAACACATTCATCTTCGTTATATTCAGAAAACAATTCTAAGATATATAAGAATTACAGTAGGATAGCCGGAATTCTTTATTCTATCTATATAAGATTTCTTCTCATTGATCTCTAATCTATAAAAAATACACTCTCTCTCACACACACGCGCATATATATATATATATATATATGTGTGTGTGTGTGTGTCTGTGGTTAGATTTTCTCACTTCTTTAATTTGTCAATGATCATTCATTGGAAAAATGTATCGACAAATATGATTTTGCAACTGATGTCATTTGATATGCTTTCTCGCCATTAACACTTTTACTTATTAAAGATAACGAATTTTATCAAAACAGCTCAATGAATATATGTAAAATAGAAGTGTAATGTTTATATTATGTTAAAAATAATACACCGGTATTACTTGCTTTATAATAAAGTTCAAAAGACATTTTCTACAATCTGCAGGCTTTCCTATAGAATAGATCAGGATCCATATAGTCATTGTTTTATTAACATTTTAACCTATTCAACAATATTAAGGGACGTTGTTCCAGAATTTTCTGTACTTGATATTATCGTATGATATACAGGGCGGCCCTAAAGTCTGGACACATAAAATCTCATTAACTATGTTTTTTTTTTCTTTTCTACAGATTAAACATGGTTTTCTGGAAAGAACTAAGAATTCCTGGGTCATGTTAAAGCAGGTGTACTCAATGAAAATCACAGATGCAACACACTTAATTGAACACACAAAGAGTGAATGTGCTAAAATTGACGGCAATGTGGAATTATTGCATCGAGTTCACTAGAATCTTGCAAAGTGCATCAATCTTTGTATCACAAATGATGGAAGTCCTAATGTTATTGTTTTAATATTCCAATGTAATAAAATATTGCAAATGTAATTCCTTGAAAATATGCATTTTTGCCCGTGTCCAGCCTTTAGGAACCACCTGTATAATTACATTTGTTAAAATGTATTTTTTATCTAGCTTTCTTTTTTGCTGAAAACTTTATATCAAGCTGAAAACTTTATATAGGTGCCTGTGTTGTAAATAGGTTAGGTTAAATTTAAGTGCAAGTATCATATTGAGTCATGAAAAAATTTATGTGTTGGTTATCAACTTTATTCTTCAAAAGCTAAAATACAATTACATTGTATTTCGGTATATATATTTACCATTATTTAAAATGACGTTGCCATTCCCGGAAAAGATCTGTCGTTTTGGGATGTGAAAAAGTTTTCACAAGAGAAACATTTCCCCATCAAAAGGTTTTTCAATATCGACAAAAAAAAAAAAAGGTAATAATCGGTCGGTGCAATGTCGGGCGAATCTGGTTAGTGGGGTAGATCAGACTCATAGAAGATCATTTTTTATTATGTATTATTCTTGCTGTGTGCGTCCTTACGATGTCATGTCATTTTTCCTTTCATCAACATTGTATGTTGTAACGACCGTGCAAAATTAGGTTATGTTAGTGAACTCCAGATTTATTCTTAACTACCCCCATCAAATTAATAGTTAGGATGATACATTAGTCATTACAGTTGGTTACTAAACACAATCGTTACTTATAACCGAACTAATATTTTTTAGTCATTTCATTCTAAACAATAAAGACACTAACACCGAGTGTGAGAGAAAGAGAAAAGAAAACGTTATTAAGGAGAGAGGACAATAAAAGAACAGGAATTAAAAAGGCATAATATAGCGATTGGCATTGTATTTAAACTTTTGAAGATCAAAATTGACTGGGAAGTAAGAAACTGCAACGGGGTACTGCAATATATAAATATAGTATATAATTATAATATATTATATAATATATGTTCATATTATATTTATATAGGATATAAAACGTTGCCATGTTTATATTTGCGCGGGATTACATATTCTTATGCTAATTACTTGATTATCGGAAGACGACATACATATATTTTTTAATGAAGTATCAATGGACACGACATTGACATGCAAGCATACAATATGTGTATTTATATTCGACTAAGTATTCACGCGTAAGAGAAACTTCCTTACACAGATATTAGAAGTGAAATATCTCTGTGACTCGAAAAAGTCACTTTAGAATAGTTGGGTATTTAAGTTTTTTTTAAACATACATAAAAATATTTTAATTACATAGAATTTCATTAATATATGTGTAGATAAAAAGGATTAGACTGTAATTTGAAATGAGACAAAAAAAAAATGCTGTTCAACAAGAAGGCACTCATTTGGGTACAAGTCTAACTCATAGAAATCACTGAAAGTTTACATGCACACATATATATATATATATATATATATATATACCAAGAGTAATTTATGTTCCGTAACACATTACTGGACGTGCAGCAATTATGTCATTTGTAGACATTTAAACTCATTACGTCTAATCAAATTGATTGGCATCCTCTGTGTATCACAGTAGGTCACGTGACCCTTTGATTCGGTCAAACATTAAAAATCCATAAACATGAGAATCAATTTGTGTTCAATTAAACACGGAAGCACACTCCTACTGTGTGGACGTATGCGGATAATAAGTGGGAACGGGCACATATTTATAATATTTTCGTCCCTTTTGTTGAAAGTAGGTAACATAAGGCAGAGTGATACAGTTTGCGCGCGAGCGCAAACTATACTTAAAACGAATAAAAACAGAAACAAACAGTGAAGTAAACATTTAGGATATTTTTTTTGTTGCAAAATACATAATTTCAATGGAAAATGGCGAAAGATTCACAGATTTCGATCTACATATATTGTTTATATACAGAATTTATTGATACATTCAATCAGGTAAGATATGGACGCGCGAACACATTATATATGTATATATATATATATATATATGTGTGTGTGTGTGTGTGTGTATAGTATGAGTTTAAATGTCCCTTAAGGAATCCGAATTTATAAATAATTACATCGGTCACACGACTACATGCCAATCCAGGCGCCTTACCTATCTGACCACAGCTCCATTAGAGCCCATTTAAATAAGCAGACAAACTTACCAGACTCCCTATGAAACATACTAGTAGAAAATACAAAAATAATAACCTCATCTATGTGTAAAAAAAAAAAAAAGATTAAAAATAATGGAAGATTTAATAATAAAAAAGAAATAGCCAACACCTAATAATACTAAGAACACGGCCATAATGTGCCAGCTGTGTGCGGAAAATAAAACATCCCTATAACACTAAAAACATACACACAACGCAGACACCCAATTAGATTGAAAAAATGAAATCATCCTTGATAATGGCTAAAATTATAGCCCAAAACGCTTGTAATTATAAAACATTTGTACAGAAATGTACAAATCTTTGTGTTCAAAGAAGAAAATACTTGTTCGAACACAAGAAAAATTAAATAAAAAGCTTAATCGTCGTACCTTGTCTGCCGTTGTTAATGAAACATGCGCACGTGCACACACGTAACATTGTTAAAATATTTTTATTATAATATATTACAATAAAAACATTTTACATCGTAGCACAAAAACTTTCATGTTTCGGAAATATAATCATTCCTCATCGGGCGATGGTAGATAACAATACATATGATTTATTTTGGAAATCTGAAAACAAATTGTTACCTCTTTTGAAATTTAAAAAGTGTGGAGCAAGCGTTTATATATATATATATATATATATATATATATATATATATATATATATATATATATATATAAAGCAGACTAATATCGCAGCAAGTTATCTACATCATGATAAATTATTTGATAATATAAACCTTAACAATTTTTTTAACAAGTTTATTTCTGGTTCAGTTAAATATTAAAAATTAGTCATTTTCGCGATTGTTGTAAACCGATATTCATATGTACATTGGTATACTCTTAAAATTCTGTATTCTTGTTATATATGAATAAATACATAGACGCATTCATGTATAAGTTACTTTATGCGTAAAGAATTGCTTAGATATTGTGTATATATATATATATATATATAAACTTTTAGACTATTTTGTTTTCTATCTATAACCTGCTCCATGAATATTACAAAAGGACTTATCGTGTCTTCCGCAAAATATAATTTTTCAAATGTAATCTTTATTAAAAGTTACCATAAAAAGTAAAAGGACTTAAAATTAGCTGAAGGCGATAATCCCTCCTCTTACTGTGTGTGTGTGTTTGTGCGCGCGTGCGTGCATTTTCCTGTTGCTTTTCTACCATGGCCGATGCGTATGTGTCAGCGTGCCGTATTTGATGTTTCAAATGTTGACGAGGGGGAGATGAAATATAATGCATGGAAAAGTGTGTGTGTGTGTGTGTGTGTATATATAAATGAAAGTAGTATCCAAATAGTGTGTGTATTGAGAGTGCAAGAGATAAAAATTGAGATCAACTGTTAACTATGGCTTCACTCTATTGAAAACAACAATCATAAAAATATTAATCCAAATATAGTGAAATAATATAAATGCACATATCTATCTATTGATGTTTATGTGTACATTTATAAGCTAAATTGTGTGCAATGTTGAGAGTTGTTTAAAGGATCATATAGAACGTTGATAGCATATTTATTAAATATTATTTCATTATGACAAAATAATCTACGACCTAAAAAGTAGCTTAATTGCGTATAATAAGAGGCAAGCATCACGGCTGCCTAATGTTTGATACCTGGTCAGTTATAAATCTTAAGTCTGACAAGCCTAGCCTAGTCTAGGACAAAAAAAAACATATTGAGGAGTGCTCATTAAAGATCGAACTATTTACTGGCGATGTTGTCTGCAAATTATCTCCCTACCTATCGTCTTGTTGTTATTCACATTCTATACGTGTATACATATATATATATATATATATATATATATATATATATATATATATATAAAAACTTTTTTGTGGGAATGTAATTATGTCACAGAATTTATCAATTTTCGTATTCACGCATGCGCGTGAGAAAACGGGATAGAGAGAAAGATGAAAAAGTGCGAATTGAAAATTGCAAAATTCATTAAATATATTTTTCTTTTCGATTTTTTTAATTTTTTTTTTTATTTATTCTGGTATTTTTAAGATTCCTAGCTTTGAGCAATTTACAAACACTACCCCCACGAAAAATATAATAGGAAAATGATAATGTCTAATAGGCAGTTTAAAATTATTGCAGATGTGCGAATAAAGTGATTTTAGTATCATCATGACAATGTAAATTAAACTAGTATTTTGTTAAGGCATACACGCGAGTGTGTGTGTGTGTAAATGCATAGGCAAAAGTTTATATTTTTTATCTCATAAAATATTTTATATCACGGTACATGTGAGTATATTGTGGGTTAATGAAAAATTCATGGTCCTATCCACTTTACAGAATTCGAAGAACTAAACAATTATGAGAATTTTTGTGTGTGTTTTTAATGTTTCTCGTGTGCACCAACACATTTATATTCAGAAAAGAGTGGGAGTGTGTGTGTGTGTGTGTGTGTGTGTGTGAGTGTGAGTGAGAGGAAAAGAGTGTGATAGAGAGGGAGACTAAAAGAGAGGGAGAGGAAAAGAGAGAGTGTAACAGTGAGAGAGAGGAAAAGAGAGAGTGTAACAGTGAGAGAGAGGAAAAGAGTGTGTGTAACAGTGAGAGAGAGGAAAAGAGTGTGTGTAACAGTGAGAGAGAGGAAAAGAGTGTGTGTAACAGTGAGAGAGAGGAAGAGAGTGCGTGTAAGAGTGAGAGAGACGGAAAGAGTGCGTGTAAGAGTGAGAGAGACGAAAAGAGTGCGTGTAAGAGTGAGAGAGACGAAAAGAGTGCGTGTAAGAGTGAGAGAGACGAAAAGAGTGTGTGTAAGAGTGAGAGAGAGAAAAAGAATCTAAGAGTGAGAGAGAGGAAAATAATCTAAGGGTGAGAAAGAGGAAAAGAATCTAAGATTGAGAGAGAGGAAAAGAATCTGTGTAAGAGTGAGAGAGAGGAAAAGAATCTGTGTAAGAGTGGGAGAGAGGAAAAGAATCTGTGTAAGAGTGAGAGAGAGGAAAAGAATCTGTGTAAGAGTGAGAGAGAGATGAAAATTGTGAGAGAGAGAAGGACAGAATGAGAGAGGCAAAAAGTGAGAGATTGAAGGGAAAAGAACGGGTTAGAGATCCTTATTAGAGAGATATTACAGTATTTAAATGAGAATGGGACAGAATCTAATATACATCAAAAGAGAACTGACGGCAAAATCTCAAAACTAAAAGAAAACTAAACATGTCATGTAGTACAAATCGTTTCAACTCCATTATTATATTTATAAATTACTTTATTCACGTCATTTTTATTGTCAGGTCTTATTTTTATGTTATGTCTTCAAAAGATCATTTTGTTTTTAACAAAACGGAACGCAAAAAAGAACAAGTGAATCAGGAAAAGTTTGTTAATCTTGGAGTCTCATGTTAATATTAAATAAGATTAATTTAAAATAAGAAATAAATTTCAATCTTGTAATAATCGAAAAGAAAGTGAATTCGGAAATATTTCAAGCATCAGTTCTTCACTCAGTTCGATTGTTTTAACACACAAACAACATAATCACATCTCTCTCTCTCACACATATATATATATATATATATATATATATATATATATATATATATATATATATATATATATATATATCTGCGCCATGCTGCATGTTTCGGTGATTTTATATCTGAAAAATACTTTTTGTACTGGCAAGCCGTTTGCGTTGCTATTTAATAAGCTTAAGTTTAGCACAACGCCAAAAATATGGGTTATCCAGTCAGGATCGAACCTGTTAATCAGACTTGGTTGCTAACCTATATCCCTTATGAGGTGCTAATTCAGGCCATTTAGGCTGATCGGAATTTAGTCTCGGTAAATTTTTTAGAAGAAATGTTTTATTTACTTGTCTTTTTTTCCTGGAGTTACGTTACTAGTTCTTGCTCTGAGTTATACGCCCCCTCACCCCCAAAAAAAACAAAAACAAACCAAAACCAACAAGACAAACCAAATTCATTTTTATTGAAAGTAACCGTTTTATTCCCCCTTTCTGTTCTGTTTGAAAAATCTATGCATATATTGAATTCTCAGTTATTTACATTTTATATTTGGATTTCGATAAAGGACACTGATCTGAAAATTAAATTAATACTAGTGCAACAATTTTTATTATTTTGTCCTCACAAACGTTGTTTTATGTAAATGATATGCCAAAAATGTACGATCATATAGCAAGAGAAAATCTGTGATATGAAACACGCGTGATTAGAAATTATTGAAAATTAAGTTTCACATTGCGATAATGATGATAGCGATCAACAAAATGTATTTTACAACGTTTATAAATTCTTCTTCAAGCTTACCCTAATATTTACCTAGTCCAGTCTCCAACACTGTAATGATTAATCCATTAATAATTAAATAATACGTTCTGTTATTCTTCTTATCACGAACAGCTTTTTTTTTTATCCTCACTCACTCAGCGCTTCTCTATTCTTATCGGTAATCAGTTATCAGTGGGCTGCCTATTATTTAATTGAAGCTAATTCAAGATATTAAAAGCCTCAGCCAAACATTTCTAAAGTTTTACTTAAATCCGTACAGTGGTTCGTTTCTAAAACGTAAAATATAATTTAGGAATAATTATTTACTTACAAGACGAATAAGCATAATATTGACATTGGTTCGATCATTGACATTTCATAATTATTTGGTTATATTTAAGTGAAATCCACGTTAAAGTACTGATTTGCGCGTTTCTTCCACCGGAGAACTAGGCAGTGTTCGAGAAGGAGATTCGCTAATTAAAGTTAATATTACATTTTCAAAGTAATAAATATTATTTACATGCAATCTTTATTGTTCATTGAGGATTGAATTTACATATGTTACATTTCCTTATTTGGAAGATATGATATATATATATATATATATATATATATATAATATATATATATATATATATATATATATAATATATATATATATATATATATATATATATATATATATATATATGTGTGTGTGTATATATATATATATATATATATATATATATATATATATATATATATATATATGTATGTGTATATATACATATATAAAGAATAACAATTATGTAACACATTTCGTTCCTAGAAGGTACTTCAGATTAATAATAATAATAATAATAATAATAATGTGTTTCTGAATATATATCCACGAGTAGTTGAATGACAAAAGAGAAAAAAAAATCCCGTGTTACACGTTTCGTACTTCGAAGGACGTCTTCAGTGTGTTTTTATCGATAAAAAACATTAGTCTGAAGAAGTTTATAATCACACATACCCACACATAGATAAATGTTTTATGCATACGTCTTTTTACTCTGTCTAAGTAGTTTAGGCGTTGAGCACTTTAATTTACTGCTAAGATTGCTTTTGGCAACTTGTCTGTTGGTCAACCAACATTTTTATTATATATATCTTACATTAGTTTAGGAAATACTGTGATTACGAATAAATATTTTAACATCACTTGTTTGTAGGGGGCATTTTATTTCGAATTTACAGTGAAAGAAAACTATACAAAATTACATTTCTGAGTGTAGAATAAGAAACATGCTCTCCTTTATGGAAAACCACTGTTGAAAACTTAAACAGAAGAAAAAAACTTATTCGGACATCCATTATTTAGTAAATGAAAGCAGGGCCGGTGTGTACTACCTCGAACCCCACGTCCAGGAATGACGTAAACCGTCAGTGTTTTGTGCTATTTATCAATATTTCCTTTTTTCTGTCTACCGTATATACTCGCGTATCATGCGACTCTTGAAGACCTAATTTCGAAGCTAATTTGACTACAGTAAACGGATATATAGTTTGGTCAACTGCGTAGACAAGTCCAGTACTACATACGCTAATTTTATATCTCGTGTATGATGCGATCCTCTTAAAATTAGCTTCAAAATTTGGTTTTCAAAGTCGCATGGTACGCGAGTATATAATATATCTATGAAAATAATGTATAAATGGATACGATATTAAAATAATTATGGGACTTAATCCATTTCATAATATGTTGCCATTGTTTACCTTAAGATACATTTCGTGAGCAGATATGATAGATCGAGAAAAATCGTCGAAGGTGTCTGTTTTCAACAGTAATTCGCTAACCAGTAGTAGTTTGCTAACCAGGCGCTTCTTTCTGGCTGAATGGTTAACATCAGATCAAATTATATATTACCCATTAATTAAGGGTTACAGGTTCGATTCCTGTCGGAGAAGCACACACTTTCTTCGAAATTTTTCAAACATTCTGGCCGGTAAATGTAATTAATACGGTTTCATTAAAAACAGAGCATTTACTTAAATAAATTGATATTTATAAAAAAATTCGTATAATCGGAATAAGTATAAATTAGATTGACTATGAAAGGATGAAAACTTTTTCTTCTTTTTTGTCCAAATATGTGAATTTGTTTTGCTCAAGCTAAGTCTTGAAAAAAAAAAACACTAAATAAAATTCACTATTTTTGTCCATAATGTTGTATGTGTTTACAAAAAATCCTCGAGTTGATGTTAAAACTGCCGTAAAACACTGATTTATTTAAAATGGAATGATCTATTATAACATGTCATTAATTCGTATTTAGATACATTGTATTTATTTTCAGTTTTTCTAGTTGAACTGCTCACCTATATTGTATATGATCTATTATTGTACGCAATTAGGTTACAATACAATTTGTATTTTATATGAATACTACCCTATGAAAATTGAGATGTAGAAGAGGGGGGGGGCGTATCATAGATGGGGAGAATGAAAGCTATGCATCGACCCTGAATGAAAGTAATGTTTAAGGTTAAGACTTATTTAAAGAGAGAGAGATAAAAAAAAAAAAAAAAAAAAACTTTGATTTTTAATTTCATTGAAGTATTATATTTAGTATCGTACGGAATTAGAATGAAGAGATATTACACGGAATATGGGAGAGAAAGAGAAAAAAAAAGGGTTTCGCAGCTAAACCAGCCTCGTATGCTAACGCTAATGACGAGTAGGTAAAAAATTCTTAATCTCAGCTAAAGAAACTGACAGAGACAAAACTTATGACGAACACACACACAACTAAGATACACTAGTGCGTGCGCGGATGTGCGGCTGTGTACACCATGGCTACACATTTAAGACAATTTTTGTTTGGTTTCTTTTAGAAGCTTACTGTCCTATTAAAAGTAATAACTTATCAGGCTGTCAATATATCTCTGTAATGTCGAGTATATATATATATATATATAGTTTTGGGATATCCTTTACCTTTGTATTTCGAAGTTCGCCTATTGCATGTTTGTTTTCAAAATAAATTTACTCCCTCAGTTCGAGCCAGAGGTATTTTCTATTTCTAGGAATTATTCAGTAATAACAATAACGAATTAATTACCAAATTGCATGAAATTTGCTTAAAATTCTATCACTTTTTACCTTATCTATCTTGCTGACTTACCATAATCTTAGAACGAGCCGATTTTAAAATTTACGTACACCCTCTCTTTAAAACACACACACACACACACACACACAAACACACACCATGTACTATTGTGTTAAATAGTTTCGACATTCTCGATTAATAGGCGTTAATTAAACCAAATAAAACTTCCTAATTATTAAATCCCGAGGGTGGATACAATCTTTTTGCCTACATGGGGAGGGGAAATAAAAAATTCTACCGGGTACTGCCTGAAGAGCAGTAAGTGGAAACGCGGTAGCAGTAAGAATATATATATATATATATATATATATATATATATATATATATATAGAGAGAGAGAGAGATATTATATGCGCAGTACTTAGTGGAAAGTGCTCAATATCAGTGATAGAGCTAAAATATTCAGTTGTATGGAGACGAGTTTCTGACCATGGGTTTCACGCTTCTCCGATCATCAGAAAGTTTGTCTGATGATCCCAAATGCGTGAAACTCATTACAATTGAATATATATATATATATATATATATATATATATATATATATATATATATATATATATAAAATTCTATTGTTTAATCATTTCATTACTTATACAGTGTTTGATTTCGATCTGAAAATTACCTCTCTTTCCCACACACACCTATATATATACATATGCGCACATAAATATATTTACACATCTTTGATTTAAGATATTCGATTCACCTGTATCACATTCGAAATGGAAATGTTGTTAATATCCACTGGGTTTATCTCTATAACTTTCTATATAGACATATATCTTTCTAGTACTGGGTTAACAAGAATAAGCAGAAATGATTACGCCGGGATTCATTAAACAACTTATCGATCAAACCTTCCAATCTATCAATAAATCATCTTCGACAATCAGTGCGAATATTTCTTCTCTGCTTTTAAAGAATTATCTTGGGCTTGCCAAGTTTCCAGATAGTTTTTTTCTTTAGCGCATCAGTATTTGTGAAGACAAACTTACAAATAAAATGTATAACTAATGTGATAAAGCGTCAAATAATGACTGTCTAGATGCTACATCTGCACATTGAAATTATATATATATATATATATATATATATATATATATATATATATATAAAACTCTTTATTATACATTCAACACCATCACATGATAAGACACCAAAAGTTTTGAAACAAAATGACTATTTTTGTAGTGATTTTACAATATATTTATGTTATAATTTTTGAATAATTTATAATTGCTCTACTCTGTATTGAGCACTCTTTTAAGAATAACATTTTATGGTTATTGGAATTTATTCCCTATACATCAATCCAATACTTTTATACACACACACACATATATATATATATATATATATATATATATATATATATATATATATATATATATATATATATTTCATATATGGCGCAGTATTCGTACATAGAAATATACGTTCTCTCAAACGTCACTCCAGACGGTCTATATTTCGACACTGAATACAAGCAAATTAATATTAGAATTATTTTTGCTCTCTAGGACATATTAACTGCGGTAGCATTATACGTAATTTTTTTTTTACTATGCACAAAAAATTCAATATTATTTCCAGTCGATAAATACTTGTAGCAAAGAAAGAAAACATTTGAATAAATGTATAAACAACGGGAAGGTTCAAATTGTGTATATGCGACTAAGTATCTTCGTTTCCAAATAGTTGGCATTTTTAAGTTGAATAATTTATTTAAACCAAATATGTCTAAAATGTCTGCCAGTGGTTTCTGATAGTTTGCTGAGACGTAATTTGATTTTGTTAACATTATTTTATATTCACGAAACTCGTTTTAAATATATCTACATTTACATATTCGCCTTATTTTACCGCCACGTTTAAATAGTCATTGATGTTTTTTTTTTGTTTTTTTTTTACTTCAACCGATATAAAGCCCAATGCCACTCAAGGTATAACGTGACATTGATATTGTTTTAAAAGGTGAAAAGAGAAGTAGTGCTTATTATGTAGGATAAATATTGGTTGACCCCAAACCTGAAAATTCTAAGACTACAGTGGTCTGAAGAGCATTGTCTTGAATGTCTGCCCCTCAAAGAAACAGTTATTATTATATTATCGTTGGTGCTGTTATTTTATTTAATGATATTGTTGTTGATGATAACGAAGACGACACTGAAGGTGCTGCTGCTGCCAAGAGCTATCTCCTGAAACACCTCAAACCTAGTTTAGCTACTTGAAAAATCCTTTCGGGTCACATAACCATCTAGAAACAAAAGTAAAAATGTTCAGGTTAAATATATAAAATCTGGCGTCGAATAATGAAGGACCAGGTTTTGATAAAATTCTTTTTATATTTCTTTTAATGAAACTTGAATTTTGCTAAATTTACTTGTCAGAAATAAAATTCGCGGAAATATTCATCAAATAGACAAAACTTTTTCCACGCCTTTTTTTTTTCTTTAAAAAAATAATTTAAAAAAAAAGTATTTCTTGTGATTCCGTGCTTAGAAAGAGGCTTGAGAACGTTTTGACCATTTAAGGTGTTAACATAAAATAAACATATTTCCTGCTTTGTCCACAAAAAAGCAAAATTATCTCATCGGCGGTCAATAAAATATATGGGAAATGAAAGACTAGATAATTCTATTGCACCAGATATCACGTATATTGAATGATTCGAATATCAGTTTCGAGATAGGCGAAGCTTCTCATCAGAGTATTAATATTACTTGAAAACTGAACTTACCTATGTTTTACACATGTTGATAATTTTTTAAAGAATAAAAATATTATAAATGAATCAGTTTTGCACCTTTTAAGAAAGAATA